>CM042158.1:66151273-66266273 GCA_023376005.1 Doryteuthis pealeii | reverse complement strand
CAAGAATAACATTCTCTGAGTTTTTCTGTTGGACAATCGGAGATGTCACTGAGATTTTAAAGGGATAATTACTAAAAATCTGCACAGCTATTTCTCAAAATATATTATAAAAAAAAATAGTCAATAAGGGTTATGGTTTGCATACAAAAATTAATTATGGTAAATAGTGAATGAGCAAATAAAAGATGTCGATATTTTTCCCAATATTAGATAATCAGGGATACCATGTCAAGTAATTCCTCTTTAAGACATCTTCCTAGGCAATGGAGGTTACTCTTCTCCAAGTAACATACAACAGGGGTTGTTTGGATTTTATGGCATGTTAACCCATTGAGTCATTTTCTGTCGAAGATGTTTTGTTTTACTCATTCTTGATGGGTACTTAATTTTTCTTTTTTTTAAAGATGATTCCACAGATATTTCGCAATTTCAGTACATTTATTAAACAACCGCAATATTGTCCAGTTTATGGAAGTCTAATTGGTAAAATGACGCATTATATTCGTCTCTCACAATTTTTGTAACATTTACACATGAAATAGATTCCTAGTGGAAATAATTTATGCGACAGCTCTAAAAATGTGTACGATATATATATATATATATATATATATATATATATATATATATATATATATATATATATATATATATATATGAGTGCATGTGTATGTGTGTGTGATTAACGTATGTGAGCGTATGCACACAAGCAAACACACACACAAACACACACATATATATATATGAGTTTGAGCATATGTGTTTAGTACGTGGATATATATATATATATATATATAATATATATATACATATATATATATACATATATATATATATATATATGTGTGTGTGTGTGTGTGTGTATGTATATAAAATACCCCTGCGTCTTTTAATAGTTTGCTCGTGAATTTGTATACCCACTTAAATATAATATACTCACTCTGACATTTGACATCAAGAGGACACTCTATTTTCAAACCATTGACCATCTTTAACATTGTATATGAGATTGCTTTATGGAGGTTCGTGGTTTAATGGTTAGTATAGTGAGAAGTGGACACGACGAGACGAGTTAAAATCATGGACAAGGTTATTTGTATCTCACATAGCCCTAATACCAATGGGAAAGCTATGAATCCAGCTATTCTCCATGTATGGGTAAATAGTAGAAAAGATTGGGCTATTTTACAATGGTTAGGAAACTAGTCAAAGAGAAAGATAACTCTGAATTTAAACTGTTAAATTTCGCTTAAGAATGGACCTTGAGTCACATCCCTTTCATCCGGAGGTTTGTAAATATATATATGATAGTAAATATATGTTGGTATTCTTAAAGGTTGAGAGATTGCACGTATTTATATTTCTCCTTGTTGAAGATGTTAATGTTAAAATAATTACTTGATAGTCAAAACATTATAGCATTGAAGACTTGTTTAAACACCTGTTTCGTGTGATTAGAATCTATATTACAATAAAACAGGTCCCTGTTTTTTTTTTGTTTTTTTTAATGGATAAATTCCATCAATCAGGTTTAAGATGAAATTCAAAAAGCAATTTAACTTGCTTATTCATTTCGGCTACAAATTCAGGCGGGTCTTTTTGATAAAATTTTATTCATTGTGTACCAAGCTTTAAATATACACTCCTACATTTGGGGTGCTTGTGGATGTCGTCAGTGATGTAATATGCATGGGTCATTGGGAAGTTTCGGGTCTTCCAACATCATACTTCCCTTGCCACGCTGACCTTATCAGAGATGGTCAAACTCTGATACACACACCAACATTTATTAGGGCTCGATTCGTAGAAATAACCCTATTTCTCTGATCTGACCAAGATCTTTGCTAATTTATGTATTATTATCCGATATAGGGATGTTTTCATTAGAATACGGAATATCTAATTGTTCAATCATATTTAATACAAAAAGTGTTTAATAATAAGGTATAAAAGTTGAAGTTAGAGAATGTCAAAACTGAAAAGAAAACAAAAAATAACAAAAAAACGAACGATTTTGACCGTCGGAAAAAAACAATGAGTCAGAATAATAACTATTGAAAAGTGCTCAATATATATATATATATATATATATATATATATATATATATATATATATATTAAAATAAGTGTATTTTGGCAGCTTTTTTCTTTTATTACAAGTTTGTTGAACTGTACAGACAATTTCTGTCGGACAAGTCTTTGGATGATCCATTCCCATTTTCGGGCCACCCTTCTGCTGTCGGGTGTAACTGGTATCACTAGTGCTACGCTCGCTCTAACCACTACCATTCCTACAACCTCCTACTGCCAATGGTTATTACCTCCCACTTCTAATTCCATGCTACTACTCGTTCTCGTTAAAAACGAGACACGAAATCATACCATCGTTTCCTACAGTTATACCAGTTACACCCCGACACCAGAAGGATGGCTGAAAATTGGAACGGATCAATCAAAGACTCGTCGACAGGAATTGTCTGTACAGTTCAACAAAACTTGTATATATATATATATATATATATATATATATATATATATATATATATGTGTGTGTGTGTGTGTGTGTGTGTGTGTGTGTGTTTGGATTGCATAGATACGGAGACAATGGATCTTTGTGAATGACAGTTACTCGCCTATACGATCATCAATAAAGTCTGACTTGGTCTGACAATCGTAGAGGTGAGAAACTGACCGTCACCAGACGCCGTTGACTCCATGTCTATGCTATTTTACCTTAGCTGTGTCCTATCTATTACCAATATTCATCATTCTTTATTTATAGATATAGCAAATTACATTATTAACACCCATTATGTACATCCATCCACCCACCCACCCATGCACACACATACACACACACACACACATACACACACACACACACACACACACACATATATATATATATATATATATATATATATATATATATATATATATAAGGATGTGTATATGTATAATTATATTTGGAATTAAGCAATTAGATGAGAAAAAGGCAGTTTTAAAGTCTGTTCTCTTAGATATCCAGACTTATGTTATCCAAGTTCATTATTCAAACGAACTTCAGAACTGCGTCTTAGATTATTCACTATTAAATGTTTATCCACTATTAAACTGTAGATCGGTACCGAATTCTGGCCATTATTTGTAAGATGTAATTAGCCAAGTTCTCAATAAATTCAGAGAAGTGCTCATAAAAACGGCTCTCATGCCAATTATGAGATTACGTTAGGAATCTCCATCTTTGATGACAAGCCAAGAGTTGAAGCATACTGTGGATGCCACTCGCAACGATGGGGGCATCCTTTCATGTTAGATAAATGCAGGGAAAATTGCGGCCTTAAAGCGGCTTCTGCACTCAGGGAAAGGTCGCATTAGAGCCACGTGACTCCTTAATTAGTTCCAGGGAAACGAATCAACCGAAAAACAGCCAATCAAAAAAAAGCAAATATATAATTATACACATTGAACAAATTTAATTGTATCCGCATGTGTGTCTGTTTTCAAAACATTTTGAGCATATCTGTATGCATGCGTGTGGATAGATATGCATATGTATGTGTGTGCTTGTTTCCCTGCTTTTGTGAGAGTACTGTAACGATTTGATTAGATAGCGCTCAGTTTGGTCTGTGAATTTTGTATTAGTCTGTGTGTAACCTATAACTAATTTGTCTGTCTCTAGTTGTAAGTCTTAGGAGGAGATATCTGTATGCGTTTAGTCGTGAATTATTAAATTCTAGCTTTAAATCATTGACATTTTTCTGTAATTTCGTTAGCAGACTTTGGTGTTTTAGGGATGAAATGAAGGAATTTATTAATTTTTTGTGTCTAAAAATCATTTACTTTTTTGTGGGGCGATTCCCTAGCTTTCAAAGAAATTGCCTCTTTGGGATTAACTCGCTTGAAGTCCATAGTTGGTGGCAATTAAGTTCGAGTTTAGGTCCAGCTGTGGGCAGGGTTTAGAAGACGCTGACTAAATTACCCACAGAAGAGTAAGACCCCTAAAATTCAGTATCCTAAGAAGGAAACTAAACTTTATCTGATGGTGATTCTCCGATTTGGGAATTTGTGTTACCATTATTCCGAGTTCAACTCAGTGCCGGAGTTGTTGTAGCTGTTACTCTTCCGTATATGGGTCAAATAGATCTATTTAAAAGGAACTCGTATTTGATATGATCGTGTTCAAAAAAAAACTTTAAGAAAGACATGTATATATAAGAGCGTACAATTAACATTTTACCCTAACCTGTAGGCATAAAATCACCCTTCAAATGTTGATATGCCGTTAAAATTAATCAGTCATATACAGAAAGTCACAGACGACTGTTTATAGATTTAATATCATACGTACTTGCAATTAATAACACATAAATAAATAACTACCTAAATGGGAGCTATGCATAGAAGCTAAAATCTAAGCAATCTTAATTGCTCGGTCATACATGATCTGTGAATGCATTAAGAATAAATGTACTGTTTGGCAGTTCTACGGAGGTAATATATAATTAGCATTGAATAGTTATCTACTTTGAGAAAGTATAAAGAGCAGCACATTATCAAAAGTAGGTTGCTAATCAGTAAATGCTTTATTCTCTAATATAGATCTAAGTTTGATCTTAATCTACCGCTCTGTGCTTTTCTGACTGAGTTACATTCAACATATAATAACCTTGTTCTCTCAGGAATTTTGTTATTAATTCTTAATCATTAAAAATACGTTACTTTCTTATTTTCTACGCATTTCTATATCAAAATGATTAAAAATGCATTAATATTGCATATATAGGATTCATGGTAATTGCATTTCACTAAGCGCTAATACCCTTAGGAAAGGTATGAATCCTACTCTCCCTCCGGCTATGGATAAATAGTAGGGCAGAATGGGCTCTTTAACCTTGGTTAGGTAACCGGTCTAGGAGAAGGAAAACTCTGAATTCAAACCTGTTAAGCTCCGCTTAAGAAACAGACCTTGTGTCACATCCTGCTCGTGCGGAGGGGTTGGTAAATATATATATATATATATTTACCAACCAATATATATATATATATATATTTACCAACCCCTCCGCACGAGCAGGATACGACACAAGGTCAATTTCTTAAGCGGAGTTTAACAGGTTTGAATTCAGAGTTTTCTTTCTCCTAGACCGGTTGCCTAACCGAGGTTAAAGAGCCCAGTCTGCCCTACTATTTATCCATCCATCGTCCAGGATTTGAACTCGGGGCGACTTGTCCATTTCCCATGATTTTAACCATTACACCACCCGCTTCCTATATATATATATATATATAGGATTCATCTTATATCAGTAATAATTGCATTAATTCATGACCGGCGACAATCTTTGTTCTTTTTAATTTCCAATGCATTTTTATATTTAAATCCTCATCGTTGCATAAACATTATAACCTTGGTAGTTCAGCAATGTTGTCGAAGAAAAAGTATTCGAGGCGAAGAGACTGGTTGGTTGTTTTGATTTACGGAACATGAAACCTTTCGTGTCTTTTGCTGCCGAATCATGTCATTTTGATATGGAAAGGACTCAGGATTGCTTACAGTACCTACGGTTGCTTAAATGGTCATACAATTGAGTAGTGAACAGGTACATGGCTGATGAACATCGGTGATCTAGTGAGATTTGGTGCTTTTAGTGTGACTTGATGCAATCGATAGTAAAGGTTTTCTCTTCATATTCAGATAAAAGAAACGGACAAACACGCATTTTAGATTTCATTCTCTCATCTATTAATATGTTAATTCAGACCGGTCGTCTTCGTGAGTATCTAAACTGTCTATGAGAGGAGGAAACTATTTGCACATCTTAAGGAAAATATTGTAGTGCTTGATGTGTAGCAGTAATTCAAACAAAGTGTTTTTTTGTTGAAGAAATCGTGAGGTTTGATACAGAAGAACATTTAGGTATACAACTCGAGTGACAGGGCATATATACAGCGCTGGTCACATTCTTGTCAAACACTTTGACAATGAGATATTTCTTTTTGTTCCGACCATATACATTATATGGAATTAGTGGAATTAAACTATTCATCCTTTACACAACAAGGGGCTGCGTTAAATGATTTAAATGATGGCGTCATATCTGCTGTTGATGAATATTTTACCTATGGGATCCAAGCAGTGCAACACCGATGGAAAAATTGAAAATAATAAACGCAAAATAAATAAATCTTATTTGCCCCGAGTTCGAGAAAGCTCCAGAGCGCTTAAAGAAAAACCTGAAGAAGGCCGGAGGGCACATAGATGTACAGATAACAATAAAGATGAGGACAATAGTATGATGAATCCAAATAATCCAAAATATTTTTATCAAAATATATCTACAGGTGAATTGTCTTAAGCGTATTCATCTAGACTGTACTGACCAACTCATGCCCCTGGCCCCTGAGTCGGAAAACCTGTTATCCCATCTATGAGTTAAATTGATAAAAAATAATTTTAAATATTATATTTTAAAGATCAGTTTTGAAAAAAGAAAGAATAAAACAAATCCTCTTCAACATAAAATAACACAAAGATTGTCATCCCGTAAAATCTAACCAACCAACCCACCAACCATGATTAACATATTTGTTAATTTAGCGGCGTGGAAAATAGCATCATAGGAGACTGGGAACTAATTCCTTTATAATAATAATAATATCTTTTTCTGCTAGTATATTAGGTCTGTGACCTGTCAGCTGTTCCTTATAAACATTCATCTTAATTCCACAGAATATTTATAATCTTTCCACAGATTATCTAATATTGCCTTGAAGGAGTTTAGATGGTTGATGTTGGTAGTTTATTCCATGTATTCACCACTCTGTTGCTAAAATACTTTTCTCTTGCGTTTGCTTTACACAATTATTTTAATAATTTTAATTTATGACCCTTGGTATTGATATTTTGAGCAATGTTTAGTAGATCAAAGTTCGTTGAATAAAAACCATGTGTATATGTGTAGGCTTCAATCATATCCCCTCTTATACGTCGATAAACCAAACTTGGTAAGTCAATGTTCCTAAGTCTTTCTTCATACGAAAGGGTTTTTAAATCATTCACTAATTTAGTAGCTCTCCTCTGAACTCCTTCAATGAGCTTTGTACATCGTATTATAATGGAGATTGTGTGTTTGTTTGTCTGTAACCAAAACTATATCACAACTCAAGTCACAATTCCCTGTGTTATTTACGTCACATTCTCCATACTTTTTATTTTTATTTAAACTTCAATCATCAATAAAATGGTTTTGCATTATCAATACTGTTAGCCATATCTACATACTAGATATTTACCACGTAGCCCACGTGTACGTGTTAGGCACAAGGCCCTATTAATGTGGGACTACACACGAACCGAGGCTCATGGGTGGCGGATGCAAAACATGTGTTGATCCCGACGGCATTCCCCCTCAAGGGGGGGATTCAGGCATTGGGCAATAAACCCAGCCCTGTCCCTTTACATAGGAGGGGACAGGTGTTGCCTGGGGTTTGTCCCCTGGGATAAACGATGTTAACCTGTACGGTCCAGGGCCGAAGCCATTGGACCCCCGGTCGAACTGGAGTTACATATGTTGGACATATATAGATACTAATAACATGCAATTGCTTTTTATATTATATTTTTTTCATATATAACAAAATAGTGATTTACAATCTGAACGGGAACGCTAATTTGCATATTGGTATTTAAAATTTGATTTTAATAAATATTTGCTTGGTATTAGTGATTTCTTATTGTTTATTTTTATTTTTATAGATGAGCAAAATCTCAGGTATAAATCTTAAAAGAAATCCATTAACAAAAAGAAATACCTGTAATTTCATTCTTTACTTCCTATTTTAACTAAATAGTTAAATTAGGAAAATCTAGCAATGAAAGACGAGAGTGATCGAAGAGTAAGTTTCTTTTGTTCTATTTTTCAATTATACCTCTCGCTGTTTCAAATATCTGTATATATATGTATCTGCATTCTTATTTAGTTTCATTAGCCATTCTAATCTAATATTTTATTACATGAAAACTTAAATACTAGCACCCGGAGGTTGTATATATTTGCTAGTTATTATTAGGGGTAATGTTTGACGGTCACTCTGTAAAGCTGTGCATTGTGATTGTGAATATATTTAAAATATTTTATCTAATAATCTTTTAAACTTTATATTTCGTTCCTAATTGCCACGTATTTCTCTTCAATTGTCAAGGTAGAAAACATCTCATTAACTGGATAGGCCTATTCTATTCAAGTATGTGTATCACGTATTTTCAGTGAGATTAAAGTCGGCATTTACTGATTTCTCTAAAGAAATGTGATTTTCTTTCAAGTTTTCAATTATCTTTTATTAATGATGACTTACCACAAAGAATTATAGAGAAAGTTTGTCTCTTATGTCACTGTTACTGTGATCGATTCCCAATGCGTGCTTCATTACTGTAATATTATTGTACAAAATATTATCTTAACTCGATAAATATCTCGTCAGTCATGTCTATATTCTCTTCGGTTTTTACTACTGTTTTCATAATCAATATTTCTTTTTAATTTCTATTGGAATATTGTCAGCCATTATTTTACACGTTGTGAAGTTTTCACACACCATATTTAACTAGCAGAGTAGCAATAGCCCTGTCCACTGGGGTTTTATAATACACCGACTTTACCTCTGTAGAGGGTAATACCCCCTAATGGGGCTACCTATTGGCAGGGTTATCGACTCGGGATGCTTAAGGACTGAATCATGGTGGAGAAGCAGTCCATGAAATGCCACACTCCACTTAGACTCTACTTAGGCTAGACGGGCAGTCGGAAAGGCCCTCACTGATCAATTGGCTTGTCACGTCAAGGCCTAGCACATATATGATTGTATCATATTGCCCTCATGGCAAGCCCCAACTCTTTTTATCATATATGTGCTAGAAGGTGGTGGCTGAGCGTCTTTATGTCCTAGGAATGACGTTAAACTCTATAATGTTAAGGCTCCAGTTCTGGAGGTCTGAGGAATGTGGAGCACTCCTTCATCACCATTGCTCCCCTGTCGATTCTCGCCCGGAGTGGTTGTACCTGGGTTAAATAGAACATTTTTTACAAAAAAAAGAGTTTTAAAAAATTCTTCCAAACTATCGTTACGAATCTTTCAAAATTTTACTAGCATTAAATGTCTCACCGTGCTTGATATGCCGTAAAACAAAACAAACAAATAGGAGTAGCAGCAAGTCTTACAGGGAGTGCCAGCAAGATTTAAATGACTAATCTAAGTACTATGTGTGATTTGTTAATGTGTTTAGATCATTTTGATTCTTCTTCTGATCTCCAGTTTACCAACTTTCGTTTCCAGATTCTTGCAGAATACTCCAATTAAGTTTAGTATCACCGACACATCCATGTTCCACTAGTGTTTAATTCTCTAGCAAAGTCGAGTATTCTTTTCGAGTTTCTAATGTCTGCAGGTACATTAAATCTAATAGGGAATGATTTTCTCATTATTATTAAAACTAGATATTTTTCTCTAGCCTGGATTGGGCGATCCGTTTTTATCTCAATGTTCCAGAGAATCTTATACATCTCATTTATCGACAGAATCTGGTTTGTGAATATGCCATTTTCTGTATTAGTCCACTGCACAATTCTCAGTAAATCCCCTTTACCACACATTCATGCTTACCCCTGTTGCGTTGTGTAGCGAATATTCACCCTTGCTACTTTTTTGTGGATTGTATTAAATTCATGTCACCACATCAACTACATTTGTTATTCTTCTGAGTATTATCAAGATTTATTTCGAATTAGTTCTAAAGACATTATTTTGTGCTGTTATTAAATGAGATTCAGTTTATGTCTTTAGCTTTCTCTTTCTTTGTCAGATCTTAGTTTGTCTCTTGAAGAACCATTATAGTTGTTTTTCTTCCGATTTTTGTTTTTAGCTTTTTATTGTTATTTCTCTGAATGATTATTATTATCTGCGTTATTCGGACTATTGTCCTCATTTTCGTTGTTATTTGTACGTTTCCGGACTCAGAAACCTTCTTTTCGAACTCGGGAACTTTCTTGTCGTAGTCGGTAACATTCTTGTCGTAGTCGGGAGCCATAACGGAACTTTGAACCTAACTCTTTATTCAGTCCACTGGTGTATCCTGTTCTTATTCCGCTAACCATAGCTGGGGTAGGAGCTGTGTTAATTATTTTTCTATATTACTGCCGCCTGAAGAAGGCCGGAGGGCATATCGACCGAAACGTTGCACAAATAACAATGAAGATGAGGACAATAGTCCGAATAACGCAGATAATATTTTTATTGTTTTTGTCCTGTGTATCCATAAGTATTTTCTCCCTTTTGATATTGTTGTTGTTACTTGATGATTTTAGTCTTTCTTTGATCTTTTTTGTATATTCTTCGAGTCATTATGTTGTTTCATGAACACAATCCCCAATGCTCGTTATCCTTCTTTTCTTGGTTCATACAGTCTATTTATGTCGCCCATTGGTTTGTAAGGTTTTAAACATCGTAATCAATTCCCTTGTTCTATGGTACACCTGTGAGTTCCGCCATTGGGACTGTTAAAAAATCTCCATAGTATTTTACGGGGGAGAATGCACAGGTATGTATTCCTTTCATTAGATTTATGCTGTAGAGTTGGGTTTGGCAGTGTGTGTTTTCCTTCTCTGGTATTATTATTATTATTATTATTATTATTATTATTATTATTATTATTGTTGTTGTTGTTGTTGTTGTTGTTGTTGATGATGATGTTATTAGTCATTAAGAGATTTTCACGCTGGTGGATGCTGATAATCTTTTACTGGAGTCTGAGGGACAGCAAGACTCCTCGGATCACCAGGTCTCTTCTGGGTATGCTAGCCGATCTTAGCAATAATTGTTTCTGGATGGCATCGCTTCCTCCTCTAATATCCAATTCCTCCAGTTTTTTTACAAACCCCTTGGTACTGTTGGAAGGCCATCAACTACAATCGATATCAGGTTCCCCCTTATGCACCCACTTTTTTCATCGCCCTGGTAGTGTCCATATATTGAAAGAGCGACGAAATATACAGGTGGAAACGCTTCTTTTTCTAGTTGATTTACAGTAGGTCTGGACTTCTGGCCGGGATTACTTGATAAGTTTGTATCTCAAAATACCAGAGAATACCATCTCATTCTCTAAAATGAATCCTAGTGTGAGTATATGCCATTTGGTGAAATAGTCAAAATTTAATTTCCTGAACAATTCCTTGTGGATCAACTTTACCCCCTGTCGTGTTTGCACTGGTATTCGCTTTGTGCTTGTTTGATGCATTCGCTTATAAAGTTATTAAATATGTTGACGCTTTTCCACACATGCCACACTTGCTCTCCTGTCGCGTCTTATCGATTTTCGCTTTGATATAATTAGTCCATTATTATTATTATTATTATTATTATTATTATTATTATTATTATTATTATTAGTAGTAGTAGTAGTAGTAGTAGTAGTAGTAGTAGTAGTATTGTTGCTGTTGATGTTCTTACTATTATTGTTATTGTTATTATTGTTATTATTGTTGTTATTATTGTTATTATTATTTTTATTGTTATTGTTATTATTATTATTTTTATTATCATTATTGTTATCATTATTATTATTATTATTGTTATTATTATTATCATTATTATTATTATTATTATTAACTACAATTCACTTTCAACTTTTTTATTAATTCTAAAGTGAATAGCACGAGCAGTGAAAGAATTAGCAGCTTAGTTAGTTGAGCATTGTAAGTAATAAACTATATATAAACATAACATTAGCCCTTGACAATAATTTATTTAATTTGCTTTTTTAATTACTGTATATAATAGCTCCCTTGAGCAATCACCATACGAAAAATATGACACAGCGTGGTTCAGAAATCATAAGAAAAAATTATATATATATATATATATATATATATATATATATATATATATATATATATATATATATATATATTAAAATAAGTGTATTTTGGCAGCATTTATTTCTTTTATACAAGTTTTGTTGAACTGTACAGACAATTCCTGTCGTAAAAGTTTTTGGTTGATCCTTTCTAATTTTCGGGCCATCTTTCTGGTGTCGGGGTGTAACAGTCCTCCAAAGGTTTCAAAACGAGCGGTTGTACAGCAGAGCAGGAGCTTTTTAAGGATATTAGGGTTGATTTTAAGAAGTGGATATTCTGGATTGTTGTAGATGTTTTGTATTATGATGTCAATGGTTTATTTTACTCTTACTCCTTCCTCTATAACCCTCCCCTTCTCACACATGTACTCCCCTCCCACAGAAAATCACTACTGCAACGCTCGCTCGAACCACTACCATTCCTACAATCTCCTACTACCTATGGTTATTACCTCCCACTTCTAATTCCTTGCTACTACTCGTTCTCGTTAAAAGCGAGACACGAAATCATACCATCGTCTCCTATCTGAGGATGGCAAATTGTATTGCCGAAATCGCCCGTTTTGAAACCTTTGGGGGACTGTTATACCAGTTACACCCCGACACCAGAAAGATGGCCCGAATATTGGAACGGATCAACGAAAAACTTGTCCGACAGGAATTGTCTGTACAGTTTAACAAAACCTGTATGTATATATATATATATATATATATATTATATATATATATATATATATATATATATATATATATATATTTATATATATATATATGAGGAAAAATGAGTAAAGGAAAGAAAAGTAAATGGATAAAATGAATTTAATCGATCACTTACACATGTGTTTCGGTTAGTTTATGTGTGTGAAAATATTTCGCACACATACAAGAATTGACCTTCATCAGAGTGAATATTTATTTTTATGAAAAAATTCGTTGGGAAAAAAAAAACAAAGAGATTTTTGGAAATATTCGAAAATCGAATTTTTTAAATTTGGAACGCTGAGAAATAGCTAAGATAGACCGTTATGATTAGGATATTTGTTTTTGTTTTTTGTTTTTTTAGGGGTTATGGTACAAAATAGTTTTTATTGTTACAAAAAATAAATAAAATAAAAAATAAAGTGTTATTATTTATCAATAACATGTTGAAACTTTTTTCTCGGAGTCTATTTTGTACCATAACCCCTAAAAAAAAACAAAACAAACAAATATCCTAATCATAACGGTCTATCTTAGCTATTTCTCAGCGTTCCAAATTTTAAAAATTCGATTTTCGAATATTTCCAAAAATCTCTGTTGTTTTTTTTTTTCACAACGAATTTTTTCATAAAAATAAATATTCAATCTGATGAAGGTCGATTCTTGTATGTGTGCGAAATATTTTCACACACATAAACTGACCGAAACACATGTGTAAGTGATCGATTAAATTCATTTTATCCATTTACTTTTCTTTTCTTTACTCATTTTTCCTCATATTGTCGGATTCAATTCCTTTTCCATTTTTTACACACACACACACACACACACACACACACACACACACACACACACACATATATATATATATATATATATATATATATATATATATATATATATATGACAACCCTCCACATGAGTAGAAAGTGACACGAGGTCCATTTCTTAAGCGAAGTTTAACAGAGTTTCCTTTCTCCTAAACTGGTTGCTGAACCAAAGTTAATAAGCCCAGTCCGCCCTACTATTCGACCATGATTGGAGGGAAAGAAGGTGGATTCCTACCTTTCCCGAATGTATTAGCGTTTATTTGAAATGAAAACTAGTATATTTTATAGCATAAGTTTTTTGTTTGTATTTCTGTTTTATTAGTGTGAGTGCATCTGCTTTGTTCGGTGTATCGAGGGAGGTAAATACCTAATTTTCCTTTTGTTCTGAAATAGAAGAGACTCAGAAATAACCAGTCATTTTAGAGTTAACTGTAGCAATAACTATGTTTTTACTAAAACGGTTATATACTTTATAAGATAATTTATTATTATTATTTTTTTCATATTTCAATTTTATTGGCATGCGTTTTTCTGTGTGGTTCGGTGTTCGGTGTTCGGAAATGTATTCGATGGGATAAATACATAATGTCCTTTTTGCTATAAAATAGAAGAATGTCAGATGTAACCATTCTTATTTTAGAGTTAACGGTAGCAAGAAGCATGTTTATCATTAAAAGTGATATATTTTTTTTCTGAATTTCTCTTTTATTGGCGTGTGAATCTGCATGTTTCGGTATTTGTTGTGAGGCAAATGTATTCGAGGAGGTAAATACATAATCTCCTTTTGCTATAAAATAGAAGGGGATCAGATGTAACCAGTCTTATTTTAGAGTTAACGGTAGCAAGAAGCATGTCTTTCATTAAAACT
This sequence comes from Doryteuthis pealeii, assembly GCA_023376005.1. Classification (NCBI taxonomy): domain Eukaryota; kingdom Metazoa; phylum Mollusca; class Cephalopoda; order Myopsida; family Loliginidae; genus Doryteuthis; species Doryteuthis pealeii. The sequence goes on along the minus strand of CM042158.1, from coordinate 66,251,965 downwards.
GATTTTTTTTCTGAATTTCTCTTTTATTCCGCCCTGTCGGCTGGGGCGTTAGAATGCACCGACTGCACCTCTGCAGAGGGGTAAGACTCCCCCAATGGGGCCACCTGTTGGCCGTGGGTGGCGACCCGTGATGCTTAAGGATAGAGCCCAGGTGGATGAGCAGTTTATGACATGCAATACTCCACTTTGGCCCTATCTTGGGCTAGACGGGCGGTCGGAGAGGCCCCCTCTGATCAATCGGCTGGTCACGTCAAGCCCTTGCACCTATATGATTTTCCCAACCCTATTGCCCTTATGGCAAGCCCCAGCCCCTTTTTATCATATGGGTGCTAGAAGGCGGTGACTGCGGGTCTACATGTCCTGGGAATGACGTTAGACTCTATCCAGGTTCCGGTTTTGGAGGTTTGGGGAATGTTGAGCACCCCTTCATCACCATTGCTCCCTGGTCCACTCTGACCCGGAGTGGTAGTACCTGTTAGGGTCCCATCTATGGGTTAAATAGAAAAATGTATTTATAAAAAAATTGTCTTATCCATTAAGAATTGATTTATTTCAAAACTTTATCGGCATTAAATGACCCAGTGAGGTTGATATGCCGTAAAACAAAACAAACCAAACAAAATAAATTCTCTTTTATGCGTGTGTATATCTGCATGTTTCGGTATTTTGCTGTGAGGCAAATGTATTCGAGGAGGTAAATACATAATATCATTTTGCTAAGAAATAGATGGGGATCAGATGTAACCAGTTTTTATTTTAGAGTTAACGATAGCAAGAAGCATGTTTTTCATTAAAACTGATATATACTCTATAGTATAGTGATTTTTTTCGAATTTCTCTTTTATTGGCGTGAGTGTATCTGCATTGTTCGGTGTTCATTGTGAGGCAAATGTATTCGAGGAGATAAATACATAATGTCCTTTTTGCTATAAAATAGACGAGGGTCAGAAATAACCAGTCTTATTTAAGAGTTGTGGGAAGAAAAGCACTGATGATGCACACTGTTTGGAACGATGATAAATGAAAGAGTCAGTAACAAGTTCGACCTATCGAAACACTTAGATGTTTTCAAATCTAAAAATCAATCCCTAGACTTTACTCTTAATGATCACCTTTGAAAAATCCTCACGAACAAATACCAAGCTTTGCTTATTTAGTGGTGGGCGTTTTCAGATTTGTTGATATTCAGTCTGAGGACAATTTACGGTAATTTACGGTAGAGACAAGAAAGTTGGTAGACGGTTAACAAAAAACTATTTATAATATTAAATATCTACTTCGGTTTGTTTTTAGCTAGATTATTGGCCAAACGGTAAATGTTATGATAGAGTACCCTGGCGATTAAAGGGAAATTACTTTCGAGTTGATTTGGCTACAGGAATCTTAGTTATGGGTACTTTTTAGGTTTCCCAATTTTGTACATATTCAGATTTGAAACATTGTCTTCATCTTTCACTTTTTTGAAATCCTGTCAAAACCGTAATATCTTATATTATATTTTTTAATGTAAAAATAATATTTTTTAATCAATTTCTAAGAGAATTCATACTGTGAAAAATACCTTAAAAAACGACACCCCCTGTTGCCAAAATCTCTTCTGAAACATAAAATCAAGAGTACTTTAAATTTTTACTCATAAATTTGGAAGATTTTACATATTCATTTTATGAAAGATACTTTGAGAAAATGTGTATTTTAATGCATGTTGCTTCATTTAAAATTTTAATTCATTTGAAAAAGATTAAACAATACGGGAAAATATTCATATTTCTCATTTACCTTTTATTCATTTAGCAAGGAAACAGAACACACACACACACACACACACACACACAACACACACACACATATATATAATATATATATATATATATATATATAATTTAATATACCAAGGGTGTTGGTAAATCCTTGCGGTGAGAAAAAAAACAGCAAATAGTTTGATTGTAAAAATATACTACCAAACATCAACCGGGAAGAAAAAAATTTTTGAAAAAAAGAAAAAACCAAGATAGTCGTACCAACAAAAAATAATCTATTGGTACAGTATTTGGCCAAAAGAAAAAAACAATTTATATGTATATATATGTATATAAGATATATATATATATATTCATATAACCGCTAGGAGAATAGCTAATAAGTAAAAAGTGCTCAATACCTAAGTAGAGAAAATAATAAAGATAAATCTAATGAGTCAGACGAACCTACTATTAGTTTCGGTTAATGCTCTTCAGGGCATTAAGCGAAACTAATAGTAGGTTCGTCTGACTCATTATATATATATATATATATATATATATAATATATATATATATATATATATATATATATTATATATATATATATATATTATTAGATCATTTGTACGTAAAGATAAAGAAATAACAGGAATAATTAAAGTAATTTTATCCAGAAGAAATATACTATTGAACACATTGACGTTCTAATGAAAGGATTATAACCCTAACCTTAAAATATTAATTAGTAAAATAAAATATATAAATAATAACAAATTATTCTATGAAGAATATCAATACAAAATAAGCCACACTGTCGGATGGTACTGTAGAATACACCGACTGCACCTCTGTATAGTATTAGTTGGCCGTGGGCGATGAGCCGTGATGTAAATAGATGGAATTCTGTGGATTAGCAGTCCATGACATGCATCATTCTACTTTTGTCATTACTTACGCTTGACGGGTAGTTAGAGAGGTCACACTTCGACCAATTGGTTGGTCGCACTAGACCCTAGCATCTATATAACTGCCCCAACTGTATTGCCCTTATGGCAAGCCCCAGTCATTTTCATCATATATTTTCTAGAAGATGGTGCGTGAGGGTCTTAGTGTTATGGACATGTCTTTAAACTGCATCTAATGGTGAATTTCCAATTTATGAACTCTGGGGTGGGTGAAGTACCCCTCAATCGCCATTACTCCATTCCTCTCTGACCTGGAGCGGTGGTATCTGTGGGGTTCCATCCGGGTGTAAAATAGATCAAAATTCAATACCCAACAAGAATGAATCAAACAAAATGTCTTCGGCATAAAATAATTCAAGGGTTGACATGCCGTAAAATCAAACCACCCAACCAAAACAAAATAGGAATAATGAATTAAAAATAAAATCCATAAAAATAAAGATAAAAAGAAGATATGAACAATCATTAAGACTATCACGCATGTTTAACATTTACCAATGAAATATCTAAATTATTAATTAACACTATTCCAGATTACTGTATATCTTCTACGTGTGATTTTTCAGAAGAAAATCAAGACGAGAGAAAAAAAAGTATGTTTATATGATAGTTGAAATTTATTTTGTGGCGACTTTTGAATATTATTCCGTCCCCCTTCTTCCATCCCAACCTCTCTCTCTCTCTCTCTCTCTCTCTCTCTATATATATATATATATATATATATATATATATATATATATATATATATGTGTGTGTGTGTGTGTGTGTGTGTGTGTATGTGTGTTTGTTTGTTTGTGTGTGTGTGCAGTTACTAACTTGTATAAAAAAATTAAGTAACAAATGTATCATGCGTGACTAAACTAAAATATATCTATTTTTACAATTACACTTGCAGACGAAGTAGGGAAAAAGGAACCAAATAAAAATTTAACAAATTTTTTCTATGCTGGAATAAAATAACGAAAGATCGTGTTAATTTACAAGAAACTTTCATTAATGAAAACAAAAAAAAAAAAAAAAAAATAAAACAAACAATGCCCAAATTTCATATGGCGGATAAAAAAAAATACACAGCAAATTGTACCCAAAGTAAAAATGTGTATTTGTATAATAAAATATCCACAAGGAACAATTGCGAACAACAAACTTTGAATTTTCATTTTTTTTTTCTACCATGAAAGCATACAAGATATATAAGTTTTTCACTCGTTCTTTCTTCGAAGCTGGTGATAGCGAAATACAATTTTCTTCGGGACTGTGTCGCTTGGTGGTCTTCCTCACTTCGAAATGGCGCTAAACGAAGCAAAATATCACTTTGCTAACGCTTAAAAAAATACAAAAACCTGTAATTTACTTTGATGTAAAAGAATGCACACATGAAAAGTAAATAAACCTATTCAGGGCATAACCTGTCTCACATGTCAAACACTTTGAAAAGTATTACTAAACCTCCATTTTACTTAGAAGTAAAATATGTTTCTCACATGAGAAACAGATAAACTTATGATACATATTTGTGCAAATTAATTGAAACAACCACTTTATATTGGATGTGCCATATATATTCACTATACGTTCAGGGTTAGACCCACTGGAGTAGCAATATGTAATCGATTTATATTTTTCCTCGGAGTAGGTCGTAACTTTAATCTATTTTCAGCGTGTGTGCTGAAATCTTTTAACCTTGAAAAATACTGCGTTATTCATGATTGCATCGGGTTTTTATCATGTGTGACATATGAAATAAAATAAAATAAAATCCCAATAAGAATCGACCGGAATCGAAAGCGGTCGGCCCAAATCCACACTCCTTAAGAAAGAACATCTCACTTTTTCTCTCCCTTGCCTACCCTGCCCATGAGGTAAGAAAAATTATCAAAATCAACTCGTTCGACACTAAATATAATGATGCAAATCATTCATTTATTGGCTAATTTAAAGCCGTTAAAATCCGCAACTAATCATCTCATTGGCTAACATCAGACCAATCAGACAGAAAAAATAATCGCTGTCTTCTTACAATCCCTAGAAAAAAACTCCAAATACGGTAGCAACGCTATATGGCACAAATTCAAATATCTAACAATTTTTCTTCGAAAAAATAAGTCCCTGTAATTCCTACTTCATGTTAGTTATACGTTCGGCCTTTCACTTTTCTTTATTTTCCAATATATTTTCTCCTGACTTCTTTGTAGAATTTTCTTTCATTATTTTGGAAGATCTGTTTTGCTTTTATTGCTTCGTTTTGTCCCGGTCTTTTCTGAATTTGGTTATTTTGTTTGTTGGGATATCATGTAATACTGTATTTACCTTTTCGGAATCTACCTTGTGTTTTTCCAATCTTTAGAGATGGTAAAGTATCCTTATTTTTTTTATCATGATTTGTTTTGTATACACTACATTGTTTTTTCCATCATAAGTTAAAATTGGGATTGTGATGCTCGGTTACATGATGATTTGGTTTTCAATGTTTTTTGCTTCATATTATTATTATTATTATTATTATTATTATATTATTAGTAGTAGTAGTAGTAGTAGTAGTAGTAGTAGTAGTAGTAGTACAAAATAAAAAACACCCTCCGAGCGATGTAAAAATATATTTTTGAAACATATTGCCAGAGGCGTGGAAGTAAAAAGTTAAATGTCAGCGAGTTTATATCCTAAGTAAGTAAAATCATCAAATTCATTAAAGGATTAAAAAATAAAACAATTTGAAATGTAAACTTTAAATATGTATTAAATTAAAACAAACTATATATAGCTATATAATACCAGTAATGTATTTATTAAAACTTGTTTTGAAAAACAATGAGGACTGTCTAATGTTGCATGTTCAAATTTTGAGTGTATTTATTCTATGTTATAACGATTTGGGGTAATGTGACGTAAGCAGTGACGTAATTTTTGTTACAGACAAAAACTGGAAGCGAATCTCCATTATTATTACTAGCAAATATATGCACCCTCCGGGTGCAAGTATTTGAATTTTAATGTAATGAAATATGTTAAATTTGAAATACTTTTGAAACTAAATAAAAATCCAAATAAAATGATTTGAAACAGAGGGGGTATAATCGAAGAATAGAACAACTTTGAAACTAAGTCTTCCATCATTTTTCATCACTCCCTCCTTTTATTGCTGAATTTTCCTAATTTAACTATTTAGTTAAATTAGGAAGTAAAGAATAAAATTACTGTTATCTTTATATTAAAGAATTTCTTTTAAGATTTATCCCCGAGTTTGTTGCTCATATTCATTAAGAAAAAAACAAACAATTAGAAATCAATAATACCAAGCGCATATTTAATAAAATTAAACTTTTAATATCAAAATGCAAATTAGCTTTCCTGTTCACACTGTAACCCGCTATTTTGTTGCATATATAAATACAATTGCATGTTATTAGAATGTAGATAAAGTCAAAAGTATTAATAAGGTATAACAATTTTATCAATAACTGAGGTTTAAATAAAAATAAATTCATGGTGAATGTGAAGTGAATAACTAAGGGAATTGTGACTTGAGTAGTGATTTAGTTTCGGCTTCAGACAGACAAACACACAATCTCCATTATAATAAGATTATATTATTATTATTATTATTATTATTAGTAGTAGTAGTAGTAGTAGTAGTAGTAGTAGTAGTAGTAGTAGTAGTATTTCCGAATTCGACACGTGTAGCATGTCTTTGTGTTACGAATACATCAATAGATGCTCGCAAATTCACTATAGAGTATTTGAAATACTTTCATATCATTTCATTAGCATTGTGTGCTCACAAAATATGAAAATGCATGCCTGATATTAAAATTCTTCCTTTTTTTAAACCTGTTTTACATGAATAGTTCTCGCTGGATATTCAATTTGTCATCATTACCAGCAAAATATTTAGAAAAGAATCACAATAATGTTTCGAGTTTCCAACTTACCTCTCTTCATCATTCTATGCTATAGAATTATATCATGTTGAGAATTGTAAGAAAAAGTAGATTGCAAAATTGTAATTTATGCGATGCTGGGTTCCTTGATGATTTGCTTTTCAATTATCTGTGCTTATTATTATTATTATTATTATTATTATTATTATTATTATTATTATTTTCACTCCTTTCGACTTTTTCACATCAGCATTAACTGATGGTATTTCACTGGATTCTGAATGACAACAAGTCTCCTCATGTGCCCAGGAATATTCTGAGTATTCTAGCCGATTGCAGCAGTGCAGTAGTCTGGATGGTCTCAATAATTCCTCTAATTTCGAGATCCTCCAGTCTTTTTCCCAAGTTTATTGGGACCGTTCCATGTGCACCACATACAATTGGTATCACCTTCACTCTCATGTTCCACAGCTTTTTCAATTCTCTGGCAAGGTTCAGGTATTTATCCTCTTTTTTCATTTTCCTTCAGCTTCATTCTGTGATCTGCTGGGACCACAAAGTCCACCAGCTGAGACGAACTCTTTTTTTTTTGTTAATCAGCACTAGGTCTGGTCTCCTGGTTGGAATAGGGTGATCCGTCTTTATCTCGAAATCCCAGAGAATTTTATGCGTTTCTTTCTCAAAAACAGATTTTGGCTTATGCATTACCATTTTGATGTATGGTCAAAGTTTAATTTTTTGCATAATTCCCAGTGGATCACCTTCCCAGCCCAGACGTACCTAGCTTTGTATTCCTGTTGTGCTAGTTTGCTACATTCACTTAATACATGATTTGCATATCTCATCTCTGTCACCGCACAGTCTACATTTAGTGTTGTTGCGTCTTATCAATTTTTGCTTTGATATAATTTGTTCTTAAGGCATCATTTTGTGCAGCAATTATTAGTGATTCTGTTTCTCTTGTGAGGTTTCCTCTTCTTAAGCATGTCCAGATCTTTTTATTTGCAACCTCTCCGATTTGTTATTTGAAGTGTACATATAATTTTTTTCTTCCCATCTTTGTTTTCTAGTTTTAGTTGTTTTTGTGTTTGTCCATACATTACAACTGCTGTTCTTGGCTGCTAAAAGTAATCTTTCTTTGCTCTTTTTGTGTTCTCTTCGAGTCCTTGGATTGTGGTCTCTATACAGTCGTCTATGTTGGCAAGACCTCTACCACCTACTTTTCTAATCTATCTTTATCATCTCTAGGGTGTAGATCCTTGTGCATCGTCATTAATTTCCTAGTCCTTTGATTGATATGTCTGAGTTCCTCTTTTTTCCATTTAAAAAATGGCCCAAAATATCTTATATATATATATATATATATATATATTATATATATATATATATATATATATATTATATTATTTATTATCATTATTATAATTATTTAATAGTATCATTATTATTATCATTTATTATCATTGTTATTATTATTAAATATTATCATTTATTATCATTATTATTATTATTATTTATTTATTATCATTATTATAATTATTTAATAGTATAATTATTATTACTATTTATTATCATTGTTATTATTATTAAATATTATCATTTATTATCATTATTATTATTATTATTTAATATTATCATTATTATTAATATTCATTATTATTATTATTATTATTATTATTATTATTATTATTATTATTATTTAATATTATCATTATTATTTTCATTTATTATCATTATTATTATTATTACTAGCAAATATATACACCCTCCGGGTGCAAGTATTCAAGTTTTAACATAATAAAATATCATATTAAATTAGAAAGGCCAATGAAAGTGAATAAAAATGCAGATAAAAAGATTTGCAACTGAGGGGGTATGATTGAAAAATAGAACAACTTTGAAACTAACTCTTCCATCATTTTCCATTACTCCCATCTTTCATTGCTAAATTTTCCTAATTTAACTATTTAGTGAAAATAGGAAGTAAATAAGAAATTTACAGTCATTTCTTCTTGTTAATGGATTTCTTTTAAGATTCATCCCCGAGATTTTTGCTCACATTCATTAAGATAAAACCAAACAATTAGAAATCAATAATACTAACCATATATTTATTAAAATCATTTTTTTAAATATCAATAGGCAAATTAGCTTTCCCATTCACACTGTAAACCGCTATTTTGTTGTATATATAAATACAGTTGCATGTTATCAGTATGTAGATATGGTCAACAGTATTAATAATGTAAAAACAATTTTATTAATAATTGAGGTTTAAATAAAAAAAATCATGGATAATGTGACGTAAATAACTAAGGGAATTGTGACTTGAGTATTAATATAGTTTCGGTTAGAGACAGAAAAACACACAATCTCCATTATAATAAGATTAAATGTTATCCTTATTATTATCATTTATTATCATCATTATTATTATTTATTATTTGTTATTATTATTATTTATCATTATTTATTATTCATTATTATTTTCATTAATATTATTATTATTATCATTTATTATCATTATTATTATTATTATATTTGTTATTATATTATTTATCATTATTTATTATCATTATTATTATCATTAATATTATTATTATCATTTATTATCATTATTATTATTATTATTATTTGTTATATTATTATTATATTATTTATTATTCATTATTATTATATTATTATTATATCATTATTATCATTATATATTATTTTATTATTTTTATTATTATTATTTATCATTATTTATTATTCATTATTATTATTATCATTATATTATTATTATTATTATTATTAATTATTATTATTATTATTATTATTATTATTATTATTATTATCATTAACATTAACATTATTATATTATTATTATTATTATTATTATTATTATTATTTATTATTATTATTATTATTTATTATTACTATTATATTATTATTATCATTATTATTATTATTATTATTATTATTATTATTATTATTATTATTATTATTATTATTATTATTATTATTATTATTATGTGCGATTTCAACACGTGTAGCACGACTTTCTGTTTACAAGACATCAATGGTCGCTCGCAACTTTATAGAAAATTTGCGAGCCGACATTGATTTGATATGCTCTCATATCATTTCATCGACATTGTCTACACACAAAATATGTTAATGCATGCCCGGGATTATCATTAGATAGTTTCTCCTTTTTTTACAATGTTTCAATTTTCCCTCTTGCATCGTTATGTGCTATATAATTATCTCTAGTTAAGGATTGTAAAAAAAATGCAGATTGCAAAATTGTAATTCATATCACTTGGGTGGAAAGAAAAAGCAAAAATATACATGACATCGAATGATCAAATTACTGACACATTCATTGAACATCCAAGGGGGAATTGATATACTAATAAGAAATCGCAATATTAACCTATTAAGAAATATCTTCAAAATGAACTGCATTAAAATTAAATATTTTGAACAGCAAGTATTTTCACCCAATAGATACAATAGTGTCTAAGTTCAAAGTCATGATAATTTTGATATATAAACTTAAGAGTAGATCATCTAAACAAACATCAGATTCAAAATCTTATTTATATATGTGAAAAAATCAATTTTAAAAAATACATGTACGTATCGTCATCATCATCATCATCATCATCATCATCATCATCAACAACAACAACATTGTGAAGACGTGCTGACTGCACATTTACCTTGAATCTATCTCTCCCATCTGTCCGTAGTGGATCTCGCCCGTATAAAATCCTCTGGATGACACCCAGTGTCCATACAGAACTGGCGAACACGTTGTTTATATGTTTATATTATATGTCTTATTTTTCCAGCAGTTTCCTGTATAATTTGGATGGTTTGTGAGATGAGAGGTAAGTGGCCGTACAACCTCTTTTTTATATATTGTTCAGCTTTCTGAATTTGTTCAAAACAGCAGGCAGCATTCTGCTGTAGTTCCTATCTAGCTTTTTCTCTCAAGCTATCGTTGAATTCCAATTGATGCAAACATACATTAGTACCACACGGCTCCAAACTGTAAAAATGTCCATTCTGTTTTATCAGAGAGATCCGATTTCCATATCATCGTTAGCCTGACTATAGCAGACCATGATTTATCTATGCGTATGTTGAGATCACTTTCAGTAGATGATATATTGCTACCGATGTATATTAACTAGATTACGGTCAAGTCTCGCAGAAAGCATCGGTCTCCGATAGATCATTGGAGTTGAGCAGTGGTAAGTCTGATCAATACTTAATTGGGTGTATACTTAAACTACGGACTCAAATGCGTGCATTAACTAGTTTTGCTTAACCTTTTTTTTTTAGTTTTACGGCTCATCAACTCTTTTCGGGTTATGTAATGCTGAATCAAATCATTTTGATAAACTATGGACTCAAATGTTCAAATTAACTGATTTTGCTTATCAAAATGATTTGATTCGGTATTAAATGACCCGAAATGAGTTGTTAAGTCGTAAAGCTAAAGAAAACGTGAACTTGTCAAGTAAATTCCGAGATTCATCATTTAATGGAGAGATAGCAATGTTGCATAGTGGCATCAAAATCTATATGTAGCGGCCTCAAATTCATGGCCCTACTGCGTGTGTCTGTATACGTAGCGACTAACCCTAGACGATATATGTAGTGGTCGCTTAATGAAATCTACAACACATGCGTATAGTAGGAGTTTTGACTTTATTTCTTCTTCTCGGCTGGTGGGTGGCGAGCTTAACAATAGGAATGCCCAAAGGTTGACGATAACTACTACTACTGTTGGGATGACTGGCGATGTTGGGTAAAGGGGTGGCTGGTGGCGTCTCACCGCACTAGGCCACGACGGACCGTGAGTGTCGGTCACTCACTGTTCTCTGTCTGCTGTCTGAATGACTCTGACTGTCCCTGCCTGACGTATGATCCCTAGGATTATATATATCAAACGCCTAGGCGTTTTCTTTTGTTATCTTTTATCAGCGGACAAATCTATTTCTGAACTTATTGTTACCCATCCTTCTTTGTTCGCTTTACCCGGAAACAGTCCTTTGTTACTCTTTTCGTCTTCTCCCTGCCACGATCTAACCGGAAGACCCTATTTCCGTTTTCACCATCTTTTAAATATCTTCAATATACAACAGCATCATCTTGATTAAAACAGATACTCCGCTATATCTGTTAACCTACAGAACAATGCCCCCTGCTGATTTCTCTGGCTGTGACACAGACATTTGGTTTGAATGTGTGTAGATACATGTTGCAATAAAGTGAGTCTTATTTTGATCTTTCGATGTTTGTATCACAGAATAATGTTTACAGTTATTTGCTTCATTCATTCTTCAAATAAAATCAGTCGTTTCAATGATGTGTAAAGGGAAGACAACACGTTGATGTAAATGTTAATTCATCAGTGAAACTTATGTATAGCCTTTATAAATGTAATGTCAAATTTATGCGGCATTCAACCAATGAATAAATTGATCATATATTTATTTTCTTTATTTTTTTTCTTGTTTTTTTTTTTTTTTTTCATTGTTCATTTTGATAATGAAATCATTTACAAGCCTCTAAATATATAGAAAAGCATTCATCATAGAAAGTAACTTTTGATCTTTATCAGTGGGATTGTCACTATTTTCAAAGAGGGTTACTTATAACGGTTATCCATAACTTTATTTTACCAATAATGTAATAATATTCTGAAGCATAAAGAATAAATATATTTATTTATATATTGATATGTGTTTCTGTTGGGATATATTAATACTGACCGCCTTCACAAACACGGACGCCTAGGTTGACAAACAGATGTGCATATATGGATCTATATATTTACTAACCCCTCCACACCATTCGACACAAGGTCAAATTTTAAAGTGGTTTTTAACAGGTTTAAATTCAGAATTGTCCTTCTCATAGACTGGTTACATAGCCATGGTTAAAGAACACGGTTTCTTCTTGTATTTACCCATAGCTACAGAGAGAGACAGAGAGACAGAGACAGAGACAGAGACAGAGAGAGACCGAGACAGAGACAGAGAGAGACAGAGACAGAGAGAGACAGAGAGTAGCTAGATTCATACATTTCCCAAGGGTATTCATGTTATGAAATGTAAACAGCCTCGTCCAGGATTTGAACGCGGGTTTACGAGTCCATTCCCTATTACGCTAACCATTACACCGCGCACCTGTATTTAAGATTAAGATACATACCATCAGTGAGATAGAGAGACCTGTATATATCAAAATATGAAGCTAGTAAAACAATATATTAGTAAGGCTATTGTAAAGTAAGTTTAAATTCGCCAAGTGGTCAGTTGTCAGTATCACCTAGATAGCGAGGCATTATTTACCCTTCCAATAGCACTTGACCAAGGAGATTGTTTTTGCAGTGACACACCTACCACCAGTTCTCCAATTTAATACACGGATTCTAACTAAATGATCATGCTTTGAATCGGCGAAGGTCAATGCTACTGTAATAAAATCCTTATGTAAACAACTTGGTTTGTATGATAAATAAATCAGTATAATGTAAATTTACTAATATAATTTCTAATTTCGAAAACACTTCTGTTAATATAATCGATAATGTGCTTATGACTGCACCAACATTTTCTGAATGTCCTCAGAACGTTGAATTATTATTATTATTATTATTATTATTATTATATATTGTTATCATTATTGTTATTATTGTTATTATTATCATTGTTATTATTATTATTATTATTATTATTATTATTATTATTATCATTGTTGTTATTATCATTATCATTGTTATTATTATTATTATCATTGTTGTTATTATCATTATTATTATTATCATTATTATTATTATATTATTATCATTATTATCATTATTACTATATCATTATTATCATTATTATCATTATTATTATCATTATTATTATTATATTATTATCATTATATTATTATTATTATTGTTATTGTTATTATTATTATTATCATTATTATTATTATTATTATTTACTCCTTTTGAGTTTTCATATCAGTGTTAGCTGGTGGTCATTCACTGGAGTCTGAGTGACAGCAAGTCTACTCAGGTCTCCAGGACTCTTCTGAGTATTCTGGCAGATTGCAGCAGTGCAGTGTTCTGAATGGTTTCAATCCTTCCTCTGATTTCTAAACTTTCCAAACCCTTTTCTAATCCTTTTGGGACTGTTCCAAGTGCACCAAGTACAATTGGTATCACTTTGACTTACATATTCCATAACTTTTTCAGTTCTCTGGCAAGGTCCAGATATTTGTCCATTTTTTTCATTTTCCATTAGCTTCAGCCTGTGATCTGCTGGCACTGCAAAATCCACCAGTTGACAAGTTCTTTCTTTTTTGTTTATCAACACTAGGTCTGGTCTTCTTGCTGGGATAAGGTGATCCGTTTTTATTTCAAAGTCCCAGAGAATTTTATGCATTTCGTTTTCAAGAACAGATTCTGGTTTATGCATATTTTGTTGTATGGTCAAAATTAATTTTTTTGGCATAATTCCCAGTGGATCACCTTCCCAACCCAGTCGTGTCTAGTTTATTATTATTATTATTATTATTATTATTATTATTATTATTATTATTATTATTATTGTTTCACACCAGTTTTAAGTGGGGTATTTTCCCTGACGTCTGAGTGACAACAGGTATTCCGTAATCTTCCGAGTATTCTAGCAAATCTTAATGATGTGGTCTCTATAGTTTCCATCTTCCGTCTGATCTCCAATTCATGCAACCTCGTTTCTAAACCTTGGGGAATTGTTCCGCTAACATCAACTACAACTGGTATTCCCGTTACCTTTATGTCGTTTTCTTTTCCAGCTCTCTGTCAAGATGAAAATATTTTTCTATCATTTCATTTTCTTTCATTTTACCGGAACGGCAAACTCTAATAGATGTCAAATACTCTTGTTAATTAATGATAGATTCTTATTATTTAATCATAGATTTGTTTTTCTGGTCGGGATCATGTGATCCGTTTGTATAATTTTAAGTCTTTCCTTCTCTAGGGTGGATTCTGATTTTGGCATAAATCATTTGGTAGAATGGTCAAAATTTAACTTGTACAATTTCTTCTGGATTACTTTTCCCAATCGGCCTTGCATAGTTTGGACTCCTTTTGTGCTGATTTTCATATATTCACGTATTATGGGAATAACAGTTTTACCTCACTCCGTTTCCTATTATCAATTTTCACTTTGATATAATTGTTCTTAAAGACATTTTCATACATGGCAAAGCTGGTGGTTCACTGGATGCTGAGTGACAGCAATTCTCCTCAAGTATTAAGGACTCTTCTGAATAGCTAGCCGATATTTACAGTGCTGTAGATTAGATGGTCTCAATTCTTCCTCTGATTTCCAGTTCACCCAGACTTCCTCCCATACCCTTGGGAACCGTTCCTAGGGCACCAATTACAATTGGTGCGACCTTCCCCTTCATGTTCTATAGTTTTCCCAGTTGTCTGGCAAAGTCCAAGTAGGTGTCTATCTTTTCGCTTTCTTTCATTTTCACTCTGTAGTTGGCTGGGACGGCAAAATCAAGCAGATGTTAGGTTCTGTTCTTCGTGTCAATCAATACTACGTCGGGTCTCCTGGCCGAGATTAAATGATTCGTATGTACCTTGATTAGTTTCGGGTTAGCTCAGTTGGTAGAGCGTCCGGCTAGAAACCACAAGGTTCCTAGTTCGATACCAGCCCTCGCCAAAGCGTATGAGTAGCACAGGGATCTGTGCGATACAGTAAGTAGCTGATGGTAGGGTGGCGCTCCATCTAAGAAGCAAAAACAATCTCCTTGGTCTAGCGCTAGTTAAAAAGGGGATAGACTCATTCGCTGATTGGCTGATACCAAATTTAGGACACCCCGACGACTTTCATTATTATTATTATTATTATTATTATTATTATTATTATTATTATTATTATTGGTTGCGTAAACCGGACACCAGTTTCAACTGGTGGTTTACACAATATTCCATGTGGCATAATGTTTCCTTACATCTCCCTGTCTCTTCAGAATGTCCATGGTGGTTTTAATAGTACCCTGGTAAGAAGGAATTTGATTATCTTCTGATCTGAAGTTCGTCCAGTTTCTGTTCCTGTGCCGTGCAGACCGTTTCATGAGTTCTAATTACAATTGCTTTCACCGTCACCTTTCATTTTCCACAATTTTTCAGCTCTCTGGCAAGATCAAGATATTTGCTGAGTTTTTCCTTTCCTTTATTTTCACTTTGTGATCAGCTGGCACGGCAAAATCCAATCTTGTCAATTAAAACTAGAAACTATTATTGTGGCCAGGATCGAGTAATCTAATTATATCTAAATGTTGTAGGTAATTTATTGCGTACCATTTTTACATTAGATTATGGTCAGACTTTTGTCTCTTACAATATTCCCAGTGGATCACCTTACCCACACAGTAAGGATTGCTCTTGTATTCATTTGTATCAGATACATCTCTATTTCATCTATATTACCTCATAGAATGTCCTTGCTATTCTCCTTGTATTTTTTGCTTTGACATAATTAGTCATTATTTTTGCTGCTATTTATATCCATGCAATATTTGTGCTACGATTATTTTGGCCACCCTTAAGCTACAAGCGAGAGCACTCCCCAGCGGAGATCCCTTGGGTTAAGCAGAGCGCAATCCTTAGTGAAGAAACCTTTGGTTGCTCCTTGGTGTCCCTCATAAACTTAGGTATGATCCTTTGGTTGTTCCTTCGTGTTGGGTAAAATCCTTTCGGTCAGCAAGGTCCCTCGTTGTAGGTCCGTTCGTCAATGTCGAATAACGTTCAAATGAACGACTGTCATTATTATCGATTAAATAGTTAACTAACCACGTATTCGAGCTGTTGATAGGGCGTGGTTTAATCCACGTGACCGTGCCGAGTCTATATTTTTAAGTGGTGGATTCCAGCACGCCTTATATACAACAAACTGAAAAGGGAAGCGCGTCATGGGAAATGGACTCGTCGCCTCGAGTTCAAATCCTGGATGTGGTAATTGCATTTCACTTAGCGCTAATACCATTGGGAAAGTTGTGAATCCTACTCTCCCTCCAACTATCGGTAAATAGTAGGGCATACTGGGCTCTTTAACCATGGTTAGGCAACCGGTCTAGGAGAAGGAAAACCCACTTCAAACCTGTTTAACTCCGCTTAAGGAATTGACCCTGTGTCACGTCCTGCTCGTGCGGAGGGGTTGGTAACTATATATATATATATATATATATATATATATATATATATATATATATATATATAGAGAGAGAGAGAGAGAGAGAGAGAGAGAGATAGAAAATCTGCAACAGTTTGTCTTCAGCTGTCTCCCTCGTAACCAAGCCCAGGTCATCTCCTGTGCAATTTCCTGATTCGATTCCTTCTATTTCATTCTGCAAGGTCACGTCAACATTTATTCTGTCTTCGTGTGGCTATTTCCACAGTATATTCCAGAGATTCTTTATTGCCATTTGATCTAGTTGTTCAATTTTCTTGATGGCTTCTCCTTTTACTTGTTACAATAATTTGCTTACCTAATTTTGAAATTTTTCCTTTTACTTGTAATCTTCAGTTCACAGCGAACTTCGTGGTTTTTAACTGATTGGACAATTTAGATATCTCTATTGCTTTAATCTAGGAGTGTTGGGGGCTACTCATATCTTAATATCTATTCTAAAATGTACATCGGTATTTTATTATTATTTTGCAATGCAATTGTTAAACAAGATTTATATATACGATGAACAGTAAAAAAATATCCGCACTTTCGCCTTAAATATCTTTATTGTTGTCACACTGCATTCTGCTCATAAATCATCCGTCATTTTTCCTGATATATATATATATATATATATATATATATATATATATATATATATATATATATATATGTGTGTGTGTGTGTGTGTGTTGTGTGTGTGTGTGTGTATATATGTATATATGTATATATATGTATATATATATATGTATATATATATATATATATATATATATATATATATATATATATATATATATATATGTATATATGTATATATATATATATATATATGTATATATATATATATATGTATATATATATATATATATATATATATATATGCATATATATATATATATATATGTATATATATATATATATATATATGCATATATATATATATATATATATATATATATATATATATATATATATATATATATATACCAAACCCTCTGCATGAGCAGGATGTAACACACGATCAATTTTTGACCTTGATATTTTTAAGCAGAGTTTAACAGGTTTGAATTCATAGTCGTCCCTCTTCTAGACTGTTTGCCATGCGAAGGTTAAAGAGCCCATTCTGCTCTACTATTTACCCATAGCTGGAGGTAGAATAGTTGGATTCATACATTTCCCAAAGGTATTAGCACTATGTGAAATGCAGCTAGCCTTATCCAGAATTTGACTTCATGTTGTCACATCCATTTTCTACAATGATAGACACTTACTAATGTAATGACTTCTTAGAGTTGGTAGTGTTCTGAGAATAAATATGTTCGAATCAGCGGAATCTTTCTCTACATTCAACATTATACCAAAAACGCTTTGTTTCCGGCATTTCTAATTCAATCAACACTATCCTATTCATCCATTTTCGATTTTAGTGTTATGACATGTTTCCACACTTACGTTCTGTTAAAGAAACCAAACCTTCATATTCTACAATTTCCAAAGTGTCCTGACAGGTACTTTTTTTTCAATGTATCACTTCCTTTTATCTTCACCTTGTTGTCCTCTCACATAGACACAATCAGACAGTTCTTCTTTTTTCTTTTCGCTTTCATTACTGTAACATTCGTCCATCCAGATTGAATGCGATGGTCGATTTGTATATCTACGACGCCGGGTCTTTTATTCTTTGGTTCCCCAGACATCATTCTGTTCACACTGCTACCGTTTTTACGCCGTCAAAATCTGTATATAATTTGGACGCTTCCTGGTGTTTTATTGAAGATATAAGGGCCGGGTTAGCTCAGTCGGTAGAGCGTTCGGCTAGAAGCCACATGGTTCCTAGTTCGATACCGGCCCTCGCCAACTCAGCGTATGAGTAGCACAGGGATCTGTGTGGTAAAGTAAGGAGCTGATGGTAGGTGTGGCGCCCCACCTCAGATGCTAAAACAATCTCTTTGGTCTAGCGCTAGTGAAAGGTGGATAGACTCCCTCGCTGTATGGCTCATACCGACATTAGGCCGCCCCGACGACTTTACTTTTATTGAAGATATTCTCGCGTACTTGATTTCATATTCCTTTAAAAAAGCTCATAATTTGTTTTAATACGTTAGGAAGGTTTGGAAACAAAGATGTTTGTTTCGTTTTTCAGGTGTCCTCTATATTCGATTAATTTGATATAGTGACAACCCCGCATTTTTGCACATTTGTGGGGAATATTTACTTTGTTCATGCATTTCATTTATTTGAAAAAAAATCATTCATAATTTTTATAAGCTCTATAAAAAGGGTGATGTTTATTAAATTTCTGACTCCTAATCTGATACACTATGGAGTATGGTTCCAACTTGAATTTGAGTTTTTTTTTTGTCGATTAGTTCACTAATTATTCCTCTCTTCAATGATTAAGATAAATAGATAGATAAATAGATAGATAGACGGGAACGGGCAAATATTGGTTGATTGATAGATAGATATGACTAGACTGAGACTGATATGAACACACATACAGACACATACACACACACACATATCTATATATATTTATATATATATATATATATATATAATATATATATATATATATATAGAGAGAGAGAGAGAGAGAGAGAGAGGGGGAGGTAGATATATATATATATATATATATATAGAGAGAGAGAGAGAGGGGGAGGTATATATATATATATATATAGATAGATAGATAGATATATGGAGGCGCGTGAGCTAGGGGTTAGAGTCGTGGAAAATGGAGTCGTCGGTTCGAGTTCAATACCTAGACGAAGCTGTTGGCATTTCACATAGCGCTAATACCCTTGGGAAAGTTATGGATCCATATATTCTCCCTCCAGCTATAGGTTAAATAGTAGAGAAGACTGGACTCTTTAACCTTGGGTAGGTAACCAGTCTAGGAGAGGGATAACTCTGAATTCAAAATTCCTGAGGTCAGTCGTTGATTGGGTTCGTGGCATTCCGTGATGCACCAATTCTTTCCTATCGACTGTGCCAAAAAGTGTGGAATGGTCCTACACAAGCCTTCACCATTATAAACAAATCACCGTGTTTGTTTTTCACTGGATGAAAACTCATGCGTCGAAAATCGACGAGAGATTCCTTTTTTTAGACAGATAGATAGATTAGACACTGAACGGAACACGTTGAGATTGATAAAGGAATTGTAACAAAGTTTGACTGATAGGAACATACTGATATATATATATATATATATATATATATATATATGTGTGTGTGTGTGTGTGTGTGTGTGTGTAAGTGTGTGTGTGCGCATGTGTATGTGTATATAGATAGATAGAAAGATAGATATAGAGTGATAGTTACAGGCAGCGATCGATCGAAGGACATGAACACACAGACTGCTGGGGATGTTCCTTGATTAAAAATATAAACTGGTTGGGAAGAATGTTATAATGAAGTTGTATAACTGTTAAACACAACATTAGATATACGAGATGTGTGCACAAAGTTATAACACCCGAAAATCAAAATTAAAAATATACAGGCTGATATATGTATGGATAATAAGCGATTGGGATAGATAGACAAACATACAAATAGAAAAGTCATTAAAAAAATCTATTCATAACGACTGGAGTCATTTTAGTTACTATTGTATTGTGACGACCGGAAGTTCTTACGTCAACAAACAGAAATCAAATGACAAAAATGAATAGTTTGCGCATGGGATTGCGCACCCTAATAAAAGAGAAAAATAAAAATAAAAATTTGTACAATTTCAACCAATAGGAAACGTTCGCGCCTAAAAGAAAATTTATCAAATAGACCTTTTCGAAGCCTAGTCGAATGCTATAAAAAGGCCAACTTTTTCATATTTCAACCAGAAAGATCTCACTTGCCTAAGGGAATTCACGTCACCCTTTTTTAAGAACATTTCGCATACACGCTGAAGGTATGAACTATCTATCTCTCTAAATAACTACGCTTTCGGAGATAAACATTAGATTCATTCAACTTATGCCTGACTGCTGTTTTGTTGACTTTAAACTTTCACCTTTTCTTTCTCACTTAGAGATTTATAACATCTCTGATTATATTTTTCAAAAAGCAACTTTTTACAGAACTTTGCGAAGTATGCTGTATTACCTTTTGTAAACTTCATGTTAATACAATGTTGTTTGTTTTAATTGTGAGTTCTTGTCTTTTATGCCATGTGCTTATATAAATATATTCTTATAGTGTGATGTGTACTTTGACTAAATAACCTACAAGGCTTTTCAAATTCAGAGATTTACATCTAGACTAGTTACCCCTAAAACACCATCCTCTATAGTATTATCTAGAATGAGATAATAATCTTATCGTAACTAATTTTCTGATTTTTTGTGTTAGTGATGGTTATCATGATGTTATTGATATGAATATAATCATCCTTACCATCAGATAAAAGTATGGATCAATACTGAATCGAGCATTATTTCAAGGCATTGAAATGTCTTTACAAATTAGAAATATCCGCCTCAAAAACACTTCAAGGTATAAGTAGAACAGCCTGTACATGTGCAGTAAAGTGGAGAGCTGATCATATATATAGCGCTCCATCATTGACGTAAAAATCTCCCTGGTCTACTACTAGCAAAAAGGGGATAGACTCCCTCGCTTTGTGGCTGATACCTAACATAGTCCACCATCTACATTACTTAGTTACTTCACTGAAATATATATCAGATGTTAAACATTTATAAATATTTCACTGAATGTTTGAGATGAGGCTTGATGATTAGTATTATCTGCGTTATTCGGACTATTGTCTCATCAACATTGTTATCTATACAACGTTTCGACCGATATGCCGTTTGCCTTCTTCGGGTATTTCTTGTCGGACTCGGGAAGGTCCGAATAACGCTGATAATACTAATTTATGAATATATTTTTCAAAATAGTACACAATTAATGATTGTTGCAAACCTCACTGTATATTTTTTAATGACCTGCATGAAATGGTAAAAAAAGTAAATGGTAAATGAAAGTTGTCAAAAAAAGAAAAAAAAAAGAAGGAAAAACACACAGAGGGAAATTCAGCTTGGGAAACATAACTGAACCTCACTAGGGGTTTATTCTTTATTTGTATGTCAGATGTGTCCTGATCTTCGCTGTTGCACAAGTGATAACTCGAGACAGTTACGATAACACAACTCGAATTGTTAATATGTGGTTCCCACCACATACCCGAAGGTAAGGTACCATTTTTACATTAGATCATGGTCAGACTTTTGTCTCTTACAATGTCCCCAGTGGATCACCTTACCCACACAGTAATGAATGCTCTTTTATTCATTTGTGTCAGATACATCTCTATTTCATCTGAATTACCTCATAGAATGTTCTTGCTATTCTCCTGTGTATTTTCACCCCGACGACTTTCCTTATTATTATTATTATTATTATTATTGGTTGCGTAAATCGGACACCAGTTTTAACTGGTGGTTTACACAATATTCCATGTGGCATAATGTTTCCTCACATCTCCCTGTCTCTTCAGAATGTCCATGGTGATTTCAATAGTACGCTGGTAAGAAGGAATTGGAATTTCTTCTGATCTGAAGTTCGTCCAGTTTCTTTTCTTGTACCGTGCAGACCGTTTCATGAGTTCTAATTACAATTGCTTTCACCGTCACCTTCATTTTCCACAATTGTTCAGCTCTCTGGCAAGATCAAGATATTTGTTGAGTTTTTCCTTTCCTTTATTTTCACTTTGTGATCAGCTGGCACGGCAAAATAAAATCTTGTCAATCAAAACTAGAAACTGTGTATTTTTTGTTTTGACATAATTAGTCATTATGTCATTATTTTTGCTGCTATTTATATACATGCAATATTTGATATTGACATTTCTTGATCTTCGCTGTTGCACAAGTGATAACTCGAGACAGTTGTGATAACACAACTCGAATTGTTAAGGTGTGGTTCCCACCACATGCCCGAAGGTAAGCATCGACACCCTTCTTCACGTGTATGTCTACTTAGCAACCCATGTACTATAAACTAAGAAATAAAACTTTACGAATAAAAAAAACACTTTCAATCTGATTTCCAATAATTTATAATATTCAAAATATCAGTAAGATTTCTATGTATTTACGAATCCCCTCCTGCGGGATCAGTGTGATACAAAATATCAATTTAAGTAGACTATAACAGGTTTGAATTCAGTGTTTTCTTTCTCATAGACTGATAGACATACCAAGGTTAAACCACCTAGCCTGTCCTACTAGTTAACCATAGCCGAAAGGTGAATAGGTGTATCCATACTTTTCCCAAGAGTATTGACTTTATGTGACATGTAAACAGCCTTATTCAGGAATTGAACTTACCGTCTCTGTTTCCTACGACGATAACTGTTGCACGACCAGCGCCTGAAAGATTTGTAAGAATTAACACAAAACAATATAGAAGTTCCATTGCACAATATAAACATTATATCGACAATTTGATATTCCAGTATCTATGTAACATCTGATGGATCTTCTATCAGTAAAAACATGAAGATTGAAATAAAAGCTGTCACAAGATTACTATGAAAAAAAAAACGCCTTGTCAAGAATGTTTCTAAATAAATAATGCTATCAAGGATATCCATGGTATAATTCATTTGAACGAATTGTCTACGTCTGAGGCAAGCACACAATGTATCAGGAATCATGGTAGGTGCCAGTAGATAAAAAAATATTATTCACAGGGAATATCAGACTTTATTTAAAAGAATAATGGTGCTTATATTATTAGGTGGCTTGAAAGCTCTATTGTTGTCGTTTGAAAGTACTGGCTACAACGAGAAAAATCAATTTGGATTGTATTGTGACAGCTGCCACATCAGTGCGATAAAAAAGCCAATATTGGAATTTTTTGTTGTTTTTTTTTTCTGGCATTGAAGATGGAAATAAATAAGAAACATTTTGGGGATATTATGCCTTTTTAGGTGAAGTTATTTTAAATTGTGACTGAAACGCAAACAGATGTTTTGTAGTTTATGAAGAGGGTACTACACGGAATATTAAGATATACCAAAAAATAGATTTTCATAAATTAAACCCATAAGTAATATATAGCGTATACATAATTAATACACGTGGTGTAATGATTACCGCTCTAGGAAATGGACACAGGCCTTTTGCCTGCTATATAGCGCTAATACCCTTGGAAAAGGTATGAATACAACTATTCTCCCTCTAGTTATGAATAAATCTTAGGGTGGACTGAACTCTTTAACCTTAGTTAGGCAACCCGTCTAGGAGAAGGAAAACAGTGAATTCAAACCTTTTAAACATACGCGGGAGAAATTGACCTTGACTTTACGAAGTGGGTGGTTAGCTCGGTCGGTAGAGCGTTCGGCTAGAAACCACAAGGTTCCTAGTTCGATACCGGTCCTCGCCAACTCAGCGTATGAGTAGCACAGGGATCTGTGCGGTAAAGTAAGGAGCTGATGGTAGGTGTGGCGCTCCACCTCAGATGCTAAAAAACAATCTCCTTGGTCTAGCGCTAGTGAAAAGGGGATAGACTCCCTCGCTGACTCGCTGATACCGACTTTAGGCCGCCCCGTCGAGTTTATTTTTTACTTTATATATATGTATATATAGCGAGAGAGAGAGAGAGAAAGAGAGGAGAGAGAGAGAGAGAGAGAGAGAGAGAGAGAGAGAGAGACGGAACCGACAGAGAGCAATAACCAGTAATAACATAGATTTTGAGTGTACTTAAACGAGAGGAATAAGAGGCTTTCTGGAGAAACAAACGATTGATTCGATCGAGTATCGCTGTCAGTTTGAACAACTAAGTATTGTTTAAAATAAAATGATAACTTAAAACAAGTCCTGGGAATGACGTTAAACTCTATCTGATGGTGAGGTTCCAGTTTTGGAGGTTTGGGGAATGTGGAGCACCCCATCATCACCATTGCTCCCTGGTCCACTCTGACCCGGAGTGGTAGTACCTGTTAGGGTCCCATCTATGGGTTAAATAGAAAAATGTATTTATAAAAAAAATGTATTATCCATTAAGAATTGATTTATTTCAAAACTTTATCGGCATTAAATGACCCACTGAGGTTGATATGCCGTAAAACAAAACAAAGATTATTCATCAGAAACAATGTAAGATTCCATCATCATAACATTTTTTTGATGACTAGGCAAAGCATGTTATAGTCTGCTTGGGAAAATCTTAACCACTCCAACATATTCAGTAGAAGTCAACATTTTAATGAATAATATCCAATTCCCTAGAAAACTGTAAGTCGCTTCTGGGGATGTTCCTTGATTAAAAATATAAACTGGTTGGGAAGAATGTTATAATGAAGTTGTATAACTGTTGAACAAAACATTAGGTATACGAGATGTGTGCACAAAGTTATAACGTCTGAAAATAAAAATGAATTAACATAATTTTCTTTTAAAAAACTGATGTATCCTTGAGGTGGATAAAGATACACAGAGAAAACAGAGTGCGTGAATATGTATTTTATTCAGCACTTTTAACATAGAACAACAAGTAGTACAATCACAAGACAAGACGTACAAAATGAGGAGGTTCAAATGTCTGGAGTTGACGCAGTAATTTCGTCCGAATATTTTCCCGAACTTTGTCACTGCTGCGTCGACTCTTATACGGCTTTGGGTCAGTCCATCTTGTAGGGATGTTAACTCCTCTACAACAAAAGTTTCATTCTCATGTAACACTTGTATTCCAGTGATCTTTCTATTTTTCGATGAATTGATGAAGTTCCACTTTTGATGGTGTGTGTCGTCAGATTTCTAACCACATGTCCTTAAATCTCTTAAACCTGAGATTAATATTTAGCTCTGGGCCAGTCCATCTTGTATAGGTGTTAACTCCTATACAACAAAAAGTTTCATTCTCATGTAACACTTGTATTCCAGTGATCTTTCTATTTTTTTATGTATTGATGGAATTCCACTTTTTATCGAGTGTGTCGTCGGATTTCTAACCTCAGGTCCTTAAATCTCTTAAACCTGAGATTAATAGTTAAAGAGACAATAAAAAAAATTAACACTAGAACTGGTGAGTATGGAGGGTGTTGCACATATACAGTTCTGTTTTTCCCAAAACACTGCTGATAAATATGTATCGAGATATATATGCATTGAGGATATATTGAGAATTGTTACTGATCTTATCTAGACTAAATCTAGATGTCTAGATCACAATCTGTGTAGGAGTATACACATTTTCATTTCAATGTTCTAATTGACAATCAGAATCTAAATCTCCAATCATAATTCTTTTTTATCACATCACATATTTAAACGGTGTTAACACCAAATTATATAAATAGTGAAATGGAATATTCAGTTTTTGGTGGGTAACTTTCATATTTTTCGTTTGAATTTGTGTAAGAAGTGATAGTTTTCTCTAAACACTATATCAATACAATATATAAAAATAAACAGTTAGTATATAACTTACAGACCCGGTTTTCTTTCAAATGCAACATTTCTGGAATTTAGAAATAATTATATCTAATAACAAAAAGAGAAAAAAGTTGGTTTTTTATAATTAGTTTGGTTTGGTTTGTTTTACGGCATATCAACCTCAGTGGGTTATTTAATGCCTACAAAGTTTAGAAATAAATCAATTCTTAATGGATAATACAATTTCTTATGAATACATTTTTTATTTAACCCATAGAGGGGACCCTAACAGGTACTACCACTCCGGGTAAGAGTGGACCAGGAAGCAATGGTGATGAAAGGGTGCTCCACATTCCCCAAGTCTCCAAAACTGGAACATTACCATCAGATAGAGTTTAACGTAATTCCCAGGACATGTAGACCCTCAGCCAGCGCCTTCTAGCACCCATATAAAAAGCGCTGGGGCTTGCAATAAGATCAATATGGTCAGGGCAATCATATAAGGGCTGGGGTAGGGCTTGACGTGACCAGCCGATTGCTCGGAGGGAGCCTCTCCGACCGCCCATCTAGCCTAAGTAAGGTTCTAAGTGGAGTGTTGCAGGTTATGGACTGCTCATCCACCAAGACACCGTCCTTAAGCATCACGGGTCACCACCCCCGGCCAACAGGTTTTTGGGTTTTAAAAAAATAATTAGTATAAGTTTAAAGAACTGTATTCGTACACTTAATACAAAAGGTGCTATAACAAAACATTAACTATGTCTTTTATTCGTTCTGGTGATGAATTGATTAAATCACATCAATTTTCAATTATACTGATTACCACACTACAGTAAACACAAGCTCCACTACTTCAGGATTTTCTATTATTTTCTTAATATTCTCTTGAAATTTGTCCTTAAACTTTCTATTGAATGTATATCTGGGCTATTTGCAACCAAGAACCAGTATCATTTTCTCCCCGAAGCATTCTTTTATAATATTCGCTGATGGGGTGGAGCAAGGTCATTATGGACGATGAAAATTATCTAGTCTACCCTGGTAGAGAGCCGCATTACTTATCAAGATGCAGTTGTATACATACGATCATAAACTATTAGAGATGTTTACCTGTAGCGCACATTGAACGCTCTCGTTTCTGTTTATATATTAGTAGTTGCTTCGAAATGGATATCTTGCAGTCGGATTCCGGAGTTTTGGGGATTGAGGGAAACAGACACACCAGTATTATTCCAGACTTTGTAAATTTCACCACGATTGACAAATGCGTTGGAAATAAGAATCATATTCAGCTGATGTTTATCTTTAGCTGTTGTCTTGGGTCTGAAACCGCAGTTGGACTGTTTGGTTGTGAATAGTTATCTTGTTTTGAGTCTTGACATCTTCCCACTACCCAAGAAAAAGAAACTAAATGGATCATTACATTCAACACACAGGTTAAATTTAGACTTAGGAATTTTGAATGCTTATAGCTATTTTAACAACCAATGACCACTCACACACAGCTTTGAGATCCGCTACAATCATAACAGCTAAAATGATGTCACATATGACCCATTGAATATGTGAATGCTGAAAATGACTAGGGATACTCTCTACTGGCTGGGGAAGTGGGAGACGCTAGCTCGGATACCCACACCACACCATGGGGAAATAATAATGACATCAGACGCCGAGACACCATTCAACAGATATGTGATCGCAGTGAGGAGAACATTAGAATAAAGGAAAACAGCCATTCAACAGATTCTTTTGAGAAAGGAACGAAGTCTGTCAGAAACATCAAATTACAAAAAGTCGCCATTTTTCGCCAACCTCTCAAAATTTGGAAAGCTAAAAATCGACATAATTCCGCCTATTTTTGTAATTGGAAGCTCACATTTTTGGGGTTGTCTAACGTTAACATAGTCCACAACTGTGAAAATTTTAGAGGAATTGAAGGGGCTGGGTGACAGTTTTACCTTTTTTCTATGATCTGACATGGAATCAACCACATATATCTTTAAAGAACCATACGTTTATACTTGACAACTTATATATTATATATATATATATATATATATATATATATATATATATATATATATATCATGTCACGCTGTTAGCACGGATATCCATGACAATATCTCAACATCAGTCCATATCGCTCATCATTCTCGGGAGGTCCTCTATGCAGCATCATGTATCCGCACAGAGTTAATCAATGTACGTCTTTGCTATATATATATATATATATATATATATATATTATTTTATTTTACAACTGAAAAAAAGAGCTAAGTAAATAAATTCTTCTATTTGACCGTTTTTATTTTGAATTCAAGATAGTTACAATGTAGCAATATTCACCGGAAGTTAACCAGAAAAGATTAGATATATATACATATAAAAATTCAAACCCATTCTCAACAGATATTTCAAAGGTAAGAGGTTGATTTTATCTTCTCTAATAACTTATAAAATAATTATATTAACTTGATGTTTCAAAGGAGTCTAATAATAGATGAGAAAAACTTTCTATCAGGGACCCCACTCTCAAAAAGTATTTTAATACTTTTGAGAGGGGTCCCTTGGATTTTTCATTTATCCCCCTCATTTCATTCATTCTTGTTTCATCCATTCATTCATTTTGCCATTTATATTTATATTTATATATATATATATATATATATATATATATATATGTGTGTGTGTGTGTGTGTGTGTGTGTGTGTTTGTATATATATATATATATATATATATATATATGATTAAGTAAGTCGTCAGGGTGGCCTAATGTCGGGGTCAGCCTGACAGCGAGGGAGTCTATCCCCTTTTCCCTAGTACTAGACCAAGGACATTATGTTGGCGTCTGAGGTGGAGCGCCACACCTTCCACCAGTTCCTCACTTTACCGCACATATCCCTGTGCTACTCATTCGCTGAGTAGAAACATATGTGTTAAACCGAACATCATAATGATATAGTGGGGTATCAAGAGTGGATAGCTAACAAAAATCAGTGTTCAGAGTTAATATTTGCCATTGCAAAAAGTAGCACATCGTTTAGAATTTAAATGTAGAAACCTTTCCAAAAACTGATGTTCTGTCTTATTAAAAAGACACTTTTGATTAAACATTACTGATTAGATTTATTGGTAGTTCTACAAGTTGGATATATAAACTAATTGCACAGTATTTGTGATTAGTCAGGCAGAAAAAATATGGTTTACATTTATCAATATCTTAAATGTTATTCTTTTAAATCAAGAATTATATCACTGTCTCATAATAAATACACATTTATATATGAAAGTTAAATGCAAATTTAACACCTACGATGCGACAGTTTATCTCCAAAACTTTTCTTTACACAAAACACTCTTATCTTCATCAGATATCTTGTATATTGACAAGTACGGTTTGTAATCGTTTGCTTTATGTTTTTCGAAACAAAGATTGCAAAATATACATTGTTTATAAAAATATAATAAAAAAGAGAATTGTTTTTTCTTCTTTTTTTTTGTTCGTTTGTTAGTTTCGTGCTGTCTGCGATGTTAATACGGCTACATCATTTAGCTGATGATAACCCAAATATTTCCTGTTATCTATTTATTTTTTCATATTCAATTAATAATGGGTAATATTAACGTTGACCTGCCATTATTTTTGTTGTCTGCCTTTTCGTGGATATTATCACTATGATTTAAATACCCCATGCAAATGAAACGTATATATTACAGATTAAACCTTCTAAAAATGATATGCCTATTACAGATGCACTACCATATATCTCAGAAGCTGACTTGCATACTTTGTTACAGATTGCACAAGACACATTGTTTGTTCCGGGGCGGGGGATGCATGAATTGTCCCAAATGAGATTTCCTATGATTGACATATCCAGCCTTAGAAAGCAAAATCCGACCACATGTTTGACATACATACATACATACATACATACATATACACCAACTTCCCTTTATTTATGTACTAGAAGTAGCTACTCGGCGTTACATGTGTAGAGGAGGTAATCATAAAATGTTAGTCTCGCAGATCCTTCGATTGTTTTAATCTTACATAATTGATTTATTCTTTTAATCATGAACGCAACCAATCACTTTCCCTTTTCTTACTCTTCAAATCCTTTTTTTTAGATATCATCCCATATATAAATCAAATGTTCATGATTTTTGCACAATAAGCAAGCTCTGTTGATAGTGAATGTGTATATATATTTACCTTGTCATTAATTATTTTATTTTCGTAGTTTCCTCCGGACATACACACACATACACAAAACTATTACTTAGTTCTCATCAAGAATGGCATAAGGATTTTCTATTTTCCCTTTTCCAAACTAAACAGGATCTCCGTTAATTTTATTTCCAGCTGTATTCATGAAAGAAAAAAAAACCTGTTAAATATTTCAGTATTAAACTTTAAAGAAAAAAATGCAAATGCGCTGCTTCTTATGATGTTTTGTTTTTATATCTAGACGTCTTTTCTTTTTTTTTCTCTTTCCATAAGGATTTTTTCTTGAAAAGAAAAGAAAAGATTAGATTAATGGTGCACAATAAATTCAATCTTTTCAGTTAGTATCAATCGCATTTATTTTATTATTTTACAACCTGCCTCAATTTGCGTCTTCTCACTTTCTCCATTTTGTATCTTTATTTCTTCTCGTAAAATTTCATGTATACTGTAGGGCCGTTTTCTTTTTCTCCAAACGGTTCAATTACAGTAGAAATGAATAATTCAAAAGGTCCCCCGGGCCGGCGTCTGTAAGTTAATCAGAGCGATGGAAAATATTTCTCTAGCATCTTTAAGTAAAGGACAATGGCCTCTAAAATGCCACTTTCTGGCACTTAAATAAATTGGACTCAAGCGAAGACACGATCAAACGATAATTTGGTGAGAAATCAATTCCTCATAAACCCAAGTCTCATTTTATGGTTCTTAAAAAATAAGGCTTAATGTTTGGCTTTACTTCTTACTCATCTTTTGTAGTCTAGGAAAAGTGTTGCATTTTTTTAGGATCTGGTGTAATTACCTATCTATTTATGTGCATCCCCTATCGTTTGATCTTTTTTCCAAGGGATCCATAGTTTGCGGACATGGGAGTAACAAAAAGTTAAAAGGCGGTATACATATTCAGTTCAGTGTGGTATGATTTAAACCCCTCGTGATGTTGAGAGGGAAGTCTACAAAGGAAAGAAGTCTCATGATATGGTGCCAAACATAGCTTAGTTTCGTGGCCATTGTACTTTTGGAAAGCCTCAAGCGCTGAGTAATAAATCCATTCCTTAGCACTTTAAAAGAGAGGAGATTTGGCTATAGAAAGTTATTCAATCAAAATGAGTATTATTAATATTACTAGTACTAAATAAAAAACACCCTTCGGGCGATGTAAATATAGATTTTTGAAACATATTGCCTAAGGAGTGGAAGTAAAAAAATTAATGTCAGCGAGTTTGTACACTAATTAAGTAAAATCATCAAATTCATTAAAGGATTAAAAATAAAACAATTTGAAATGTAAACTTTAAATATGTATTAAAATAAAACAAACTATATATAGATATATAATACCAGTCATGTATTTATTAAATCTTGTTTTAAAAAACAATGAGGATTGTCTAATGTTGTATGTTCAAATTTTGAGTGTATTTATTGAATAAATACACTCAAAATAACATAGAATACATTTTATTCTATGTTATGACTATTTTGGGTAATGTGACGTAAGCAGTGACGTAATTTTTGTTACAGACAAAAACCGGAAGCGTATCTCCATAGATGTATTACTAAAGTGTACAACCTGAGCATAATGTAGCAATACATATGGATATGTAAGTATAAATAAATTCAGCGGAGTTGAATATTTGGTATTAGCTGAACAGCGTGGGGGTCTACCCCCTTTTCTCTAGCGGGAGATTGTTTTTTAGTCTAAGGTGGTGGGCCACATCTACCATCAGCACCTGACTTTACTGTACATATCATATCAGTGCTACTCATGCGTTGAGTCAGGGAGGGCCGGTATTGAAACCTTGTGGTTCCTGAGGTGGATGCTATGCCCACTGAGCCAAATCGGTATGGGTCTAAAAAAAAATAACCCACAAATTTACTAGATTTTATTTTTGTTTCAAGAATTATCGCATTTTTATCCAAATGTTTTACGACAACAATTGTTAGGACTATATTATTTATGGACTATACAATATATTATGGAATTAGGAATTAAAAAAACATATTACAGGATTAATAATACGGATGTCCCTTACATTCTGGTAAATTGTTTTTTTCAATTCCAAGATTAAAACCCCTTGTTCTATCTTACGCCTATATATCACAATTTTAGTACTACATTAAACAGGTTTATTTCTACAAACCTGATTAGTTTTACTTCAAACTGGTTTACCTCAGTCACTAAAGCATCCACATAAGAACCACAAGGTTCACGGTTCGATACCGGTCCTCGCCAACTGAATGCTTGAGTAGTAGAGCGTGGATCATTGTGGTAACTTGGTGAGCTAATGGTAGGTGTGTTGTGGAGTTACAACAGTTTTCACTGTCTACTTTAATGTAGCCTTGATTATAATTGGGCGCCCAATACTTTTAACCTTGTGTAACACAATGTCCTTACAAAGCTTATCAAATGGAACCTGGATTACATTCACATTCGCTATATTCTATTTGAATCTTTTGTTAACTGTGCTTATTCATGAGAGATATATTCATTAACATTATTGCACCTTTTCTTATCTGAACATACTAGAAATGCTGGAGTTCAGTTTCATTAGATCCATTTCATCAAGTGCATTCTTTTGTCGTGATCAAAATTAATAGTCTCAATAAATCTAAATAGTAACGTCATTACACACACACACACACACACACACACACACACATATATTATATATATATATATATATATATAATATATATATATATATATATATCATGTCGCGCAATCACCATGAATATCCATGAGAATCTTTCGCCAACATTCTCTATCATTCATTGTTCCAGGGAGGTCCTCTGCGCAGCATCCAGTATCCGCGTAGAGCTAGTCAATGTAGGCCCTTGCTGGGCGGCCAACATTAGCATGTATGTATTGGCTTCCACAGGAAAACGTCACTTATGAGTCCGTCCTTGCTTCTCCAGCAGTGTCCTGTATGTATTGTCCGTCGCACTCGGATGGTTTGTGAGATAGGGGGCATATATATATATATATATATATATATATATATATATATATATATATATATATATATATATATATATATATATATATAATCCAAAAGTCCAGAGAAGAAATCTTCCTTACGACACAAGAGTTTTATTTTAAAAAATCTGTCGCAATTTGAGAGCTCAATGTGTGCTCTTAATGTTAGAGCCACAGAGCAAATATATAAGTAAAGAAATAACAAAAACTAAGAGATTTAGCATTATAGTCTATTTCGGGGAGCTTAGACAAAGTGTCTAACTCTCCTGACTCATCAGATGCGAATGATGAATTAATTATTACTTTAAAGGTATTTGAAAACAGATTTTTATTTTTCAATTTTTTCAATTTTCAAATCTTATAGTCCTGTGATATGAATTCCAAACGAAAACCTTGATGCTGCAAAAAATAAGTATGTTGTAGTTTCAAATATGAGCACACATATATCTCCACAGATATCTCGGTCAACAATCCATGTATCTCTTAATGTATCTCTTATTGTAACAGATTTTGAAAAAGAAAGACATATTTCAAGTTCGATACCAGACGAATTCACTTATTCAAACAATATGAATATTAAGCTCCATGAAATAGACTATAAGCTAAATCTCTAAGTCTTTTGTTATTTCTTTATATTATATATATATATATATATATATATATATATATTATATATATATATATATGTGTGTGTGTGTGTGTGTGTGTGTGTGTGTGTGTGTGTGTGTGTGTCTATGTGTGAAGAAAGGAAGTGAATCCGACGGTATGTAGTATATTAGGAAAAAATGAAAAAAAACACAGGTTTAAACTCACCACTTAACCCATTTAAACCTGTTTTTTCATTTCTCTTAATATACTACATTATATATATATATATATATATATTATATATATATATATATATATTATACATATATATATATATATATATATATATATATATATATAAAGTTTTTTATAGTATCTTTGAAGCATTGTGTGTATGTGTAATATAAAGATTTTTGAAGACAATTTACAATGCAATATGTGTTGAAAATTATATTTATTTAACTTTTCTTTTTTTTTTTCAAAACTAAATATTTTCGGAAGTAAAATTCCATCCTCAGAGTTATTGAAAGTACTAGGTGTTTTTTTATAGTAATTTTCAAATATACGGCGTTCCTCAACTTCTTAAACAACAGATGATTACAATATCGCCGTGGATAAGTATTTCGAACAATTTCCACGCGCACAGGAGCAGCCGAGCCGAATTAACATCACTGAAATAGCCGATTTAACCTCACGGAAGTAACCGAAAAAGTTTTTAAAAAATCAAATATACGGCGTTCCTCAACTTCTTAAACAACAGATGATCACAATATCGCCGTGGGATAAGTACTATAAAAAAAACACCTAGTACTTTCAATAACTCTGAGGATGGAATTTTACTTCCGAAAATATTTAGTTTTGAAAAAAAAAGAAAGTTAAATAAATATAATTTTCAACACATATTGCATTGTAAATTATCTTCAAAAATCTTTATATTACACATACACACAGTGCTTCAAAGATACTATTAATAAAAAACTTTATTTCACTATACCGAGCAAGGCTATATTTATAGAAAAAATTAAAAGAATTTCGAACAATTTCCACGCGCACAGGAGTAGCCGAGCCGATTTAACATCACTGAAATAGCCGATTGAACATCACGGAAGTAACCGAAAAAGAAAAAACATTCAAATATACGGCGTTCCTCAACTTCTTAAACAACAGATGATTACAATATCGCCGTGGGATAAGTACTATAAATTGTAAATTGTAAATTGCCTTCAAATATCTTTATATTACACACACAACACACACACACACACACACACACACACACATATATATATATATATATATATATATATATATATATCCAATCCAAGCTAAGATATACATATGAGTGAAATAAGGTGAATGTCAAACAAGTTGAAGAATCTTTGAGCATTCAATACTTATGCATTCAAAAATCTGGTATTTAGGAATAATAAAGTTAGCCCTCTATAAAATCCATTTGAATAGAATGAATACAATTGATAATGTATTTGGCAATGATAATTTCATATACATCACCAGTGCCAATAACATTTCAAAACTACGTAAAAGTAAGTAGTGCAAATACTGATTTACAAGATGAGAAGAACAATCTCATTAAAATGAGGGACTCAATATAATCTTCCTTTATTTAATTCCTTTCAATTTAGCCTTTTGCCAGCAGAGTAAGATTATTGATTCTCAACACAACATCTTTTGTTGTGCATTTAACTATGTAAATCTATTCTATTATACAGCATTTATAAATGTTATATACTGGCGTTTTCACAGTACCATATCTATATAACGTTATATACCTTCTATTATAATCTCTTCTATTATACAGCATTTTATACAGAACTGGTGATATTTAATGTGTATTTATATTTACTTTGTCATTAATTGTTTTACTTTTGTAGTTTTATCTGGATATACATACACACACACACAACTGCCTTTTATATAAGTATAGATGAAGAGTGGGTCAAAATATTGTTTTTTTTTATAATCAGTATTAGCAAGATTTAAATGTTTAAATTCTGAAAAACAAATTATAATCACTTGTTTTTATTTTTATGCAGTAAATTAATCTTAAACTTCTTTATTAATTAGACAGTGTACAAATTCTATAGAAATTTAAAATAGAATTTTGGTATCTTTGCATATACATTTATATCCTATCTGTGGTGAAGAGGATGGGTAAATACCTACTTTTATAAATGTTATATACTGGAGTTTTCACAGTACCATATCTATATAACGTTATATACCTTTCTTCACTTCTTACTCTGGTCGTCTTCTCTTCTGGCCGGCTTTGCTATTCTGATCGTCTATCATCTTGGTCTGGTATATCTTCTAAGGTCTGGTCTTCTATTAAGGATTCCGGGTCTGGTTTCTGTTGGGATTTCTCGTTATCAGAAGCCCTGTGTTATTGTTAGTTTTTAGGTAATAAACACAAGACTTCGATTAATGTTGATGTTACTTTATTTATAAATCCCCAAACCAGACTCCTGCGCAGATCTTTACATCTTGCTAGCTCGGCTTCTAACTTCTAACTGCTTTAAACTTACTATATCCTTAAACCGGAAGAGGGCCTTCTATGGGGGTTCCGGTTCTCACGATTTATCCCCGGAAAAGCAAGGTGAGATTGAGGTCAAGCGCCGTCACTCACCCTCAAGGCCATCAGTTGCACTAATCGCCATTATGATTTCTACAATACCTTATAAAAGCATTAGGGATCCAATAATTATGTAACATAAATACTTATAATAATAAGATTAGGATTAACCTATATTTATATAATTTTTAAAGATTATTATTGATTTCTCGTGAACAGAATTGTATTACCTACTTTAAATGAGAATTGAAAGTTCAAATTAAAGAATGTGATAAGCCATTTAAATCATACGTTTACATTTCCTCAATTACCGTCAATTAATCTTCGTTTTCAAATCAATTACTTTAGAATATCTCCGCTATTATTTGATTTCCTCTAAATTGATGTTTATTAATTATTAATAATTACGAACAATATCATAAAAAATCATTGACTCCTATTGAGCGATACTTATAATAAGAAATTATTCGATCCTCAACTTATGTATCCTTCCATTATTCTTGCCCACACACGCATATATATATATATATATATATATATATATATATATATATATATTAACAATGGAAAGGAGTAACCTACTCGAGTTTCATCGATTGATTCTTCAAGGTTACATTAGTTAAATTAATCGAGTTTTCGATTAATCTTAGATGGTATAATACATGCCCGTTGGAATGGGATTTATCCTTAATAGACGAATGCTTATTTATATTTTCAAAGATCGAGAACCGTTTTTGTTTATTGGATTAAAAATTTGAATTAATTATGGGGATTATTTTTTTCAATTACTATTTAATGACCTCTGGATACTGTGCGCTTCCAGCGATCGTACTCATACTCACGGTAAGTTACTACTTACTATTAACAGCACTACACATCAACCACACCATTCACCAACAAAAAATAATCTATTGGTACACAATATATATATATATGTATATATATATATATATATTCATATAATAGCTAATATGTAAAAATCGATATAAGTATAATATAATCTAATAGTATTATATAAATCAGGGTGACTCAGTGTAAGCGTGTGATCATTTTTGTGTCTGTGTATTGAATTCAAAGGTAAGTGCTTATGGTCAATTGACGTTGAAGGCACCGGTTTCCGTCAAATAACTGAAGTTAAGTTCAATATTTAGATCGGTGACCATTTAAGCACCAGTAGGTACTGCAAGCATTCTGGTATCAAAATGACTTGATTCGATATTACATGACCCGAAAAGGGTTGATATGCCGGACAACAAGACAAACAATCAACCAAAGCTAGAGTACAAATTAATGGGCAAAATAAATGGGCTCTTTTATAATTAGATAAATAGTTTAGAATTTATGAAATATATGCATAGTACAACCCTTTCCAAATATTTCTATGATATTAAAAACAAATATGGTATGAACCCTATCATAAAAGGATAAATCATTAAAAGAGACCGTGGGTGATAAATTCTGAATTCTCGGAAAGGAGGAAAAGCTAGTCATTGCACCCTATCTTAATTCTAAAGAATTATAAAATCAAAGATTAAAGGTTTTGAATGAATGTAAAAACTTAGAATTAATAGATTCCTTCATACAAAATGGCAACAACACTGGAATAACCACATCCACAATAAACTCTTCCTAATCAAACCCACTTTAAGAGGCTGGAGATCAAATTTAAAGAAATCTAGAAAGGTACAAGTCATTGTGTCCTGATTACGCATTGGTCGTACAAGACTAACGCATTCATATATACTCAAACAAGAACAACAATCACAATGAGGAACATGTCAAACACCTTTGACAGTTAAACACTAATTCATAGAATGTAAGTTTTTTGCTCACATCAGAAACCGTTATTTTAAAGCGAACAATATGAAAGATCTGTTTGAAAACGTCAACATGTAGGATATTCTCTCTTTTTTGAGAGAAATAAAAGTATACCATGGAATATAGACATGAAACAAATCAGCACCATACATCAACATTGTTATGATCGGCTAGAATACAGTTTAGTCCTAGCGACATGAGAAGACTTCCGCTGAAAGATCACCAGCTAACGTAGGTGTGAAAAAATGATCGAAATATTCCTAATACTACTACTACTACTACTACTACTACTAATAATAATAATAATAATAATAATAATGGGAAAAAGAAGAATAAGAGGAAGATGAAAAAGAATTAGGAGGAGGAGGAGGTGGTCGGTGCGGAATATTAGAGAACGAATAGGAAAGAAATTGCTGGTGGAAGAATAGGAGTACGATGAACACTCACCGTGTAACCGGTGTTTAAAGAAGAATATATGTTATTTTATTAAATATTCTCAGAAATTTTCTATTTCAATGTTTCCATCTTTAACATATGGAAATTTATGCACTTGTATCTTAAGAATGTGGCAGATGGAGAAAAAAATAACGTATTTAATCATTCCTGTTTTTATACGTTACAATAGAAATTTTTTTTTTTCTGATGAACAAATTTGAATATTTTACTTCTTTGCTAATGTTTATTACTCATCGTAATTCATTTTAAAATGCATTGCTTTAAACCTGTATTCTTTGGGCGAAAAAGACAATATTAAAAGATATTTTGATATGTTTTAAGTCAAAAGATAGCCACATAATAGTGAATAATATATATATATATATATATATATATATATATATATATATATATATTGTCATCCCCATATAGTTATGTTTCTCCGTTTCACGGCTCAACTGTAAGTAAGCTGCTTCAGGCCGGGATCGAAACACACGGTTTGCCGTCAGTCAGAATTCTTACCTCCACGCCATCTACTTTTTAAACTATTAGGCCACATTGAGTGATCTATCCGTTTTAAGAAGAACATATATATATATATATATATATATATATATATATATATATATAATATATATATATATATATTATATATATATATATATGTATATATATATATATATATATATATATATATATATATATATATATATATATATATATATATATATATATGTTCCTCACAGACAACAAACTCCCCACATAGCAAATAAATGACAAATGCCACATAACCCACTTCATTCTAATGCACAGCAACTTTCAATTCAACAAAAGACACTACCTACAAACCAAAGGGACAGTGATGGGCACGAAGATGACACTCAGCTATGCAGACATATTTATGCATACACTAAAACAAAACTACTTAAACCTACCCCTAACCCCATCTACTACTGCAGATACATAGACGACATGTTCCTCATATGGACACATGG
The DNA here is from genome assembly GCA_023376005.1 of Doryteuthis pealeii. NCBI lineage: Eukaryota > Metazoa > Mollusca > Cephalopoda > Myopsida > Loliginidae > Doryteuthis > Doryteuthis pealeii. The sequence goes on along the minus strand of CM042158.1, from coordinate 66,212,131 downwards.
CCTCAACAGCCTATTAGACTTCACACACACTGCAACAATTACCACCAATCCATAAAATTCACGATAGAACACTCTACCACCCATCCCATTCCTCGATGTAACGACCAAATTAAAAAAACAACACAATAACCACTACACTACACACCAAACCCACGAATAATCACATTTCTCAACTACAACTGCAACCATCCGCAGAAACTAAAACAATCCATAATCTACAGTGCATGCATAAGAATAAAACGAATATGTGTAAACCCACAAGATTACACACACCATACAGCTAACCTAGCACGGAATTTTTAAACAGCGGCTACCCCATAAAACTAATTAAAAATGCGATCGACAAGGCATCATTCCTAAACAGACAAGAACTCCTCAAATACAAAACACCAAACCAACGACCGAATCCCGATGGTATTCCACCGCGGTCAACACATGCACAAACTAAACAAACAACTCACCAAACAATACAAAATCCTACAAACTGATCCACACATAAAATCCACCTTCAACCCATCCCCCATCAACGCCAAATGACAACCACCAACGGAACATCCTCACAGCATCGAAAAAACACCTACACAACACTACTCTAAATGGCAACCAAAAATGCAACAAACCGAGTTGCTAAAAATGCACGCACTTAAACAAACACACAATCCAAATACCACACAATAACACTAAAATCCAACCCCCACAACTTACATGTGACAGTGCAAATATCATTTATTACATATACTGCACAAAACGCAAAAATAATGGGTATGTGGGGAAACATCAACACCTTTTAGACTACGTCTAAATAACTATAAATCAACCATAAAACTCAAATCACCACACAGTAAAATCGCACATCACTTTCGCACCCCATCACATAATCTAGATAATCTCAAATGTGACTTAATCGAACATGTTTTTCCATCCACTCAATCTAGAAAACTAGCTAAACTAAAATGGATAATTAGATTAAACACCCACACCAAAGGTCTCAACACTGATACAGGAACACTAAAAGCTTACAAATATTTCCAAAATAACCCCCACCACAACCCATGACCTCCAGCAGAACACAAGGTACACAGAGTACAAACTCATAAAGTACCAAATACCAATCAGCACCAAGGACACCCACGCAAAAATGACAACTACACGACCAGTAAAATCAGATACTCCGACTACAATAAACCAGCAGCTGTCCTTACACAGTCTGAAGAAGGGAGACATTATAATTGTTATAGGTGATATACCCTATAGACTAATGGAATGCGCCGACGGTTACTATAAGTAACATGGACAATTATGGCTTGAGAGTAAGCTAACGCGAGTCAGCTCATAACTTATTTGTCGGACGTAATTTCCACTTCTCTGTACTGTAATTGTCTACTCTTTTGTTAATACATTTTCCTACATTTGTTACCCGTCATGTTGTTCTTATTTGGCCCCTTAAAACCACACAACAATAATCCTGATAATTTATCACTACTAAATAAACAAAACTCTACCAAAAAAGAGCCGAGTTTCTGATATTTATTTCTTTAATATGTATTTCTTAAATGCTTCTTACAAATGCCCAAACCTGATATATATATATATATATATATATATATATATATATATATATATATATATATATATATAACATGTTCTTTGTAGGTTTGAATTAAAGTGTCCATCTTAAATAATTTATTATTATATGTTTGCTATATATATTGACTGTGTGAATGAAGAATGTGTTAGGTGTTCCTCATCAGTTGAAGAGAATGTGGCAAGCAACTAAAAAGTGAGAAGGCATATCATCCTGTATTGCTTATACATGAGAACGTTTGCTGCCTTACACGGGAAGTGATGTTCCCTGGAAGACCGTACATGACATACCACCCATCTAGACTGTTGCTTCCATAGGTAATTTTAATAAATAAACTACTCAAGTAATATTTACTAGCGATAGTATTACTAGCGGTAGACTTGTCTCAGAGCACGAAAATCCTCAAATGATCCTCCAATCGACAATTTCGAGAATATCCTCAATGAAATGCAACTCCATATATAATATATATATATATATATATATATATATATATATATATATATATATATATATATTATAAAATGAATATCATTTCTGATATTCATTCTGAAGATGAAGTTTCTACTTTGAAATCGATAAGACAAAAATAACATATTTTTGTTTTTATTTTTATATGTATTGTAATTGCCTTCAAATCCTTAATATATTATAACATACTCTACTATGCTTCAAGCAAATTACCAATTACTTATAATATATATATATATATATATATATATATATATATATATATATATTCTAAAAGGTTCTGAACATTTCCGAGAATTCATGATCAAAATGATATCCCCTTTTTGAGTGAGGAATTAATATTCTAACACTTTTCGTAATATTAATAACACGTACATACACCCACCGATAAATTCTCTGTGTGTGTCTGTGTCTGTGTCTGTGTCTCTCTCTCATACACACACACAAATGTGATTAGAATTCATTAGCTTTGTCGATAAATCATTATATATATATATATATATATATATATATATATATATATATATATGGGGTGATTGAGTGAGTGCGTATGTGCATGTGTATTTGTGTGTGTTAATTCATTCTAATAGATTGATTACCATGTAACTAGTTTACCTTTGCAGTGCCAAATTGAGAAAATATAGAACTAGTTTTGCAGTTTTACATAAAATATTTAAAAAAACCTTATGTCAATCCGCATTTTATTTTTAATAATCTATATTTCATGGATATTAAACAAAGAGAAGAGTAGAATAAACTAAACTCTCAAATGCTTCTGTAGTGCATTTTTTAAGACAATTTGACAAATGGAAATAAATGGAGAGCGGGGGTGGTGGCTAAGAAACATTACTCTATTATTATTATTTTTTTACTCCGTAGCCATTTTGTTCTGGTAACCTAACAGGAAATGTTATCCATAATATTTTGCTAGCCACTTTGTAATGGAATATGCTGTTGTCGTAGAAAAATTTCACCCAGTGTTTCTCTCAAACACACACAAGCATTTATGTGTATATGGAGACTAAGAGTGTGTTTATTATTCTGCTAAATTCAAAGTAGATTGTCTTTCAGGTGTAAACAGATAAAAAATAAAATATTACTCAGTTCATTACCAAACGCATTGATTGAGAATATTCATAGAATTGGAATCCCTACCATTAGTTATCATTATCAATAGCCTGTACGCATAGATCCCTAACAACGTTATATCATGGCCCCACAAAAAAACTTAGAACACAAAGATACGCTCACCATCCATATAGACAATCCGATGCTATAAATATCATTGTTTTGGAAAGTGAATCTTTAAGTATTGACCCTTTACCTACTGTATCGTAAGAGAGAGAGAGAGAGAATATTCTGAAGCATAAAGATATAAATATATATATATATATATTATATATATATATTGATATTTGTTTCTGTTGGGATATATTAATATTGACCACCTTCACAAACACGGACGCCTAGTTGACAAACAAATGTGCATATATGGATTTATATATTTACTAACCCCTCCGTACGATGCAACACAAGGTCAATTTTTAAAGTGATGTTTAACAGGTTTGAATTCAGAATTGTCCTTCCATAGACTGGTTACTAGCCATGGTTAAAGAGCGCGGTTTCTTCTTGTATTTACCCATAGATAGAGAGAGAGAGAGAGAGAGAGAGAGAGAGAGAGAGAGAGAGAGAGAGAGAGAGAGAGAGAGAGAGCACATAATTCTAAAGATAATTACAATGTGGATATAACCGCAGGATTATTAAAATATCCAGTAGCGATAACTATAAAGTAATCTCAAGTAAATGATAGAAGAATCATAACGTAAAGTTTTATGGGTGGTTTTTTTTTTCCAATTACTAATACTACGCTATCAATTGTTATCAATTGTTATATCTGAATTCTGTTAAACAATAATATTGAAAAATGATATAGAATTATACCGGTGAAAATCCTATAATCTAAACTCATGTTAAAATAGGACAAGCTATCACCGAGTAAAAGAAGAAAGGAAACAGAGAAAAAATTCTACTAAGTAAATCATCCACTCAGATTAGATTCAACAAGTTTTAGGCATTTATTGATAAATACTTTATACTTGGAAAATTCTTAACATGATCTTAAGAGTTAAATTACATTTTTTGTTGCTTTTTATTAACTTTAAAATGTATTTTCATTAAATTTCATTAAATTTCAATATTTTCATCATTAGTTTAAATCAAGTGTTATTACACAACGGTGAACAAAAAACTAATACTGCTCACTAATATCAATACACATACGTTGGTTTTATATTAAGAATACTTATAATAAGCATCTCAAACTTCTTTTTTTAATGAAAAGAGAAAAATGGCATGCAGACTATTCAGAATCTATAAAAAAAAATTTTAAAAGAAGGGAAATGATAATTGCACATTCGGACGACTGACTTTGATTATCGATATAAATTGAAATTTGTCTTCACTGGATAAAATTCCAATATGTCTGTAAATCTTGTTTGGCAATAACATTGTAAAATAAAACACAGTGAATATTCAAATGATAGGGATATAGGGTAAACCAATGACCAGAAAATGATAAAGTTGGACTTTAAATAAATTAAAACTTAAGTAGTATTTTAAAAGTGGAGCAGAATTAGTTCTTCATTTCTTTTTTTTCTTTTCTTTTTCGTATTATCTGCACGACAGTAGCACAAATACAATGTGGTATCAAAAATGTTGCAATATTTTTGTAATCGTAGCACGATTAGGTGGCTCCGGATGTTGCATAGCGCCTTCTTTGTTCGGCACTAAATCGTATATGTTATATACTGGCATCTTCAAACTCATGCTGAATCGTATACGTTGCTGGTATACTGCGGGTATCGTCTAACCCTTATACGATATATGTAGTGGTCGCTTAATGAAATCACAAGGCATGCTGTATGTAGTAGGAGATTGACATTTTATTTAATTCCCTCGCGGTGCGTGTGAGTGGCGAGCGTTGACAATGGGAAGTACTGCTACTGGCTGGCGATCGAGAGGTGAAAGGTGGTGGGCGCACCTCACTGACCGCTGACAGGGATTGACCGCAAGCATCGGTCACTCCGTTCGCCGTCTCCTTCTCACTGTGGTCTGTTCACTACTGACTGTTCTTTTATATATCTCAAACGCCTACGCATTTTTCTTTGCTCACTCCCACCAGGAAAAGTACTTTGTCACCTTTGTCATCCTCCCTCTGTTTAATTCAACCGGAAATTTCTATTTCCGTTTGTACAATATACAACACGGATGTCTTTGCCAAACTCTACTGGACTGTGAGATACCGAACATGCTTGATACTGTCAGAGTGCTACTCGCCGTATGTGTTTAAGGCTTGGAACACAGCCTCAGTCTCCATGATTATAGGTATACCTATCTTGCTTGATCATTGAAGTTCTTGCATACCGGGCAAAGTTTATTTAACCATCGCTTTAATCTACGGTGATCGTACAAAAAATACCATAGCTTACTTACGCGGTGTTATGGTTCAGTTCAAACTCGTAAAACATAAGTTTCAAAATTAGACTATGTTGCATGTTTATGTATGTGACATTCAAATAACGCCCGAAGATACTCAACAATAGAGAATGTGTCAGCGCACAAACTACCTCGATACTAACAACTATAGCGAGTATTTTTGACGGGTTGAACTGCATCGATAACGTGACAGACACACAGTGCACTAGCATATACTAAAATATTGCAGAATCTTTGTAATGATAATATAGTAATAAAATAAATCTGGATTTTTATTTCTTTAATTTTATTTTATTTTACTTTTTTGTTTTTACTGTAAATAAGCCAAACGTCTTTTAGCGTCTAATGTTGGTGGGGGTATCATGGCGTGATCACCTCTGATAGGGTCAGCATGGCGAGGGAAGTCTGATGCTGGAAGACCTGAAACTTCCAAAGACCCATGCGGATAACATCACTGACGACAACCATCACCGCCCCAAATGTAGGAGCGTATATTTTAAGTAGTCCTTTTCGAGTCATTTAATTCCGAATCAATAATTTAAGGACTCAGCTTGTTTATTGTAACTGGTGTTACTTAAGTGATCACCAATTAAGTATTAAACTAGATCATTGCCTAACTTCGCTGATCTAACGAGAACCAGATTAACAGCGTGACTTGACCATAATCAGGATTTGTTGTAACCACAAAATTGTATCCATATTGATATTATTGTGTAACCAAGTTTGATATTATTTGAGTGGATGTGCGAATCATAAGGTATCGAAAGATATCCCCTTGATAAACAATATTAGTTGTCGTTCTTAGCATACTGCAGCTATCGGTTGTGTTATTTTCAGATACGCAGATAATCAGCCTGTTTGACCATATAATAATAATAGAAAATGAAATATATATATATATATATATATATATATATATATATTATATATGTATGTGTTGTGTGTGTTTGTGTGGGTTATGTTCTTTGTGTGTAGGAATTATTGATGCGTTTTTGCCTACGAGTTTTATACGCTTATGCTTCCCAAACATTTAAATACTGTTTCTCTCAGTAATATGGTATAATATGTAGTAACGATAAATAAAAAAACAGTAATAAGGTGTATAATATGTACATATTAATGATAGATTAACATTTTAATTTTTGTGTTCACCAATAATGAATGATGATGATGATGCTGATGAAATTTCTCTACCTTACGATGAGGATGATTATGGTGACTCCGATGTATGGCACAGCTTAAATGCTCCTTTACAGCAGTTCAGGCAATTCCTCTCATCAGTCACTTCAGGAGGAAGTGTTATTTCTTCAGCAGAATAAGGAAGTGGTGTAGTATTTTTTCGGGTGTGGCTTGGTTACTTTTTTGACCTTCGTGAGGAACATGGTTATTTGCAGTTGGCTTCGTTGTTTTTTTCATAGTGGTGAAAAGGGTTTTGTATGTTGACTTGGATGAATCAATTGGCTTTTGAGAACTGTAGTGAACGAACCATGTAAGGGTCCCATGATTTAGTTTTCTTTTGCAGTTCCTTTGCGGTTCGCATGAGTTCAACAACCGTTTAAGAGTCAGACCATCATCTCTTCCTCTTGTTATTTTTAAATTATTTACCAGTTAGGGAGAATGTGAGCGTTTTTCTGCTATAAAATGCTCCAGAAATTCACGAAATTGCGGGGCCGGGAACGATGAACCGCGAATGGGTGGGTATATATATATATATATATATATTATATATATATATGTGTGTGTGTGTGTGTGTGTGTGTGTTGATAATAAAGTGTGCCATATATATAGAAGTAATAGTTTCCAAAATCATAGACCATGTATATCTGCAGTGTAGGCATGAAGTTAACGGCACTTGGTTACTGATAGTGTCTCCCCCATGCGATTCTCAAATCAAACTCACTCAAAGGAAAATCAGAATAGATGTCTAAATTACTAAACCATATACCAACAGTCAATATTTTCAAAATTATTCCACCCAAATTTTTCAAATAAGAGTAATTTAAAGTTTCAGAAAAGCATTTAAACAAAAACTAACATGATATTTGTCTATTTTTGTATTTTTTAAAAATCTAACACTACAGTATTCCTCGCACAATGTTCGTTGATATTTCTTATATTAACAATTGCATTTCACTTAGCGCTAATACCCTTGGGAAAGGTATGAATTCTACTCTCCCTCCAGCTATGGATAAATAGCAGGGCAACTGGACTCTTTAACCATGGTTAGGTAACCAGTCTAGGAGAAGGAAAACTCTGAATTCAAACCTGTTAAACTCCGCTTAAGAAATTGACCTTGTGTCGCATCCTGCTCGTGCGGAGGGGTTGGTAAATATATCTATTAACAACGAGAATTAAATATTGCACAGTATAGTAAAAAAAGTCGACGGGGCGGCCTAAAGTCGGTATCAGCCAGTCAGCGAGGGAGTCTATCCCCTTTTCAATAGCACCAGAGGAGATTGTTTTAGCATCTGAGGTGGAGCGCCACACCTACCATCAGCTCCTTACTTTACCGCGCAGATTCTGTGCTAGTCATACGCTGAGTTGGCGGGGACCGGTATCGAACTAGGAACCTTGTGGTTTCTAACCGAACGCTCTACTGACTGAGCTAACCCGGCCCCATTTTCACAGTATAATGTAACTAAACTTGTTTGTTTTAAACAGAAAAGCTGGGTATGTTTTGCGTAGATTGCCTAAAGGAAAACATGTCACATATGACGTAATCCTGTTTACATTCATCTGCTAAAATGTTTTTTGTCTGAATAATAATTTTGACTTAGAACTCACAAATCATTTGCAAAACATTAAAAAGACCAAAACTGTCAGAATTATTGCGCATTTATTGCAGTGATATGTATTATTGTTTTAAAACTTCGGATGTTGATTTTATTTTTTTCATTTGTGTCAGAAGTTTGTTATTCAAAACAAACGTTTAAAACGGAATTATTTATTCGATAATTTGCATGATTATTTCATTCTTAATTGTTCGCTCATAAAATGGGTTTTTTTATCTAAAAATCCACAAAATTTATTTATTTGTTTAATAACTCGTTTGCTGATTTAAAGCAGATGCATAATAAAAAAAACTGTGTATTAAATTAAAGTATTGAATGAATTTTGATAATATGTTCCCGAAAATATGTAAAACTGTTCACATTTGTGTACACAATATGAAGTGAATATTATGTGGTGCGGAATTTGTTAAATTTATTTAGAAAAAAAAAACATGATTACTTGATTGATTATTTGTCAACCTATCTAGGGTTATGTTATAACTAGATTTTAGGGAATAGATTTCATTGTACATTCATATTTCCATTTTTGTGCACGTTTTTAAAATATTTTTTATTTGGCACACGAATACAAATCATTTTTAGACATATCTATATGACCCATAGACGAGAGACTACATATGCTACCACTGCAGGTTGACCTGGGTTGATCTGGGAGTAATAGCAACAAAGGAGTATTTCATACTCCTTAGATGTCCCGTACTGGGGCTTCACCATCAGATACAGTTTAGAGAAATACACTTTTTTTGAAAGACGATTTCCTTATATTCTGGATAATATACATTTAGCATATTCTAAGCCCCGTCGACAGCGCATTAGAAATAATAGTACATTTGTATATCAACGCTATTCATTGGACAAAATGTAAGTTACCTGTTAGGCATGCTATCCATTCACTTTTTTTATATATACTTTTTTATCACATCCTTCACCAAAAGATATCACTTGGTACTTTCTTCTTTTTCCGAAGAAACTGCTTATTCATAAGACATGTCTGTAAAGATCTTAAAACCTATTCTTCTGAATAAATTGGATGTTAGGGTACGTGGTTGTCGATATCATCGAGAAGCGATAGTATTATGGGAAATATCTTGTCGCTAGAGATAGTGCGAACGTGTGGAGTAGATTATGTTTGAAAAAAAATAAAGTAGCTCATTCATGTGGAAGATCCAAGCAGCTTCTCTCAGCTACTATGGCAATGGCACAATTCAGAAGCCCATTTTCCATCTTAAACATTCAAGGGTTTGTGCTGTTAGATGTGTTATGGTTACTGTCGTAAGAAATTGACAGATCGACTCGATTTCAAATTCTAGACAAAGCTACATTAATTTCACATAGCACTAATACCCGTTGGAAAGATATGCATCCAAATATTCCGCTTCCAGCTATGGGTAAATTGAAGGACACACTGGGCTGTTTAAACTTGGAAAGGTAACCTGTTTAGAAGAAGGAAAACTCTGAATTTAAATATGTTAAACCCACTTTCAAATTAACCCTGCATAAACATTCAAGTTTATTTGGTTTGTTTGTTTGTCTGTGTGCGCATGCGTAGAATGTAAGCAATTGAGAAGCTGTAACTGTTCTTGGACAACAAAACTTTTTTTCTTATTTATATCACTTTGGAAACAATGAAAGCTCTTTCTGTTTGCAATAATCGGACCATATGACCTCGATTAGGAAAGGATATTCTCATTTACACCGTATCGAGATCAAAAAGGGGTGCCTAAAGGTAATATGGTGCCAATAATCTTCATGCAAAGAACGGAATGGTTCTCAGGGAAGAGAGCAGGATTCAAAGTTCTTGGAAACTTTTTATTTGTTTATATATTTGTTTGTCTATTTATCTATTTATCTATGTTTTTTATTTAAAAGGACTGATTTCGAAAACACAAAGATAACTTCAATGAGCTACCATCAAACTCTCGGGATTTCAATTCCCTGGAGCAATTATAAAACATATTTGATTAACCTGACTATACATGCGCTACTACTCATTAAATACTTATAATGTACTAGTAATTATTAAAGACTTATTCTTAAAAATCAGGCTCAGTATAATATGAAGGAGTTGTAGAGTACATTAACAGTTGTGTAGTGCATATAAAAGCACATTTGATTAATTTCAACGGCATGTCAACCCGTATATTTTCATTTTTCTCGTGGGTTTGGAACCACACATATTGTACATTGAACATTTATGTAGCTGTTTCTTAATATTTTACACGGGTATGCGGTAGTATGTATTTCTTTCAAATACACATAGTTATATGGTTTTAAGTAAGAATTTCAATTTAATAATAGCTATTTGCACACAATTATATAGTAACTAATAATGATAATTATGACTTCAATTTATTATTCTTAATACAAAATAATTTACAATTATATGGCATCTACAGCTTTTAAACAACTCGGGTAAGCGTGGGCTTTGGAAAGTTGGTAACGCAGGTATACTCCACTGTACTCAAATATCTCACCACCTGATTCAATTTAGTGTCATACTCGGGACATTCCTGGAGAGACGTAATTCTCATCAAGGGATTGGGTCAGCGTATAATAAGTCTTGGTGACATGGGATGTTGTTTTGACAGAACATGACATATCCACAGTTTTTTAGATTAATAGATACTACTGCTGTACATCCACGTCCTTATACAATGTCTTTTATTTCATCTTTATAAAATAGCTTTTATTATATGGAATATCATTATCTCTATATTTATGAAGGTCATCGATTTTTTGTTTTTGTTTTTCTGCATGAGTGGTGTAATTGAATGCAAGCTAGTTTCTACTGTAAAGCGAGTTCGATCCTCGTTGGAAGCTGTGTATTTATAACTTTATGCCGAATCGTACCAGTTGGATAGGTATTTTATAGGCGTCCCGTCGTGGTGTAATGGTTAGCAAGCTAGTCTGGCAGGTATGTTACTACTGAATAGTGAGTTTGATCCTCGCTGGATACCCCTGGTTATCTGTTATTTATACCGTATAGGACTATTCTTTTTTCTTTAATTTCATAATCTTATGATATCAATGTGGTTGATTATTTTTTGTTCCTTATTGGTGAAGAATAATTAAAGTTTCAATTACCGTCGAACTGGGAAGACAAGGTAACAAACGGTTGTAACTAAAATACAAACCCGAATGCCACAAAATCCACTGCAAAATGACAAAGTATATATAAGACTCCACAATGTCATTCAAATCAAGCAGTCAAACAGCCAATCAGAACTCAAGGAATGGAATCACCCAAATCACCCAGATTCATGGATGGATCATTCTTGATTCCTATTTATACCAACTGTCTTGGACACTGCTTGAGTGGTACTTAGCTGATGTTATTAAAACCAACAGTAGACTAACTGACTTCAATAATTGGTATAATTTGAGTTTTGATTGCAGTAATAATCATGTACATTTCTCAAAAATATATATCTCTTTGACAACATGGTGTTTATTATGATCGCATACATCGCAGTATAATAGCTAAAGAATCCGAAGACTATATGAGGTAGGCCATAATACATATAAAATGTTCGCTCAGAAAATGGTAGATAATTAATATATTAGATTATAAGATCTGAGGATTATTTTTCTTTCAAACTGAAAAAAGAATCGGTTAATGTGCTAAGCTTCCAAGAAATTTTGTGACTTTCTCAACATATTATGATTAGTTTTCTAAATTTAAAAAGAAATCCGCTGAGATATGCCTAATCTTTTTCTATGCGACACATTTTCAATACGACAAAATAAATAAGATAACGAAAGGATTCATTTTGAAATCAAAAGTTTAACTATATCAGTCAGTGAATTAATTTTAATATTAATTCAGAATGACGTACTTTGCTGAATGAAGATTGAAGTGAAGAAAATAATTTAGAATTATATAATAATCTCATCAAATTTTTTACAGTTTGGAGGAAGACAAGGAAAATAATGAGACTAATTGTAGCCTGATTACGAACAGGAATTTGATAAGCATTGGTACATATATGCATACATATGTGTGTGTTTTGCTAGATAAGGGAAACTGATCATATGACTATAAACAACACTGTTATGTTTGTTGTGCATGTACCACGCTCAGTTTTGGGTTAGCTGTTGTTTCTGATGGATCTCCCGATTGATGCTACGGCCAAAAGTAGGGTTTGCGCACTTAATCGGTTTTATAACGCAAAAGGCATTAAATCGACTGCCAAATGCATGGTGAGTCGTGCATAAATGTCAATGATAGTTTGCAACGAAGGGGAGTGTCAACGCTTCCTCATCGACATGGTGGTGAGATGGTATGAAATGGGCATAGAAAATCTACCAAAGCGACTTCAAAAATGCATCGACCTCAAGGGTGATTATGTAGAAAAATAGATACATGTTCAAACTCTAGAATGATATGAACATCATTAACAATAAACAATAAACCTTTCTATAATTTCCAAATATCTTTGCGACCATTCAATTGTAATTACAAATTACTCTCTTTATATATATATATATATATATATATATATATATATATATATAGTGTTTTTAAAAGCGAATATTATAAAATTCCAACTGCAGTTTCTTGCCGTAGCAATTCTCAGGAATTATTGCTTATTCCAGGAAAAAATACGTTTTAAAAAACGTATATTTAGCTCTTTTCATTGGGCACTCTTTAAATCGAGTTTTATTAACCCAGAGAAAATTTATTTGCTTCGTGGATTAGCAAAGATTCGTAATATATATATATATATATATATATATATATATATAAGTGTATTTAGGCAGCATTTTTTCTTTTATACAGGAAGCAATTCTAACTGAAAATACACACACACTATATAGAAAAAACAAATAAAAACTTCAAATAATTGAAGCTTTATATAAACAAAAAAAAAACCTACCCTAAACAAAATAAACTTTGAAGTAAGTCAACAAGTTTGTCCCTTGGTCTTCTTTATTTTTCCAATATTTCGGATATTCTCCGCCCTTTATCAATTGTTTGTGTTGACAACTCTGTGCAATTCAATAAGAAAATGAAATAAAATACACATGAAAAATATGAACAAGAAGTATCTAGCATTTTTAGTTGTTAAAGTCTTGGTTCGAAATCGTGTGACGTATCCACTATATATATATATATATATATATATATATATATATATATATATATATATATATATATATATATGTGTGTGTATATATGTATATATATATATATATATATATATATATATATATATATATATATATATATATCGTATTTTAACTATAGAAATAAAACAATGGAAAAAGTCATGATTCCGTGATGTAGCAATATAGGCTTTTTTTACAATCGTGTCCATACAGGTTAACTTAAGGTTTCTACGCGTGAGCCATGAATTTTTAGCCTGTTTTATTTTACATTATAGATCTTCTGATATTGCATTGTATGTTTGTGCATAGAGTTCTATATTTTACTGATTTCAAACGCTTTTAGCTGAAAATTATTATTATAATTATAATCATATACGTGTGTGTGTGTGTGTTTGTGTGTATACACACACACATTATATATATATATATATATATATATATATATATATATATGAGGAAAAATGAGTAAAGAAAAGAAAAGTAAATGGATAAAATGAATTTAATCGATCACTTACACATGTGTTTCGGTCAGTTTATGTGTGTGAAAATATTTCGCACACATACAAGAATCGACCTTCATCAGAGTGAACATTTATTTTTATGAAAAAATTCGTTGGGAAAAAAATTTTTCATAAAAATAAATGTTCACTGTGATGAAGGTGGATTCTTGTATGTGTGCGAATATTTTCACACACATAAACTGACCGAAACACATGTGTAAGTGATCGATTAAATTCATTTTATCCATTTACTTTTCTTTGCTCATTTTTCCTCATATTGTCGGATTCAATTCCTTTTCCATTTTTTACATATATATATATATATATATATATATATATATATATATATTATTTATTTATTTATTTATTTATATCGTTATCCAAGCTCATGGATACACACAAAGAAACACATACATATTAAGATTACGGATGCAAAGTGTTAGCCTGAGCATCCATGTCTGTGTATACTAATTATTGATTTAATATCGAAACTTCTAGATAATGCCAACTGCAAATGCAATGGAATTAGGCGACCATTAATGACTCAAGATAGCCAATTATATAACCAGACTCATGTGAATTTATGAAAATCTAATAAGAGAAACGTTGACTAGGTTATTACTCTTGACTTGCTCTGAAGACATTCCCTACAGATAAAGTAAACGTTAATGTCAGGATCTCAACTCAAGTGCATTACGATGACTTTAAAATGGAATGGTACATAAATTATCCAAGCTGATATTATCGATCAACTAAAAGAGGATTCTATAGCAAATAGTCGATTAAATAAACTGATAAGAAGAAGACGACTTTTAAGAAACTGACCCGACTCACTTAGTACGTTGTACTAGTTCAGCTGGCAAAGATCTATCCACTCGAAAGTTTATGGTCGAGTTTAGAGGCAAGTTTTCTTCTTCTCATTTCGCCACGAAACTTATTTTAGTCTTAGACTCGACTAGATGTTGGTGTTAATATATTCTTCCGTTGTATTCAGCTGATTTATCTCTGTGTCCAAGACGTGACTAGTCAGCTCGATGGGCGACGAATACGTGAACAAAGATAATTTAGATCCCTGTTCCGTCACGTTGTTATGCAGACTTATATTTGTGTAGACTGTGAAGAGGGAAATGTATGCATGTGTACATTTAAATATATGTATACATAAACAAACGGATACACAGATACAGACATCTTTCACATACACACACAACTACATATCGCGATACACACACGCGCACCATAAACACACACAAGAATATATTATATATATATATATATAATATATTATATATATATATAATGTAATTTGCATAATTTGGTTTAAATATATATATAATGATTGCGTGAAACGTTGAGTTGTGAGAGAAATTTTAGAGGTGGCATTATAATATTACACACACACACACTCATATATGCGTGTGTGCTTTTGCGTGTGTCAATGTACGCGTATTTGTGTATACATGTGTGTTCATGTATGTATGTGTGTGCATTTATGTATGTATGTGCATGTATGTATGTATGTGTGTGTGTTCAGTATCGTGCAGTATCACACAAGCCTAACCATTTTTCATGAAATAATTTATTTTTAATATTTCTAGTGGAACAATATTTTTATGAATTGCCAAACCTCCCTCTAGCTCTATATCTCTCTTACCCCAATACACTATGTCTGTCAGTCTTCTGTCTCACTCACTCTCTCTCTCTCTCTCTCTCTCTTTCCTCTATTTAAATTCTGCATGACTCAACAATATCATCATCATTATTATCATCTCGTGCCAGTAGCACGGATATCCATGTCAATCTCTCGCCAACCATCTCTATCTAATTGCTCTCTGGGGGTCCTTTGCTTAGCATTCAGTATCAGCGCAGAGCTGGTCTATTGAGGTATTTGCTGGGCGTTACCCACTAGCATGCCCATGTGCATGTTTCAATAGGAGATCGTCACTTATGAGATCGTCCCCGGTTCTCTACAGTGCCCTGCATGTCTCGACTCACTTGGATGGTTTGTGTGATAGGTGATAAGTGGCCGTTCAGCTGCTTTCTTGTAGGGTGTTGTTTCCACGATTTATTTAGATCGTGCGCATCGTTCTTGTGCAATCAACTTATATTCTAGGCACTTCATTTGGGTCGAAGTGTTGCAGCCACACTATAGAATTGATACAACTACGGCTTGGAAGAATTGTCGCTTTAACTTTTCAGCGAAATCGGATTTCCATATCGTAACGAAATACTAGGTTTCAAGTATGATAGCATAACATTCACTTCTTTTACAAAATATTATTATTTACGTTGTTAAAATAATGTGCTATATTTAGATGATAATGCAGAATTTGTTTCAGGAAACATACTTTTATTTTTATAACTATTGACAAAATATGAATCTGAATGATTTTGTTTTAACAATTTTTTTTATTACAAATATATATTTACCTAACCTATACGCACGAGCAAGATATCACACAATGTCAATTTTATGCGGATTTTAACTTGTTTGAATTCATATTTTTCCTTCTCCGGGACCGGTTGCCATAGCAAGATTAAAGAGGTCAGTCTGCTCTACTATTTACCCATATTTGTAAGGAGAATAATTGGATTAATACGCTTCCAAGGGTTTTAGTGCCAAGTTAAATGCAGATAGCCTCGCCAAGTTTGATCTAGATTTGATCCATTTCCTATGACGGAAAAGATTACACGATGAAATTAAGAATACAACTCACCAGAAGGGCCAAACTATATATTTGTAAATAAATTCAGGGCTGACTTCAGAAGACTTTGAAGATTTAATGTTGAAAAATATTTTTAAAATAAGTTTAATTGACATTATAATTGCAATACTAACACAAACAACTGTCTCAATAATAGATTCAATAATTAATTCCAATGGTTAATTAAATGTATAGTAATTTGTTTTGTTTTTGTTTATTTTTTAAAGCAATACGTAATTAAAAACAACCTTAATCCCATAAAACCGTAACCTATTAGCAAAATGTTAATTCATAGAGTGTAGTTACATTGGGGACCAAAAACTTTCCGTTTTGGGGTGGGGAGTCATTATTAATAAGACATATTTCAATTCACACCCCGCATTGAATCTTAAATTAGAATTGCTTTCCGCTTTATTTTTGTTTAATAATATTAATCTTAACTTCCGCTGGATAAAAGAAAATAACTAGTATAAAGAAATAATAAGAAATGTTTATTACTCGACTTAAAGTTCTGATCTTAATTATCATCTGAAATAAATTAGTGTTGATTGCTATCTATTTAGTTCAGTTTTGTTAATTAACATCAGCATATTTACTTAACAAATGTTAATGAAATATGACCGTAGGAACCAAAAAGACACACATAAATAAAGAGAAATAAATTGAATGGAAACATTGTAGATTTCGTAAAGTTTGATGGTAATACTTTGCAGTTAATTTTAAAACATCGAAAAATAGATTAAAATTGAAGTTATTCATATTCAATTATATGTTTGATAACCTGTTTTGGTCCTTAGGTAATGAGTGATATTTAAAACCACTTATGCGAATTAGGTTACCTGTTCTAACAGAATTAACTAATTTACACATTGATAATTGTCAATATATTTTTTTTCAACACAAGGTAAGCAACCATTTTGGCTACATAGTCAACAAAATAGTACCTGCAAAATCAAGGAATGATAAAAAACACAATCAAAGTAAAGCACAAAAATTCTTTAGAGCAAAAGTAAATTACAAACACACACACATGACATATCAAATAGACACCTGACTAACAACATTAAAAGAACAGTAGTATAAACAAATAGCCATACAATCTGAAGACCCTACATTAAAAAAATTATGATCCACCTCCATGAACAGAAACACCTCCTAAAAAACAGATGTTAAAAATGAAATTCCTCTATACTCCACTCCCACCGAACAGGAAGGGAGGGGTTAGATACTTATATATATATATATATATATATATATATATATATATATATGTACAAATTCATATTCATATGATTAATTAATGCCTAACGAAGATATCAGAAGATCTGAAACACGTGTCGCAAATGTTAGATTTTTAAAAAATACCTTTTTTCGGACCTTTTCTGGCTCACCGGAAAATAAATGCTGAAATAGTTGTACTGTCTTCTTTATATTATCCTTTCAGGAATCGTAAATGGTCACTAAAAGACATCCACTAATCTATAAGTTCTAAGTAAAACGTAGTGCTCTCTTAATAACTAAAGGTTGGTCCTTCATGGCATATTTTTAGATAGTCTTTAAAATCTGTTAAAAAACTGATAAGAATCGAACGTATAAAAATGAACATTTCTCTCTCATTTACAGACGAACTGAATCGGCTACACTGCAAAGTCTGGATAGAGGACAAAAAAAAAAGTTTTGTAATGATTAGCAATCTATTATGCAGAACAATTACTACTGAATAGTGAGTTCGATCCTCACTAGGGGCCCCATAAAAATTCACACGTCAGAATAAACCTGCTGGGAGGTCAACATTATTTTTGTCAGGGTAGAGGAAACGACTTCACATATAACGATATTCTCAGAAATAAAATTCAATAAGTTACACTATTAGAAAAAAGACCTATAAAAATGATTAAATAGAAAAAGTAATTGATTCAAGTAAAACAACTGTATTTAAATTTAAAATAATTCTTTAATTTAAATTTTTTTTGGTAATATGTAAGATTCAATAACCTATTTAAAATAACATTAATACTTCAAAGCGTTACCTTTCGAATATCAAATTATAATAGAATTTATATTTTAAATAAAAAAAAGGGTAAGAAACCAGTCCGAAGATAAAATAAATGTGTCTTATATACCCCCACCCCCTAAAAAGGCCAACTTGAAATATACTTTTTAAAAAAGGGTTGACTGATGACTTACCGACTGGAGCGGCCAATTTAGTCGGGGGAGTTTTCTGATGGCGTGTGTCGATGAACATGGGACCATAAATTGATTAGATTTACATCACCTGCCGGAAGTCGGAAGTTGGATAGCCCAGCCCCTGCCTCCCATATTAGTTTCTACTTCCTTTGACAGAAACGACTGCTGTTAATAGGTTCTTTACCGGTTTATCTTAGTTATCTGACCCAAGGCAGGGTGGTTCACTGAAAATAAATATTCTTTAGTAAACCCCCGTACGTAGACCTGCTCCACCCAGAGTCTCCAGAGTCGACAATATTTTTTTTAGCAAAAGGTATATATATAAAATAACAGTATTGATTTTATTTTTATATTTAATATTTCAACATTAAAAGAGAAACCCAATAACAAAACATAAATAAATTAACGCGATTATTTTATAAACAGTACCTAACATAAAAAATAGAAATGAATAAAAAGAAAAAAAAAGTTTTGTGTTTTCATAAGTGTTTGTTGACACTTTCGAGTAACAGACGTCGGAAATTCGGCAGTACATAAGTATGTAAATTCTAATTTTTCGATGAAAATGTTCAGAGACATGAAATCACCCTGGAAATTAATGTTTCCTATCCAAAATATTTAATGCAAGAAAAAAAATCTAAACTTATCTTATTAAAAAGAATGTTGTATTTGTTTAAAAGTTAAATATCAAATTATAGTACTTAGTTAATTCACTGATGTTCAAAAGTGAAACTAAGAGGTTAATTCTGGAAGAGTCTATAAAAAGTAAACAATAAAAAATAGATTGAATAAACGAATGTACAATGAAATATGTGATACAATTTGAATCAGTAAATATGTAGATTAAATTAAAAATTAATAATTGATTTTTTTATTTTTCAATTTGTTCAGTTATTTTTCTTTCTTGATTTATTTTTACTTTCTTCAATACCAAATACGATATAGTGATATATTTTTTTTAATTTGAAAATTGTGTATTTGATATTTGAACATTAAAAAAAAAACGCATTTATTAAAGAAAAAATCAACGCGATTATTTCATTAGTGGTAACCATGAAAAAATAAATAAAAATAAATAATTGATTGTTTTGTTCTCCTATATTGATTAGTTTACCAACTAGTTACACAAAGACAAAGTAAAATTTCAGTGCTATTTCTATGAATATTTCAATTTTTACATCTTCGTCAATATGCGTCAAATCTTCAGAATATTGCAGACGAATCAAGATCGGGTTATAGTGAATGTTTTTGTATATTTATTTTGTCATTAATTGTTTTATTGTTGTAGTTTCCTCCGTACATACTTACATACATGATATTTTTCACGTACCCCACTTGTACGGGTCAGGCACAAGGCCCTATTAACGTGGGACCACCCACAAACCGAAGCTCATGGGTGGCGGGTGAAAAATTGCATCGATCCCTTCGGCATTCCTCCTCAAGGGGGCGCCTCAGGCGCTGGGCAATAAACCCAGCCCTGCCCCTTTAAATCAAGGGGGCAGGTATTGCCTGGGGGGATAGTCCCCTGGGATCGACGCTATTAACTTGTAAAGATCCAGGGCCGAATCCACTGGACCCCTGGCGTTGACCAGATCTACACATAAATGTACATATTTACATACATACAGACATACATACATACACAAACTTTCCCTTTATATACGTATATAAGTACCTTTATTTCTCTGGCTTTTTGAAGAGATTTTTTAGAGACATGCACAAAAGTGTTGTTTTTTTTTAATATCTAAAGAGCAGGACATTTGAAATCTTCTTCAATAA
Source organism: Doryteuthis pealeii (assembly GCA_023376005.1). Taxonomy (NCBI): domain Eukaryota; kingdom Metazoa; phylum Mollusca; class Cephalopoda; order Myopsida; family Loliginidae; genus Doryteuthis; species Doryteuthis pealeii. The sequence continues at coordinate 66,191,508 of CM042158.1, read as the reverse complement.
TATCAGATGGTGAAAAAGTACTTGTTCAGAAAAAAGGCATTAGCGATTGAAGTAGATCGTTTCATGTCAGCAACGCTAAACACGAAATAAATAACCTAACGGATTATACACGTTATGAGGCTGAAAGTTTTCATTCCCAATATTAAGATCAAGACGGACGTGATTGCCTGCAATTAATTTGAAATGTTTTTAGTATACAGATTGTATTAAACTTGTATTCAAATATTGTGCGAAAATTCAGATATTTAGAACCTTTTTTTTACTCTCGATTTTCTTCTGTATTAAGCAAGAATTACGACCTGCATCATTTAAGATGAATTTATTGCTCTGTATGAAATTGTTTCCTTTGATATAGTATCTCAGTTTGATCCGTTTGGGTTAAAAAATCTCATTGTCGCGAATACCACGTGAAGTAATGCTATGGAAGAGAATGTCCTCAGTAACAAAGAAGTACACGGTAAATCAAGCCCAAATCAAACAACGGCAAATCACAGAAGCAGCGAGAAAGTAAGAGGAAACACCTTGCCACCTAGTGAAAGCAATATCTATTGCTATTTTCCAGAATTTATCTCTATTAACTTTGATATAAAAAGTCCGTGGAGTGGCTTATTGTCAGTATCAGTCAGACAGAGAGGGAGTCTATCCCTTTTTTGCTAGCACAGACCGAGGAAATAATTTTTTCAAGTGTTACATAATTGTTAGTACCCTAACACTTATTTACAGTTGTGTAGAAACTAAAATGGCTGTTATAAGTTGCAGCCGGCGACCTTGAAGGATTGAGTGACTTTGCTTGGCCTCATCCTGACCCTCCTTCCGGTGGATACCGTGAGAATCGGTGGAGAAGACCCTCTTCCGGTTTAGATTAGAAAGATAGTTTAGTATCAGTATCGGCCAAACCATGAAAGTGGTAAGTCAATCTGCACAGGTAGTCTGGTGGGGATTTCGGAATAAAATATGATCTAAAGGAAATCGAAGTCTTGGGTTATTATCTAAAAACTAATAATGACACAGGGCGTCTGATAAAGAGAAATCCCGAATGGAAGACCAGACACTAGAAAAAAGAATATACAACACAAGGTGGAGTACAAGAGCTACCTTTAGCTTCCCACTTTACCGCAAAGATCAGATTACCCACGCTCTTCTACTCGTGTCCTGGGTTAGCTAGGGTCGGTATCGATCCTGGAACATTGCGATTCAAAAGAGAATGTTCAGTTGACCCATAATATATTTTATTTCCTTTCATATGACATTGATTAACACTATCCACCAAGGAATTTTTTTTGGTTTGAAGAATTTAATTGTATATATACATAAATATCAACATTCCCCCCTCCCTCATGACTATGTACATATGGGTTAGGTATAGGTTTTTCATAGGAACTGGTAAGTGTTGGTGACCGTTGTCGGAATTGGTTTTATGGTGAAAGGAAAATTGTAGAACGAATCTGTTCATGAATGAGAATAGTTAAGTTAAAAGTTAGGATAGAGAAGACCAACCCCTCCCTCCCAATTTCGAATTTTTCTACAATAAATACCTATTCAGCAAGGGTTTTCTTTTCTGAATTACACGGGCTTCATACATATCAATTTTCCTATTTGTCACCGAGTAAATAATTTTATGGATAGAACTGATTTTCACAATTTTATAACGGCTTTATGGTATATATATATATTTCAAATCACGTTTTAATTTTTGACAGCATCATCAATAATAAAGAGTCTTATTTTTATTTCGTGTCTATTTCCATGTAGTCTATTGTAACGTAGTGTCTTTTCTTTCACGGCACTAAATTAGCGTACGTAACGTACGGGGTTTGTTCCTTTCACGGTATCAGTCGTATTTTCGTACGGTCGTTTGTTACCAACACCGATCTAGCAGTCAGTCTTCTAGACCCAAAATCCTTCCACACTTCTTTTGGTCAAGGGAGTATCGCTTTACGCCCGCCGTGTGCCCTTCGTTACGGCCAATTGACTTTATCTCAACGGGTATCCAGAGGTCAGGGGAATTTCATGGATAAAAAGATTCCCCTAGTATTTTCTCGTCGTAGTAAAAGAAGAATGATAATATCGTGTTTACTTTTCAGAAGTTTATTATATTCAAAACTTCACTATAACTTTTGAGAGAGAGTGAGTCCCTAATATTCTCTATCTTAACAAGAGGGGTTCTAACTGGATTCAACTTCGAGTTTTTAGTCCTTCGTAAATATCTCGGTGACAACCTTTTCTTATGGTCTTTAGCGACAACAGCTTACTAAACTCCGTACGATCACTGCCTCTCCGGCCGACTTCCCTGACTGGCTCTGACTGCCTCCGACTCTCTCCGATCACAGACTGACTCTAACTCTATTGACGGGTCTCTTAAATACTATTTCAAAGTCATTTTCCAGAAAGGTCTTTCTCTGGAATGTTCGAGCTAGTCCTGGACCGAATCGCAGGTTCGATTCCTTCGAATCACTCCGGTCAACTAAGGTTCACGGCCTTAAGATCAAAGACTCTTTGGTAGTCACTAATCTTATTTTTTCGTTAAACATAGACTTATCGTCTCCTTTCTCTCGTTAAAAGATTTTATCATTCTAACTCCTTTTTCGGTGATTCTACAAAGACCACCCAGTAATATAAGAGAATCGGTAGTACATTTTTCTAAAGGTTTTTTTTCTAAGTCTGGCACAAGGCCACAAATATAGGTGCTGGGCGGCGATTACGTAACACTATCGATGGCCACTGAATGATGTACAGTCGCTTGCATGGTTAATAAATATCAGCTTCAAAAAACCTGTATTTCCAAGCAAAAATAGTCATTAGAATCTCATTATTGATTCTATAGAAGTGTCCACCTATTTCATTAAGTTTCTATTTTTTCATGCATTTTCAGTAGTTTCGTATTTATTTTGCTATTCAGCAATTCAAATTTCTTTCTGTTTTATGGCCATCACTGTAATAAGAATTAATTTTTAATGCCGATTTTCATTTTGATATAATTGCTCTAGTTTTACTTTTTTGTTCATTGAAAATATTTGATTCTCTCCATTTCGTAAGTGATTCTTGGTTTCCACAAAAAAGAAAAATATATTTAATTATTAATATTCACTGCATTTGCTATTATTTAACTCCGTGTGAGTTTATTCAGTCCAATTGAACACATGGCCCAGTGGATAAAGAAGTTAGGGTAAGACAGTTCTATGTGACAGTTGTCCTGGTCAAGGGCGGCTCTAACATAGAATAATACTTAACAGCTTAACGCCTCTACCCCATATATGGTTATCGGAATGAGAACAAGATACTCCCGTGGACTGAATAAAGGGTTTGGTTCAAAGTTCCATGATGGCTCCCAATTACGACAAGAAGGTTCCCAAGTGTGAAAAGAAGGTTCTCGAGTTCGAAAAGAATATTCCTGAGTCCGAGAAGGTTCCCCAGTCCGACAAGAAATACCTGAAGAAGGCCAGAGGGAATATCGGCCAAAACGTTGTACAGATAACAATGAAGATGAGGACAATAGTCCGAATAACGCATATAATGCTAATCATCAAACCTCATCTCACACTTTCTGAGAAATAAATGATAAATTGTTTTCTCTTCGTTAATTGACACCAGTTCTTGTTGTGGGAATAAGATTTGTTGATACTTATGCATTTCTAAATCCCTGCCAATTTCATGCATCCAATTTTCTCGCACACATTCTTACTTTTGTATATACCATTTTACAGTATAACCAAATTTTGGTCTCTTAAATAATTTCTAGCCGATCACTTTTCCCACGGTACCATATCTACTCCTTTTTTGTGCCAGTTTACTGCATTTGCTTATAATATGATTAACTGTTTTGTATTTGCCATAACATAACATTATCAGTAGTAGCAACAGCAGTTTCTGCAGAAATAGTTGTAGTATTTCGATACATGTAGTAGTAGTAGTAGTAGTAGTAGTAGTAGTTGTTGTTGTTGTTGTTGTTGTACTCGGTTTCTTCCAAAATAAAACAATCAATATATTAATTATGACTCCGAAATATAACCCGGGCTTATTTTCGGAAGACGTTGAGTGTTTGCGTCGCATTATAGTGTCATTGTGAAGATTGCTTATTCCTTTGTCTGCCGCTCTCAACAAGGGCTTATTTTAATGGGAGGTCTTATATTCGAATAATCCAGAGATAATGACCCGATGTCTTATTCTGTAAGTAGGTCTTATTTTCGGCGAAACACGGCAGTAATAGTAGTAGTAGTAGTAGCAGCAGCAGCAGCAGTAGTAGTAGTAGTAGTAGTAGTAGTAGTAGTTTCACTGAACTTGATGGATTGTACTTATCGTGTATCTTTTCCAGTCGATATATTAAACATTTAAGCATTTCACATACTTCCCTCGTAGTTTTATCTAATTTTCTCTGTTTATCTGGTATTTCAGTTTTCTGCCCATTCAAATCTTTCTGAAAAAGGTGTCATTAACCTTTTCTATGCACCATTATCACCGAATTTCATATGCCCTTTTATATTCGGCGATTTATCTTAGTCACAGAAAACAACATTTTTTAATTTTCCAATCTCTCTCAAGACCATTATGTTGTAGTCTCAGAGGAAATTCCTATTTCACTAATATGTTATTGCAATTATCTTAACTTTTCTCAACTATAAAGTCTGCCCAAACGTATCACATTTGCAGATTAGATTTTTACAAGTTTAAAATTTAAATCTAACACAACAGAACAGCTTATATGATAAAGTGATGTACGCACATTACTGTAGATGTTGAGAAGAAATAGGTCCTGTCGGTGGCGTTTAGAATGTACTGACTGTATCTCCTGCAGAATTAGTGAATGTGTAGTTTCCCTTCACTGGCATCACTCTTGGAGCCAATTTGACCGTGGTGGTACGTGTTGGAATTCATATATGTGTTCAAAATGTTTAAAAATATTGTATTTTATCAGAACATGTGCAAAAAAAAGAGAACTATATAAATATGAGCATACTGTGAACAAATGTCCTTAATACTTTGCATAAATAAGCCTAGATAGATTGGCATGCTTTTAAAATCAACCATTCAATCAATCAAGAGTAAATCTAGCCGCGTTGGGATAATACATTTAATCAGCTGTGCATGTACTCCTTGAGCATTATTTTTCTACTAAACACATAATTGTACAAGTGCAGTTCCCTCCATATTTACCTGGCCTAAGCAAGCGCTACTGAAATAAGTAAACCATTTCAACGCTAACGCATCAATGCGTACAGGGACATACAAGACTAAGCACACTTTCAGGGCACATATCAAATAGTTTATGAAATAAGGTGCTTCAGCCAATAGAAAACCTACTGGAATAAATATTTTGAATGCTAATATACTGTTCAGATAAGAATTAATAATCTATCTATTGCTCATTTTTTCTTGGTAAGTACTACACAAGTGTAGATATTTTTTGAACATGTCTTGTATAAACACTCGAGTTTTATGCAGTTATAAAGTATTTGGGAGATATGAATCGACATCAAAACATTGTAACCGTTATTTTTTTATTGATTTTTTTTTTCAAATATTGACTTCTTACATCTGTCAGAATTACATTCATCCTCTTGGAGTCTGGATATTCTTTTCTGTCCCTGATAATCTTAAAGCAGATTGTTCCTTGTCTCTCAGAGAAGAAACGATTATATAAATCTGTCTTTTTTATTTTATTTCTTCTTTTGTAAACAGACGAGTCGAGTGATCCAAACATTTGGGTCGGTCTGGCAATTTGATAATTGAACATAAATATTTTTTCATGAGGACACAAATGAAAAGCAACATTGACGTACCCAATACACCGATCAAAGCTATTATGGATGAAGACTCAGAAGAATTGCATGTGTAAGTTATGTAGAGATAAATATTTTTATAAACTCAACCTCATAATAAACAAATGACGTAAACATTCACAGGAATAAAAAAAAAAGATGATTCACAAGGAACTATGTAGGTGATTAAACATTGACCATCCAATCAAATAGTATATTCATATTTACCAAAACCTCCGCATGCGTAGGATGCGACAACACGTCAATGTCTTAAGCGGAGTTTTAACCGGTTTGAATTATTTTGAGTTTTCCTTCTCCTAGATCGCGTATTGTACCATGGTCAGAGAATCCAGTCTGTCTAAATATCTACCCATAGCTTAAGGGAGAATAAAATAGCACCTCAATATTCATACATAAATTGTGTGCCATTATAGAGAAGCTGGTGTGGTGTTTGATTGCCAAGCGCTCAGTGGATAGAGCTGTGGATCTTAGTGGATGTTTTCTCACTTAGTATATTTGGAAGGTGGTTCTGGTGGTTATGTTTGGTCTCTTGCACGGAGGGTGGCGGTTGGTACTTGGGTTAGGGTTAGGATGTTTAACTCTTCAGAGGGTTTTAAAGTCCAATTCTATGAGCTTTTGATGAGGGGCGCTGGGGTTTTTTTTCTTTGTAGTTCTTATCTTTATAAAAAATATAATTATATGACAAATCGCGGAGACAACCTTGCATACCATCAAATCCATCCCTTCCTTTATACCTCACATTATAATTAAATTTGCTTTAAAAAATATAACCCCTTTTCAGCCTTAAAAATCCAACGATTATCTTCTCTTTTAAAACTATATTACATTTCATTTTCACTTTCTTATCTAGTTTAATAAAACCCTTATCCTTTTCTTTAATTTAACGACATCAAAACTATTTCTATTCTTTCTTCTGGGTCATATGACCGGTCTTTTTTTCCCTACCTTTTATAGAAAATAATGAATGTCTTCTTTTCTACTTCCCTTTTCTATTATTATAGATCTTGTTCTTTCTCATCTTTCTTTCTTTCTTTCTTCTTCTTTGGTCATCCTTTACTTTTCTAGCTTCGTACGCGATTGTTCTTTTCTTCTTTTCTTTCTTCCCTTCGTTCCTTCTTTTCTATCTTTTTTTCCACTCTACTTTTCTTGAACCGTCTCCAAGGAATCATTTTTCTCTTCCTTTTCCATTGTCTTCTACTTTATTTCTATCTTTCCATTCTTACTTCTTTCTTTCTTTTTTCCCGTCTGTTCTTTTTATGTACGGAGTTTCTCTTTCTTTCTCTCTTCTCTTCTTATGTTCTGTCTAATTCATTCCTTCCTTTTATTCTCATTAATATTCTTAAATCTCCCCAAAAGGATCCAAACATAACCCAAAAAAAAAAAAAAGGATTGATTCACAAGGAACTAGTAGGTGAGTTAATCATTGACATCTCCAATCAACTTAGTTTCATATTATTATATTACCACACCTTCGCGCTGTCGTACGGTTCTATGTTCGACTACACGTCAATGTCTTCGCCCGGAGTTTTGATACCGTCTTTCCTTATTGTTTTGAATTTATTTTGTTCATTGGAATGTTTACTCCTTCTCCTAGGGATCGCGTATTTGTGTATCCTCATGGTCAGTATGAATCCCTAGTCTGTTCTTAAATTATCTACCCATAGCCTTTAAGGTTGCTGTTCATTCCTTCTTTTTCTTTTCAATTCCTTTCCTCTTTCTCACTTCTTGAACCCGTCTTTCCCAGGAACTAAGTTTTTTCTTTCGAATTTTTTCTATTATCCTCCTTTCTTCAGTCTCTTATTTTTTCGTTCCTGCTTCAAGGCCAATTGTATTCTTTTATTAATGTTTATCTTTCTGATGCAATTATCTTTTTGTTGAAATGGCACAGTGTAGCCTCGTCTTTAGGATTTGAACTCATCTCACTGAGTCCTTTCATACGACGGTAACCATTACACAAACGACTCCATCTCAATTCCTCTTCTCGAACGGAGTGATGATTCTGTTGTTACCCAAGCGTCAATTTTCTAAGCCGGCAATTTTAACCAGGTTGTAGAATTAAGTTTTCCTTTTGGCTAAACTGGTTGTTCACATCAAACAAATTGTTCCCCAGCCTTACCATTACATACCCACTAGCTGGTTAAGTGGTAGAGTTAGCGTGGGTGGGGAGAGATGTAAACAAAGGAGGCGGAGTCTTTACGGCGTTCTCGCGGGTGAAGTGGAGGGGTGGGGAGGTGGAGACTTCTGCGTGTCCGATTCCGCTATTCTATATAATCTAAGATTGATCCCATGCTTTCCTTTTGCTAAGGGTTATTACTTGCTTGTTCTTGAATAGCAGCCCAGTCTGTTCCAGATATTTTGAATTCTCCGTTGCGCGAACTGTCAATTTCCCTGGGTACGATCTATTCCCCCAAGGAGGTATACGTGAATATGTATCTCGCAACCTTAATCATGAAGCTATTTTGGCGGAAAGGGAGACAAACGTCAATTATCTTATACTTAGAAATTTTTTAAAATTAAAAAAAACCCGGATCCCTTACAGATACTAGGACACATTAAAGAAAGACCGTCTACGTAGGTATTCAGCTTTCCAAGGGATTCAACAGATAAAAAAAAAAAGGAAAGCAAAAGTTTGAAACATCTTGATTTACTAGAAAATGAAAGTGTACAGAAGAAAGTTTACAAGTACTTCTGGAATGACACTTTCGTGTATCCAGTAAAACATACCAAAAAAACTTATTTTTAAATATATTAGGGAAATAGGGTTTAATGTAAAAAAGTACACTGCACAAGACCACCCACTGTTGTTAGGAGCTTGTGGTATCATTGTTATTTTTCTTGGGGTTCTGGAATTGTGATTATTCACTTTTTGCGTTGGGGGTATCTTCTTTTTTCTGGTCTTTTCTTCTTTCCTTATTTTTTTTCTCTTATCCTTTGTCCGTTACTTTGCATTGCTGTTGTGTTGCACGGTTTTTCTCGTTGTTCTTTTGGCTGTTTTTTTTGGGGCTGGATTGTGCGGGGCGTGGTGTGTTCTTTTGGGGCGTGTGACGGGGGGGGCGTGGGAGCGTGGTCGCTATCATTTCCAATCAAAGCCTGCCGATCTCAGTACCGCTGTGTGGAAAATAAGTATTCTATCATATTCTCTTGTACTGACCACCTCTGTCACTGTTTCATGTACAATATACGTATGGGAATGAACCTGCAATTGTATTTTACCCGTCTCCAAGATAATACTATTCCTTTCTTATCTTTTTTTCCTTTTCTCCTTTCTCTGTCTATTTTTTATTCTCTTGTTACCTCCAGTCTTACTTGTTAACTGAGTGGTCTCTTTAAATGAAAGGCATTTATTATTATATATGCCCAATTATATGCCCCGTGTTCCGGTCTTTACAAGGTATTTACTGTTTTTTGTTATATTATTATACCTAATTCATGTGTTAAAAATCGTGTACAGTTTTTAGGAAAGTCTTTCTTGCTACATGATTTGTAATACCTGATAAGACATTTCAGTAAACAAAATTATAAATCTTTTAAGATTTGTAACAGTATCCCCGTGTCTTTCGTTGTGGGGTTTCTAACTAAACCAAAATATTTGAACAACTTTGAAACTAACTGTTCCCATTTCATCTCTTCTTCTTTACTTTTTCCCTTCGTCTCCACTTTCTTAGTGGTAAATTTTCCTAATTTAACTTATATTTAATGTGTTAACATAATTATGCAATCGGATCCAAGAGGGTAAAGGAAAATATATGTATTTATTCTTTCTTTCTTTTATCACCTTTTTTATATCTTTCTTTCTACATTCTCTTAATATTCATATTTCTTTTTTCATTGGTAACCAAAGGTTAATTGCTTCTTTCTTTCTCTCTTCTCCTTTCTTCTCTCTTTCATTTCTCTCTCATCTTAATTCTTGAACCGTTCTTTCCTAAAGGTTTATCTCTCTTCTTTCTTTCTTTCTTCTTTTTCTTCGTTTCTTTTTTTTTTCTATTGTTACGGGTTGTTCTTTCCTTTCTTTCCTTTCCACACTTCTTTTCCTTTCTATTTCTTTCTTCTTTCTCCACTTTATTCTTGAAACGTTCTCCTAATGTGAGAATTATTATTCTTTCCGTTTATCTTTTTTTTATATTAATTTTATTTTTTCATTATTTTTCCTTATACTCTCTCCCTTATTTTTTAATTAATAGTCTTACGCTTCTCATAATGACAACAATTCTGTTTACATGTATCTATTTCCTTCTTTGTTAATGCGATTTCTTTTAAGATTTATACCCGAGATTTTTACTCATATTCAATAAGATAAAACCAAACAATTAGAAATCAATAATACTAAGCATATATTTATTAAAAGCAAATTTCTGAGATCAATATGCAAATTAGTCTTTCCATTCACACTGTGAACCGCTATTTTGTTGTGTATATATAAATACAATTGCATATTATCAGTATGTATAGATATGTTTAACAGTCTTAATGATGTAAAACAATTTTATTAATAATTGATGTTTAAATAGAAAATAAAATCATGGAGAATGTGGTGTAAATAACAAAGGGAATTGTGACTTGTATAGTAATATAGTTTCGGTTACATACAGACAAATCCACAATCTCCATTATAATAAGATTATTATATTATTATTATTATTATTATTATTATTATTATTATCGAGTTCTTCACATCTGCCGTAGCAGGTGGTTCATTGGAGGTTGGGTGACAGCAAGTTTCCTCAGCTCTCTAGGAATATTCTGAGTATTCTATCCGATCTTACCGGTGTTGTAATTTGGATGGTCTTGATTCTTCCTCTAATTTCCAATGCACCCAAATTCTTTTCCAAAGCTTTGGTGACTGTTCCAAGGGCATATTTTATTATTATTATTATTATTATTATTATTATTATTATTATTATTATTATTTCTCTCCTTGTGAGTTTTTCATACCAGCCTTAGATGATGGTATTTCACTGGAGTCTGAGTGACAACTAGTTTCAGTTAATAAGTAAGTAAAGTAAAGTCGTCAGGGCGGCCTAATGTCGGTATCAGCCAGACAGCGAGGGAGTCTATCCCCTTTTTACTAGTGCTAGACCAAGGAGATTATTTTAGCATCTGAGGTGGAGCGCCACACCTACCATCAGCTCCTTACTTTACCGCTACTCATACGCTGAGTTGGCGGGGGCCGATATCGAACTAGGAACCTTGTGGTTTCTAGCCGAGCACTCTACCGACTGAGCTAAACCGGCCCCTCAGACTTGAAAGTTAAGGATTTAGAAATATTGTGCTGATATTAATTTGGTTCTACAGAAAAGGAAGATGGTTGCTGAAATGTTCATGGTATGCCAAAGATGAAATGATTGTAGCAATAAAACCCACATTCTATTCAAAATAATCATAGAATTGTTCAACACAGTTAAATTCCTATTTTAATCGCAATTGATACATCTTATTATAATGGAGATTGTGGGTTTGTATGTCTGTAACCGAAACTATATTACTATTCAATTCACAATTCCCTTTGTTATTTACATCACATTCTCCATGATTTTATTTTTATTTAAACCACAATTATTAGTAAAATTGTTTTACATCATTAAGACTGTTAACAATATCTACATACTAATAACATGCAATTATATTTATATATTCAACGAAATAGCGGTTTACAGTGTGAATGGGAAGGCTAATTTGCATATTGATCTTAAAAAATTTGATTTTAATAAATATATGCTTAGTATTATTGATTTCTAATTGTTTGTTTTATCTTAATAAATATGAGCAAAAATCTCGGGATAAATCTTAACAGAAATCTATTAACATAAAGAAATAACTGTAATTTTATTTTTTCTTCCTATTTTAACTAAATAGTTAAATTAGGGAAATTTACCACTGAAAGACGGGAGTAAGGGAAAATGGTGGAACAGTTAGTTTCAAAGTTGTTCTATTTTCCGATTATACCCCCTCTGTTCCAAATATTTTTATCTGAATTCATATTCAGTTTCATTAGCCTTTCTAATTTAACATGATATTTTATTATATTAAAACTTAAATACTTGCACCCGGAGGGTGCATATATTTGCTAGTCTTCTTAAAGGAGTAAAATAGCATTTAGTATTTTATCATTATTTCTGTTATATGGAGAATTCGGATAATTAAATCAAAAGATTGTACACCGAAAATGACACCTTTAAAAATTATCTTCACTTGTAAAATTAATTTTAGCTAGCTTTATCTCTCATTTAGAGAATTTTAAGCGTATCATACACGTTTTTTTACGCATCATACATATCGATTTGATGGGACATTTTTGTCGAGTTACCAATACAAATAGAATTACAATTTTAGTAATAGACCAACAATCTAATTTATTAGAGTCACGTTTGGATGCGTGACTATATTTATCAAAATCAACCAGTACTAAAAAAAAAAGTAGTTTGTTAAAAATCTTGTTTTTGTCGTGCGTGTGTAGTCTATTTACTGATGACTGATCAGTAATCGTCTGATAGGCTGAAAAATAAGCACAAAGCACTACTATACTTTGAAGTGGGAGACCTGACGTATACATTTTCTCTTTTCAGTCCTGGAGGTCATTGACTGATTTTTACATTCTTCTTGTAACCATCTCTTCTCCTAACTTTGAGTCGTTTCTCGTTCTCCATTAATACAAATGTTTGTGCCCTCGAACCCCAGCCCCAAAAGTGAAAAAAAGTGAGTGAATCATTAAATTCGATATATATAATGTAAATGTGCGTGGAACCCACCGATGTGTATACGCATCCTTAGCAATGTCCATAAACATACATACGCATCCCCAAATACACTAAATACATACGCATATCACTTCAACCAATCATAAACATATTATACCTGTAAAAACCTTTTGAATATTTCGATTTTTTCGATTTTCCTTGTATTCGGATCAACGTCACCTGATGAATTCATGCGATTTTGCATGTATGAAACCTAAGGTTGTGACTGTTCTATTGCCATCAAATAAATAGGTATGTAACACCTTTATATATTTATTATATTATATTTATATGTATATATATATATTATATATATTATATATATATATATATATATATATAAAAGACAAAGACCCTTGTTCGTAGGAAGAACTGTTCATTTATAAATGCATCCTCTTAATATTTGTTGTTCCCTATTTTTATACTTATATATATTGGGGTTCACATGACACCTTACCCACTTAAACTTTTGCTAGGTGTTACTTATATCGTGATCTGCGCAATATCAGCACAGATTGCTTGATCAAGCATTGTTCCGCCTAGTTCTCTAAAAGAGATGCTTTCAGTGATACATGGCGTGGGGTAAATTTTGCTATCAATCATTTGATTTGTAACATTATTTCGTTTTATTTCTCTGAATGTTTGAGATGAGGCTTGAAGATTAGTATTATCAAAAAATCATACATAAGTAAAATAGGTAGATATTCTAGCCAAATCAAGACATTAGGTTTATAAGTTCCCAAAATTCACACTCAATTGTCCCGTGGATCCGAGTGGATGAGGCAGTTAGGTTAAGACAGTTCTAAGTGACAGTTATCTCTGGAACCCGAGTTCAATCCTGAGTGAAAGCAGTTAGAAAATAATTAATTAACACAACTCCTACCCCAGCTATGGTTGGCGGAATAAGAACAGGATGCCCCCGTGGAATAAATAAAGGGCTGGGTTCAAAGTTCCGTGATGGCTCTCGAATACGACAAGAAAGTTCCCGAGTTCGAAAAGAAGGTTCCCGAGTCCAAGAAGGTTTCCGAGTCCGTCAAGAAATACCTGAAGAAGGCCAGAGGGTATATCGGCCGAGACGTTGTACAAATAACAATGAAGATGGGGATAATAATCCGAATAACGCAGATAATACTATTTCGTTTTAATTTTTAAAAGATATTGTTCTTTTAACCACTTATTAAAGAAAAACGAAAAATCTATCTATTACAATTTTAGGACTAAAATTGAAAGGGGATTTACAGTGGAGATCCCTTGTGGCATAAAGTTTAATTTCTTCTTAAAATAGAAAGATGTAGTATCAGTTTTAATCGTTGTCCGCTCATACATCTTGAAAGTAGTTGTGTCAGTTTATCCATTCTTGATATAGAGAGTTGTATGATCCTCTTCCGTTGCTCTGACGTCCTCCAGCGAGCAATTCTAATACAATTTATCAACGCCTTTAAATAGTAAGGTAAATACATGTTGGGCGTTTTTGATTGGCCGATTCAGACAACGCTGTTTTGGAAAAGTCTATAGATATAAGTCTTGGTTATTAGCCTTATACCAAAATAATCCAACATTTTTTTAACCTTGTCTTTCGCTTTCTCCATATATTCATTTTATTTTACTTACAGATTTTAAGCTTCAACAATTTACGTTGGTCTATTGTTTTAACCCTTAGATTTTAGTACCCATGAACACCTCGAAATGTGTAGACTATCTGATACTTTCCCTTTTTACTAGGGCTGAGGATTTTTCAGCAATCCCTTGTATATATGTTTCACTCCTACAACCACTGCTTAAACCAGCGACCGAATCTATTAAAAACTTCCAATCCGCGTGTTTTGCACAACGTGGACAGTCGTACATCAATGCTGTATCAATATTTAATGCTCGTGTCAATGGCTTGATCACTTTTTTACAGTGTTCATTTAAGTCATTTGTTTGTTTCTATATATTTTGCGTGTTTTTCACAATCAACTCTAACATAGCAATTCATCTCTTGTTACCTTGAATGTGTGAGGTGTCTTCCACTTGTCACTTTTTTTACGAGAATCTACTTAGATTTATGAGGTGACGTTGATGACTAATACTGGTATCATTAGCATTTATACAGCTTGAAAATGGTCTTTGAAGCTACAATAGTCCTTAAAAATATTTGACCAAATAATCATCGTCAAATATTTCTCTGAATATTTTAGATGAGGATTGAAGATTAGTATTATCTGCGTTATTCGGACTATTGTACAACGTTTCTTCAGGTATTTATTGTCGGACTCGGGAACCTTCTCGGACTCGGGAACCCTCTCGAACTCGGGAACCCTCTTGTCGTATTCGGGAGCCATCACGGAACTTTGAACCTAACCCTTTATTTACTCCCCGGGGGTATCCTGTTCTCATTCCGCTAACCATAGCTGGGGTAGGAGTTGTGTTAATTAATTATTTTTCTAACTGCTTTCACTCAGGATTGAACTCGGGTTCCAGAGATTACTGTCACTTAGAACTGTCTTAACCTAACTGCCTAATCCACTCGGCCATGTGTCCAATTGGACAATTGAGTGTGAATTTTGGGAACTTATAAACCTAATGTCTTGATTTGGCTAGAATATCTACCTATTTTACTTATGTATGATTTTTTACCTAACTCATGTTGTGTTTTTTTTTTTTTTTTTTTTTTTTTTTTTGGTGGGGACAATAGTCCGAATGACGCAGATAATACTAATCTTCAAATATCTAACTTCTGAATATTACGAAATAGAACATTATTAAGTATTGAAGTGAAGTAGAGTTGTCGGGGTGGTCTAAAGTCGGTATCACCTAGACAGCGAGGGAGTCTATCCCCTTTTCCCTAGCGCTAGATCAAGGAGATCATTTTTGGCGTATGAGGTGGAGCGTCACACCTATCATCAGCTCCTTACTTTAACGCACAATTTCCTGTGCTACTCATACGTGGAGTTGGCGAGGGCTGGTATAGAACCAGGAACCTTGTGGTTCCTAGTCGGACACTCTTACCGACTGAACTCAACAAACGAACTTCAAATTAAGTCGTCGTGATATGTTTGTAATACGCCTGTTCGATTAAAAGAATTTGGTTGTCAGTTATGTTTTGGCTGGTACATTTGTGGATTTTAAACTTTCAATATGATAACTGTTGGATTTTTGGATATAAGGCATCAGGCAAATGGTCACTTCTACTTATAGACTCGCCTATAAACACGTGACCTGAGAAGACATTTCTATTGTCCAATCACTGGCACTGCTGCTGCTGCTTATGCTGTATTAATAGACATACCATTCTGAGTTATTTCATTGACATTTGGATTCTCTCGGACGAAGGACTTACAAGGAATACGTTAACACTGGATTCTTATTGGCTCGCTTACTTATTCATTACATCTGGAACGAAGGATGGCTGCCAGATACTTAACAATAACAACCTCGCCACCTAGATCCAACTCGGTGCACCATCAATATTGGCCGGGTTAGCTCAGTCGGTACAGAGTTCGGCTAGAAACCACAAGGTTCCTAGTTCGATACCGGTCCTCGCCAACTCAGCGTATGAGTAGCTTAGGGATCTGTGCGGTAAAGTAAGGAGCTGATGCTAGGCGTGGCGCTCCACCTCATACGCCAAAAATGACCTCCTTGGTCATATATATATATAGAAAAGTTTTTTTTATTACTTGTATGAGTCTTTATTAATTCAGTTAATTATTTTGTCCTTAAAACACTTTTGATAATCATTTTATTGCCTCTTATAAACAACAGATTTGCATTTAGATTCTCACACGGCTAATTTGTCTCATGATATATATGTATATGTTTACGTTGTGTGTTTCATGTATTGTTTCCTGTGAGCGTCCAAGGGTGGTCATGTCCATGGGATTAGCTTCACGCTATTAGGCATGGCCTCCCTTCAATAGTAGTTTAAACCAATAAAGTTTTTCTTTTACTTATATTTTTTTTAATAATTTGTACTACTATTGATTAATAAATTTCTTATTTCTTCTTATTTCTTATTTATACGTTGGTTACGTAATGTCCTTCACCAGCCTAGGCACTCAGCATAGAAGAGGTATTAAATATCTCCACAGGCGTAAATACAATTTGATAGGGCAAAGTTTGTCAGTGCTGAATCAAACGTCTGAAACGAATAGGCGTTTGTTCTTTGGCTAGAAAGAGGACAAAGAAAAATCTGAATGTTTAGTCGAGTTAATTGGTTATTTCTTGTTTTCCTTTTGCCTTTAGAATGACAGTCACAAGTGCTTTAGAGTTTGAACGTTTGGAAGCCCCATTTATTGTCTTTAAGTTAAATTTAGAAAAAAAATGCAAATAAAGTTTTCTTTGTGAGCGACCGTTGAAAACCCACTGAAGTCCAACCGTGCTAAATTAAAACTCCAATTAATTAAATATCAATTAATACACGATGGAAACAAACTATTAATGAGGTTTCAAAACTTTGTAACGTAATGGTCTCTTTTCACGATACTACCAATCGTATAGTATACGTGACGTTGTGGGGCCCACCGCGTCTTCCCGTCTTCAGAACACCCGGTGCTATAAAGACTTGTACAAGTCGTGTATCAGGGGTCGATGCGCTCCTTTGTTTACAAGCGCACACAGATCTAGTAGTCCTTGTTTCTAGCCAGCGCACCCAAGGAATTCTCCTTCCTCTTTTCTTTAGTTCATGGTCAGGCAAAGATATCAACCTTACGTTGCGGTCAATTAACTTTCTATCCCCACGAGGTATCTTTCGGCAGGGGGCCCTCATTCATAAAAGATCTCGTACTATTTCTTTGGCGTAGTAAAATAAAGATGAGGACTGTACTTCTTGCTTTTCATCAATTTATTCACTTAATTCTATTATTGAGAGAGAGAGAGAGAGAGAGAGAGAGAAGAGAGAGAGAGAGAGAGAGAGAGAGAGAGAGAGAGAGTCGATTTCTTCAACACGTGTTTTCAGTCACCCGCCTATGACTAACTCGCCCAAACTGCCAACCCCGACTGCTCTCGGCAAGTTCCGTCAACCAGACTGTCAAACCAACTGTCGCAAAATCTAAGGTTATCTCATTATATAGAAATGGGTGTGGAGCTTTCTAGAACGTTTTGGAATTTTTCGAATGTTCTAACTGTTTTACCAAATTGTACGTGTAATTTAAGAGGCCAACGGATCAACCATCCTTTCTTCTGACAAACCGATTAAAATAAAGTTTAATAGCAAAATCCTAGACTTCCTGGATACGAACCGACTCACAGGTGATAATGAGAATTACATTACCCTCTTGCTTGCCCACTTCCGTAAGGTCTGAGAATCATGCTACATCCTATTAAGGTTTCTCTGTGTCTGGCACAAGGCCACAAATATGGTGTTCCCGGGTAGGGCGCGCCATTATATTACAAATTCTTTCGTCACCTGGGATCAAGTGACAATTTTTGTATACCAATACAACCAACAACAGTATATATAATATTGACATAACATATACAATCCATAATATTTTCAATAGTTTTATGGACTTTTTAAAAACTCTGTACTGAATACACATTTGTAAACAGCATTTTCTATTTTGAACTTTTAAAACATCACTCAAAGATTAGCAAAAGCCAAGAACGTTTCAACTTTGTTTTTATTTTATTCAAATTTTCAGTTTATTTAGTTTTTTTTATTCAACTGTTCATTGATATATAAGTTATGTCGAGAATTTAGCCGATTAAAAACATGAAAAACTGAAAGAAAAGTTTGTTTGTTTTTTAAACGCATACCCTTACCAATTGCTTTATTTTGTACTTTATACAGTGACTTCCTGGCCACCTGTATCATGTGCTTGTGTATGAGAGAGAGAGAGAGAGAGAGAGAGAGAGAGAGAGAGAGAGAGAGAGAGAGAGGGGGGCAGACTGACAGAGAGACATAGTCACTGAGGGATTTTAAACTTGAATAGATTCTTTATTTTTGAAGGTACCTTAATAGAATATTAACATAATATGACGAAATCAATGTTGATTGGTTTGCAACAAAAAAAAAACATGAAAGGGAATTTATTTATGAAAAATAACATCTTTTAAATGGTTTCATTTTTAGCTTCCCAAATTCGTGCCCTTTCCAAAACTTTATCCATGACGAATTACAGGATCACTCGATCACGATTTAATTCCCTGAATTCATTCCTGATGTTCTCCTTCAATTCTTGTAGAGTTTGAGATGTGTTGATGTAAACCTTTTCTTTGAGATACCCCCACAAGAAAAAGTCAGGGCTAGTCAAATCTGGGAAACGTGAAGGCTTGTTGACATTGCCGTTGCGAGCGATAATCTTGTCGCCAAAGCATTGCCTCAGCAACTGCATGGTCTCTCTCGCCGTATTAATTTCCAATGTATTTTCTATACAATATCTGAAATAGAAAGAAAATTAATTATTAATAGGGAAATTGCAGCATTTGACAACCCCTCAACACCCTGTATCATGTGCTTCTGTATGAGAGAGAGAGAGAGAGAGAGAGAGAGAGAGAGAGAGAGAGAGAGAGAGAGAGAGAGAGAGAGAGAGAGAGAGAGAGGAGAGAGGGGGGACAGACAGACAGACAGACAGAAACAGAAACAGAGAGACAGAGACAGAGAGTCAGAGAGAGTTGAAAATATAACCATATAACGTTAGAAAATCGATATTATATTTGTCTGGTTCCCCAAAGGCCATCATCAGACAGGTAATTCTTTATGACTAATCAAAGTAATAGGTTTACGAACGCATTTTTAGGGAGGTTTGCAATTTTTCCAAATGCCTTCCATTCCATATTGAAAATCGGTCAATACCCGAACCGGCTCTAAAATTGAAAATAATTTCAAAATGATAATTTTTACATGTCGAATATTACGTGAAACTAACAAAACAAAATCTATATAAACCCAGTGAGAATAGTTTTATATTTAATTATTGACATGTTTCAATAAAAGTGCTGATGATTTTTTTGGGGTAGAGGTGATTATTATTTTTCTGTGTAATATACAACTATTTTGGGGTTTATATTATAGATGTACTCATTTTGAATTTCTTGTGTTTATTTTCTATTATAGTATATATTGAATTTCTGTTTAGATGTAGTCTGTTGAACGAAAAAGATATTCAAATAGAAGCTATTCAGTACCGAAATACATACCCCACAGGTAATTACTTCTGGTCCACATTCCCGGCTAAAAGAATTTTTAAAAATCGTGAGGAATGACATGAGAAACTCTTTCAAACAACTATTCAACTTCTCGTAGCAGTGTTTTTACAATTAAAATACTTTTAGACAATCCGGAGAGGAGGGAAGATGTATGTCATATGACCGCAGTAGGTATAAAAATAAACATGTCAGAATGTGGCCAATTTACTACTAATTTAATTAACGTATACCTAGGGAATGGGAGCGCGTGGTGTAATGATTAAAGTCATGGGAAAGGGACTCGTCGCCCCGAGTTCAATTCCTGGATGTGGTTATTGCATTTCACTTAGCGCTAATACTCTTGGGAAAGGTATGAATCCTACTCTCCCTCCAGGTATGGATAAAAAGCAGGGCAGAATGGGCTCTTTAACCTTGGTTAGGCAACAGATCTAGAAGGAAAATTCTGATTTCAAACCTGTTGAACTCCGCTTAAGAAATTGACCTTGTGTCACATCCTGCTCGTGTGGAGTGATTGGTAAATATATATAACTAGGGAATACGTTGCTAGAGGTAAAGGAAGAGACTTGGGAATTAAACAACTTTATGCCAGCACGTCTCATGTCAATGCAGTGGCCACTTGCTGACCACATTTGTAGGGATATATCGAAGTGTACTGAGTAATTTAAAGATTAATTCAAAGGATTAACATCAATGGAAATAATGCCTCAGTGGTCAGAACAGATCGTGTAGTCCATATTACCCCAACTAACAAAAACAGCTCTTGAGTTCCTTGCATATTTAGAATCTGATCCTCAAAGAAACAAAGATAATTAAGCAGGGGTTATGCAGATGACTTAAATATTAGATATTTAGAAACGCTGAGAAGCGTGGTCTCGGGGTTGAGATATAAAATTGTATGTTAATCCAACGAACATTTGAGAATGACCAATATTTGCGATTCCATTTTTTGTAAAATGGTGGCATCTTCGGAGGGTAAAAACCTACATATATTTAACAGGAAACGCAGATGAAACCTGAAAGTGCGTGGATTATAATGGATATTGCAAACCTACTGCGCTATACCGCGCTAGTCCCCTCGGATGTTTATGTGTTTACAAGAGTGAAATTGAAAGTTCATTGTCCTTCATCGAATTTATTACGAATCAGAAAAAACATATTCTCCTGGATATATCTGTCTACATCGTTGAATGAATAGATTAGTTTCTGATGTTTCGAAATAATTGTCTGTAGATTGTGTAATCGCATATTGTGATCGAGCTTATCGCATATCATGTTATCAGCTTCAAGTTGTCCTAAAATTATGTCCACTCTTAGACTAGAATTCTGTATTATAAACAACTCATATATATATATAGGTAGTACAACGATCGTTTTTTTAACTAATGTTGGAACCCTCTGCCCATATATATATATATATATATATATATATATATATATATATATATATATATATTATAATGGAGATTGTGTGTTTTTTGTCTGTAACCGAAACTATATTACTATACAAATCACAATTCCTTTTGTTATTTACTTCACATTCTCCAGGATTTATTTTTATTCAAACCTCGATTATTAATAAAAATTATAACATTATTAAGACTGTTGACCATATCTACATACCAATAACATGCAATTGTATTTAAATATACAACAAAAGAGCGGTTTACAGTATGAATGGGAAGGCTAATTTGCATATTGATCTTAAAAATTTGATTTTAATAAATATATGCTTAGTATTATTGATTTCAAATTGTTTGGATTTTTAATCTTATTGAATATGAGCAACAATCTCGGGGATAAATCTTGAAAAAAATTCATTAACAAGAAGAAAAAACTTAAATATTATTATTTACTTCCTATTTTAACTAAATAGTTAAATTAGGAAAATTTACCAATGAAAGACGGGAGTAATGGAAAATGATGAAAGAGTTAATTTCAAAGTTGTTCTATTTTTCTATTATACCCCCTCTGTTCCAAATCTTTTTATCTGCATTCTTATTCAGTTTCATTAGCCTTTCTAATTTGATATGATATTATTATATTAAACAAATACTTGCATATATAATAATATATATATATATATATATATATATATATATATATATATATATATATATATTATATATAAAAGTTAAAAGAAAGGAAATGAATCCGACAGTATGAGTATGAAAAGGTGGAATGAAAACATGACACAATGCTGTTAAAGAGAAAACAATTTATAATATAATCATAGCTGATATTGATCAATATTTCGTTTTTTACAAAAATCATCATCAGAGCTCATTTACTCCACGGTGATTTTGGTCGGAGATAAATGTCAAATGTCAAATATATTATAAATTGTTTTCTCTTTAACAGCATTGTGTGATGTTTTCATTCCACCTTTCATACTCATATATATATATTATATATATATATATATATATATATATATATATATATATATATATATATATATATATGTAATATAGTGAAGAAAATGAAAAGACACAGGTTCATAAAACGAGGGAAGTTTATTCCGCCAGCGCTGCAGTATTTCAATCTGTTTCATTAGATCTTCATCAGGGCTTTTGTTAATTTGAGGAAGAATACATTTCTCACAGAGAATAAGAAGACTGCGAGAGTCTTTTGTTGGTCAGTCAATATATATATATATATATATATATATATATATATATATATATATATATTATATATATATACACACACACACACACACACACACACACACACATATATATATATATATATATATGTTTCTTTGCTTCATGACATATGAACGTTCGTGGCTTATTTACTTCCAAAGTCGTATTTGTACAAGAAAAGTGATAGTTATATCTAATTCAGAGTTGTCAGGTGAGGGTCGTCATAACTTCTTCAATGTAATTAGTACGAAAAGGAACGCGATATCGTAATTGGAATTCAAACTAGCTTACTTTGATGACACAGTCCAGCACGTTACTAACTACGTCACCATATATATATATATATATATATATATATATATATATATATATATATATATATGTGTGTGTGTGTGTGTGTGTGTGTATGTATGTGTGTGTGTGTGTGTGTGCGCGCGCGCGCTTGTTTAGGATATATATTTATCTATGTAATCTTAGTGTATCACAAGGCCAGAATGGTTATCCATTGAAATATGAAATCATTAGTAATTATTTTATTTTCTAATACAATATACAAGGTAATTAAGATAATTAATAATCATAACTTATACAAAACCTTGTATACCAAAGTGACCCTTCGTTTTGTTCACATTTTACCCAATTGACAATTTACATAAAAATAAATACATGTGTCCCGAGTATATTTTGCTTTTAATTCTTTTTTATTTAATGTTACAAACCAAAATAAATATTCAATTACAGGTAGAGTTTTATTATAACACGTATCGTGACAATCATGATAGAAAGCAGTTGAGATTGTTTTGGTTATTCATTAAAGACTCATTAAACAGAGCTGTGTATAAATATTGCCTCAGACCAAAATGGACATCACTCCAAATTTATCGCTGTGATCATAAAAGAATCAATAAATTTTATGCAACCGAATCAAAGATAAATTTAAGATTTGCACTGAAACCAGAAGAAAGTCAGCTTTTGGCAAAGATTTACAATTTTATAAAATTAATTACTGATCGTAAAATTTTAAACAGTTACGAAACTATAGATAATCAATAAAAACAACATCTCAGTTTATCTAATGATTTTTTATGTTTTCTTTTCTTCGATGACACATGAGAAAAAAGAGAAAAAAATAATTCTCTGTCGACTTTTGCAACATTCTTCGGAATGATTTTAGTTAAAATCTATACAAGGTTTCCATTTCCTATTGATCGGATTAACATTTTCGTATTGATGTATATTTTTACGCAGATATTTAGTGGAAATTATTTGAAAATATCAATGATTTATTGAAGAATCGAATCTTTGAGAAAAGAGATATCCACTTATTAGTGCTCAAAATATTTATTTTCAGGAAAATAAAACGATTTTTGAAGTGGAAGATTCAGAATAAATGAATTCAGATACATTTCTTTTTTCAACGATTTTTGCTGTCAGCTTAGTTTATATTATTATTGGAGGCTGATAATGGCGTTGATATATATATATATATATATATATATATATATATATATATATATATATATATATATATATATATATATATATGATGGCTTATGGAAAGGCAAATATTTCATCGGGAAACAAATTTGAATACCGTGTTAAAAGCGAACATTTTAGAATAAATCGAATATAATGATTCTTAATGCGGGCTCATAATTGTTTTTTTTTTGTCATAATATGTTTGTTTTGGTTTGGTTTAATATAACGGCATATCAATCTCGTGGGTTATTTAATGCCATTTTTATAAAAATAATTCCAAAGGGAATAGTTTGTTGGAAAATAGATTTTTTTTAAAACAAATTTAATCAAAATAAAAGTGCGAGACAACAGTTGGTAATACATTCTTCTTTACGTGTGTATTTTTGTAGAACTCATTTTTCTATCTATTTAACATATAGATGGGACCCTAGCAGGTACTACTACTCTGAGTGGACCAAGGAGAACTGTTACTTAAGGTGTACTCCACCCCGCCGGAGATCCAGAATTGACACTCCAGAACTAGATGACGATTAACCTCATACCCATGACACTAAGACCCCCAGCCTCCTTTATTATAAAAAGGTTGAGAGTTTCCATAAGAGCATTACGATCGGAACAATAATATAGGTGCTAGGGCGTGACGTGACCAGCTGATTAATCACTGGGGGCCTCTCCGACCACCAGTCAAGCCCAAATAATGACCTAAGTTGAGTGGTGTATGTCATGAACTGTTCAGTTGACTATCTTTTTATTTACATTACCGCCAGGACCACTCAGACTCAGGGTAGTTATAACTGATAGGGTCACAAGTATGGATCAAATATATCTGTCTAAAATATGATTCGTATTCAATAGAAGGGTGTGCAAAAAGGAATTAGGAACCAACTACACAGAAAATAATATGAATGCTATTCCATAACGAATAGACATAAATGGCACGCAGTGTAAGGATTAAAGTCGTAGGAAATTGGCTTGTCGACCCGTGTTCAAATTCTGCACGAGGCTATTTACATATCACATAACTCTAATATCTTTGTGAATTGTATGAATCTAACTATTCCTCCTCCGGCTATGGATATATAGTAAGCCAGTCTGAGCTTTTTAAACTTGGTTAGGAAACCAGCCTAGAATAAGGATAACTCCGCTTAATAAATTGACCTTATGTCACATATTTCTTGTGAGGATTGGTAAATATATATATATATATATATATATATATATATATATATATATATATATATATACATATAGGCATAATGAAACTTATGTGTTAAAATAAGTCAAACATTAGTATTATTAGCTTTGTTCGGACTATTGTCCCCATCTTCATTGTTATTTGTACAACGTTTCGGCCGATATACCCTCCGGCCTTCTTCAGGTATTTCTTGTCGAACTCGGGAACCTTCCCGGCCTCGGGAACCTTCTTAAAAAAACCATATGAGTCTAGGTAAAAAATCATACATAAGTAAAATAGGTAGATATTCTAGCCAAATCAAGACATTAGGTTTATAAGTTCCCAAAATTCACACTCAAATGTCCAATTGGACACATGGCTGAGTGGATTAGGCAGTTTGGTTAAAAGACAGTTCTAAGTGACAGTTATCTCTGGTTCCCGAGTTCAATCCTGAGTGAAAGCAGTTAGAAAAATAATTAATTAGCACAACTCCTACCCCAGCTATGGTTAGCGGAATGAGAACAGGATACCCCCGTGGACTAAATAAAGGGTTAGGTTCAAAGTTCCGTGATGGCTCACGAATACGACAAGACAATTCCCGAGTCCAAGAAGGTTCCCGAGTCCGACAAGAAATACCTGAAGAAGGCCGGAGGGTATATCGACCGAAACTTTGTACAAATAACAATGAAGATGTGGACAATAGTCCGAACAACGCTAATAATACTAATCTTCAAGCCTCATCTCAAACATTCAGAGAAAAAGTCAAACATTACATCTCATATACTTTCTTTTTCTAGAGAACGTATTTTTTTTTACTTATGTCACAGGTGCTTTGTTGATATAGAATACCCACTATCAGAGAAAAACTCATTATATGCTAAGAACTCAGCCCACTTCGTGTAAACACAGAGGTGGACCCATTAAATCCATTAGGGATGGTAGGATTTGACGTAGCGACTGTCCACCAAGGAGGCTTTAGATGAGATTCTATCAGTGGTCTGAGATAAGCTGGCAGCCGACTCTTCCCCTGAGGAACTTACCGGTATCTCAACAAATAGCTTGAAGTAGATACTGACTTTTTGTGTACAAACCACGAAAGTCGATAACGTCGTTTATACAATTATGAAAAATCTGATTCACAAGTACGTAAGACTGAAAAACTAAAAAAAAAAAAATATACATTAGTATATATTATCATTGTTGTAAAAATAAAAAATAAAAAAATAAATAAAAACTGGAATAGATGACCTAGTTATTTCAATGAAATAAATATTCAAAGCCGTATGTTTTATCTAATTTTACGAAATAAACATAAATTGTCGTATATTGCAGCAGTTTTCATTTTGAATTAAAAAGAAACCCAAAGTGTATTTCGATCAGAAATATTAAGACAACTAATAAATAAAATAAAATTAAACAAGATAGCAAGAATTATCTCCCTTAGCAATATGTCTCGCTAGATAATGGATCTAATAAAAATCTATACCACTATTTTTATATGATGTTTTTATAGTAATGTATCTTTGGCGAAATATATGATGAGATTTTTAATGAAAAAATATAACAACCAAAACAGAATAACTAATAAAACGATATCAGAATATAGGAAAACATAAAAAAAGATGCATATCTTACGTTAATATACACAGAATGTTATTTTCTTTTTCATTTTTATTCAGTGTTTGTCTGCAGCCCGAAGTATTAAAAAAATAAATCAATTTTGCAACGTTATTTAACAGAATTGATACTATTTTCAACGTTATATGTTTAATTTGAAGTTGTTTATTTATAGAGTGTTTTTAGATTTTTTTAAGTAATTATATTACTTCAAAGCCCTTTTTGGGTGAGCCTATATATATATATATATATATATATATATATATATATATATATACCAAACTTGTTGGTAAATCCTCGCGGTGTGAAAAAACCCAGCAAATAGTTTGATTGTAAAAATATATTACCAAACATCAACCGGGAAGAAAAAAATATTTGTAAAAAAGAAAAGACCAAGATAATCGTACCAACAAAAAATTATCTATTAGTACAATACTTTGGCCAAAAGATAAAAAACATTTTATATATATATATATATATATATATATATATATATATATATATATATATATATATATATATATAAGATATATATATTCATACAAACCCGCCAGGCGACTAAAGCTGATAAGTAAAAAGTGCTCAATACGTAAGTAGAGCATATATTTAATGCGTTTGCTTCTAGTCTCGTTAGTCAGATCTTAGCCCTGAAGAGTATTAAGCGAAACTTTTAGTAGGTTCGTCTGACTCATTAGATTTATCTTTATATACATATATATATATATATATATATATATATATATATATATATATATGTGTGTGTGTGTGTGTGTGTGTATTAAAATTAAACGTAAAAGAAATATTCATTCGTCCTATCTGTCAATCTTTATATATACCTTCACATATACCCCCCCCCATATATATATATATATATATATATATATATATAGATATATATATATATATATAATTTTAAATAATATAAACTACATTTCAGTTTGTCTATTTATTCAACATATAATTGGCAGTTTGTTTTGGTTAGAAATCACGGCCAACCACTCTTATCAATGTAAGTCTTTTTTCATTCATAAATACAATATAAACAACACGGACGCACTCAGCATACACTACTAACTACAGACACATATTGTCTGTCACCTCGTTGAAAGGACAAAACTATACCACTTGTATATATGTATATAAAATTGTTTATTGTATCTATTTTATCTTCTTCTGTTGTTTTTTTGCGGAGACCGCATTTCCGTATATACATTTAAATTGTGGGGATCAAAACTCTTCAACTAAACACTCACCAAACAATCCGGGTTCCTACAATACCAATCGTAGTTAGGGCACCATGAAAAACAAAAGATAACTACCATTTAGAATTGGCCTGAAAATCTCATGAAGAGAATAATAATAATAAAAAATCGTGATCAAATGAGGATAAGGCATCACCATTGGATTAGACCAACGAAGCTAAATCATACCTGGCACTGATCATCCGTTCACAGGAGGCTCCTCATTAACTCAATATTCTTTTATATTGTGTCTCGTGGAGGCGCGTTGTGTAATTGTTATTATTATAGAAAATGGACACAGCGAGGCGACGTCTGTAGGGGACCGTTTTTGCTTGGTGTCTGTGCGTGTGTGTGTGTGTGTGTGTGTGTGTGTGTGTGTGTGTGATGGGTTAAAGAAGATCCGAGTTTTGATCCCCACAATTTAAATGTATAATACTACGGAAATCTAGTTTCCATAGAAAACAAAAGAAGATAACATTGATAAAAGAAAACAACTTTATATACATTAGTATTATCTGCGTTTTTCGGACTATTGTCCCCATCTTCATTGGTATTTGTACAACGTTTCGGCTGATATACAGGACAAGAAATACCTGAAGAACGTCGGAGAGTATATCGGCCGAAACGTTGCACAAATAACAATGAAAATGGGGACAATAGTCCAAATAACGCAGATGATACTAATCTTCAAGCCTCATCTAAAACATTCAGAGAAATTTTATATACATTATTTTACAATTGGTATAGTGATAGTAAATTGTTCTTTTAGCAATGTTGTCGACTGTATGTGTTTGTACATATTTGTGCATTTGGACTTGTCAAATTTGTAGCAGTTTTGATAAAACAATGTCTGTGATTGAAACTTATTGTTGAGCGAGAGAGAGAGAAAATAGGAAACAGAAATACGAGATCAACCTGATATATCATTTTGTGTCTTCGGGCAGCGACTTCTCCCCATTGTGTCGATGTTGGGGAGAACTTTCTCTCCTACTGTGGAGTTCGGGGGCATTCGCCACAGCTGCCACTTTTCAGCTAATTGGACCTTTTTATAATTCTCTTTTGTGATTGTCTACGTGATCATGAAGTTAAATTTAATATTGGAATTTTCAACTATCAGCTGTTTTCTAATGACGTAAATATCGGATGATTTTGTTACAATCCGATGGCGTACATATTTTCAATGGAATTTAAATCTTTGTTTATCTTGTTGCTAAAATATATCTAAACTAATATTTATTCGATTATATTTTGTTTACATAATTCTATACTTAACTTATACAATTGTAAAATTACATGTTTCAGAAAACTTAGTTATTTTAATGTATTAAATTCCACATGCACGTAAATAGGGGGCCAAAGTCCCCGTACGTCAAATTCTGGACGAGACTGTTCACATTTCGCATGGCGCTAATACCCGTTGGAAGGGTATACATCCAACTATTCTCCCTCCAGCTATGAGTATCTAGCAAGACATATTAGGATATATAACCTTGGTTAGGCAACCGTTCCACGAGAAGGAAGTCTCTGGGTATGATTTTTTCTTTTTCTTTTTTTTTTTTTTTTTTTTTTTTTAGAATTTTTTTTAGGATTTGCAGTGGTGGGGAGTAGATTTTTTTTTAAAGGATTTTTTCTTTTTTTTTACTTTTTTAGGATTCCTTTTTTTTTTTTTAGAATTTTTTTCTTTTTTTTCTTCTTTTATTTTGAGGATTTGCAGGGTGGGGGGTAGTTTTTTTAGTTATTTTAGGATTTTTTTTATGTTTTTTGGTGATTTTTTTTTTTTGTATTTTGGGGATTTTTTTATGGGGGTCGTTTGGATTGGGGGGGTTTGTTCAAACTTGCTTTTTTTTTTTTTGTATGTGGTCTTTTTTTGTTTTGTTTTGATTTTTTTTTCTATTCACTCTTTTTATTCTGTCCTCATACTTGTGCAAATAGAGTTAGGCAGTAGGGTAGGTCAATTTTGGAAGAAATGTACCTTGTGTCACATCCTGCTCGTGCAGAGGGTTTGTGTAAAGACATGTATTGTGTCTTATGGACTGATTCTGAAAAAAAAAATCATTTACAAGGAAATTTAAAAACAGATTAACAAGTATCTAAAATAACTAATATATTTCCTTTAATGTAATGATGTTGGTTAGATACTCAATCTAAATAATTATAGAAGATAGAATATATTTAGCTAAAGATGTTCTTCCTATCAAAGAATGATGGAAGACTTGAACTTGACATGTGTATCTCAATTTGACAAAAGTTATTTGAGACATCGGTTATTTTTAAGCAATTAACCGTGATTTCATTTATATTGAAGCTGGCTAAAATTAGAAGCATTTTTCGGACAGCTGACAGCTGAATTCAGTCTTGGTAGCCTTGATGTGAACAGCCAGCCTGATTATGTGAAATCCTTATTTACATCTCATAACGTTTAACCTCCTTCTTAATGTATGTAATTATGTGGCGAATAGTTATCACACAGATTGTATAGATCTCAATGAATATGTTGTAATGTATTTCACCGAACACTAACGTACCAAACTGAAAAGTATATCAAATTATCTCTCTGTCTCTCTGTCTCTCTCTCTCGCTCCCTCTCCCTCTCTCTCTTTCTCTCTCTCTGTCTCTCTCTCTTTCTCTCTCTCTCTCTCTCTCTCTCTCTCTCTCTCTCTATATATATATATATATATATATATATATATATATATATATATATATATATATATCTTTGGAAGATAAAGTTTCTTTGAAATCAATAAGACAAAAATGACATCTTTTTGTTTTTATTTTTATACGCATTGTAATTGCCTTCAAATCATTAATATATATATATATATATATATGCATATATATATATATATATATATATATATATATATATATATATATTGCAGTTACTATTGAATCCACCAAGCAAACAAACATTAAAAAAACTGTTTATTTCTGGATTTTTTTTCTAAACCCGATTTAAACGTGCTCAATATAAAGATATAAATATACGTTTAAAATCTATTGGTTTAAAAGCTACCGATTTAATTTTTTTGCCGAAGCGCGAACCTTCAGACCTTAAGGATTCGCGCTTCGCCGAAAAACTTGTTAGAGTAGCGAGATGAGGATTGTCCTGAGTTTTGCGAGGACTACTATTAGAAAAGAGAGGAATAAATAAGATTGTAAAGGTCTTAAAAAGTGATGAGCACAAAACGGCTGTCGTGAGTTTGACCGTGGGCTTGACCCTCCGAATGGAGAATTGAATGCCAACCGGAAGTTTCGGGTGTTAACGGGAACCGGAAGTCACGTGGTGACGTGGAACGACGAAGAAAAATACCGGCCTCTTTTTGCTTTCCGATGCCTAGGGGAACGGACGGGCCTCTGGTCCCTAGTGTGGGATCACCGTAATTTAACAGTGTCCTCTCTCTCTTTCTCTTTGCTTTTCCTCCTCTCCAAAACAACCCACGAGACGAGCCTGGAAATAAAAGATAAGCAGCTTGTGACGATATATTTCTCGCGTTGTACTTTTTTATCGACAAGATGACCGCCACGTGCCGAACACCTTTTTAGTGTCGTGAATTTGGAGGCACGTTGACAAGACCCGCTATACAACATATATCGATATTAGAATGTTACAGTTAGTGTTTAAACCATTCGATTTTAAAAGTATATATATATATATATATATATATATATATATATATATATATATATACATATATACATACACACACACACACACACACATATATATATATATATATATATATATATATATATATATATATATATATATATACGACAGACAGAGACGTAGAGATCATCTGAACACCGTGGGATCTTATTGATGTATCGATCCATGTTGATATCCAAGTTTATATTTATGTAGAAATGAAAAAAATGAAAATTAGAATTTCGTGCCATTTGATTATATTAATTTTTCGGTTACATTGAGCATTTATATTAGCATAAAAATCAACATTAAAGTTAATCTTACCAAAAGGTAACCCATTTTTGCAAATTGAAACGCATATAGACTTGTTCTGGATTTGAACGCTGCTCTTCGTTTTAATTTTCTAAGAGGATAACTGTTATATCTCAAACCACCTATTTTTCAGTAATGCACTGGTATCAGAAATTGGGTTATCTGCCCCTATTAGTTCCTGGAATCAGAGGCCAGGGGCAGACCCCTAAAATTCAGGAGAACAGGCCCGACAGGCAAAGGTTACAGAACTAGCTGGCACTAGCAGAAGAACAGAACCACAGCTACTTACCGGACAACAGAACCACAGCGACTTTAGCGGACGACTTAGAGACATTACTAAGACCAATACAACTAAGATAAGTGTACATGAAACTCCTTGTATTACCTAAAAATATATTCCCGCCAGGAGAAATCCTCTGGCAACTCTTAAAGACATTTACACAACTCTTAAAGTCATTTACAGAAATGTATACTCTAACACATTATTATTAACCCAAATAAACTGTTAACCCAATTATAAACTCTTATAATTGCCTTGTACCTTTCCTTCACAACAACAGTCTTAATAGTCTTACTTGTTTAGACTTTATTTCTGTTACTGGAGACACTATTGCTATGACGTACCACATAATAAACTATCAATCACTAATTAATTTTGAAAAGTAGATTTATGTTACACGCCTGAAAGATATTACGTTTATTCTACTAGGCTTGCTGATTTTTTAGTCAATTGACCACCGTCATCCGTTTTAATGCAAATATAAGAGGAAATGTGTTATAGTCGTGTTTTTTGCTTCAATTTTGGTAGTCAACTGGAATGCTTTCTCCAGAACGCAATGTATTATAGTAACTACATACCACCACAGCCAACCATGGCACATGGTTATGCGATCGACAACAAAAGATCAATCACGGAACACTCATTGTAGTAGCGAGAGGCGATGGAGTATCCCTTCATTATCATTACTTTCAGGTTCAATTTCACCCGGAGATATAGTAACTGTCCTGATCACGTATATGAATCAATTAGATATCTTTAAAATGTGTCATATTCGATATAAATTATCGAGTGCATATAACTTGAAATTTGATTAAGAATAGTTAATTGAGGATATAACTGTTAACTAAAATAATATACTAGTTACTTGAAACCTATAACTGTATGAAAACAAATAACTATCATTAAATAAAAATAAAACATATGTTTACAAATTTATTAAGCCAAAGAGAAAAGTAATTTATTAAAAGATACATTTAAAATATATTACACCACATAATTCATCACAGTCTATTATTGTAGAGTATATATGGACTATCCCATTAAGTAATAGGGGCTTCTATAGGAAGCGCTAAACTATATAACTTACCTCCTCCAATAGTATATAAAAGCCTGGCTTTTTAGAGGTCGGAACCCGTATTTATGCTACATACGGAAAAGAACCTTAGTGTTAATACTGCTACTATAACTACTTCGTTGTTATATCTTACAATTATGTTTTTATACAACATATTGCAATTTTTGTTACTTAAAGGAAGGAGACATTTGAATTTATTTCAATGGGGAGAATTGATTTGATATACGAGGAAACTGAGTGACAAGCGGAACGAATTAAACTCGTAATTCAAGGTACTACTGTATTTCAAAATTATCAAAACCAACATGGATTTCTTTTTGGACCAAAATAGATTTACAACGTACCGTATTTGACCACATTTCCACCCCACCCCTAAAACCATATAATCATTCGTTTTGTATAAGAATACACAAAAATGATACAGTTGCGTGCAGATTATTTATATTATATAATTGTGAGCAAAATTTCGTTACGAACTGACACAAAACAAAATGAACAATAAACCAGATTCGTTGACTTTTAGGCATACAATAACCTTTGATGTGTTGACATGCCGTTAAAATTGATCAATCAATTAACCAACCAAATTAAGGATAAATAAACAGCTGTCATACAAATATAGGTATTTCCCTCCATAGATAAATAATTAGAAAATACGTATATGCATTATTTACAGGTAAGATTTATTTCGTTAAATAGATATAATATAATGTAAGTAGTGTTGTAAGTAAAACAGTGTATGCGATTATTTTTCTGTCTGACTGGTCAAACACATTTTTGTGTGATTCTAGGAAAAACAAAAACTTTGGAAATATATAATTTGTATCGTAATCTGTGAAGAAAAAAACAAAAGACTATTATCTTCATGGTAAATTCAACTCAAAATTATAAACATTTCCATAACAGACAGTTATCTTTCAGTGCAGGCATGTGTTTGTGCATATTTTTTTTTATATTTGTTTTTCTGTCTTGTTTTGTTTTTAGACATAATACAGTAAAGACATTTTATTGTCACTTGCAATAAGAAATTGATAGATAGAAAATCAAACAATTTTTTCTTGTTCTTTTTTTTTGTTTGTATTTCAAAGTGTTTATTACGGATTCTTGTCATTGTTCGACGTTTATTGCGATATCAAACATTCATATCAAAATAAGTGAGAAAATAGAGAGATCGGAAAAAAATATTTCTAAAGAATAAGAAATAATTTAGAATTGTTGTTGTCGGTAAATGCAGATAAACGTATCGCCAGTAGCAGGATACATAAGATAAAGAATATTAAAGTCGGACAAATGTAATGATTTCAGGAAAGTGTGTTGGCGCCTTTTAACAACTCCATTTTAACAATGCTTGTATGCAGACAAAAGTTGTCATTTTTAAATAACATTATTTGCTTTTCAAGATGGTTGTGTATAGTCTTTTTAAGTGTAGACACACAATTAAAAAAACGTTTGGATAGCGTATACATAAAGTCAACGGAGGTTAGTAACAGTCAGTTTCTCACCTATGTGATTGACAAACTAATCGCATTGATGAGAAAAGGAGTTACTCAAGCTCCATTGATTTTATATTTACGCTACCATAACTTTGATATAATAATGAATAGAAACTATTTAATACTAATGATAGAGCATATATATCAAACCCATAATTAAAAGTTCCCAGAATTCACACTAGATTGTCCAATTGGACACATGGCCTAGTGTATGAGGTAGTAAGGTTAAGACAATTCTAAGTGACAGTTATCTCTAAATTGCGGTTCAATCCTGATCAAGTGCAGCAGTAACATAGAATAATAATTAACACAGTTGAACGCCTCTACCCCAGCTATGGTTAGCAGAATAAGAACAGAATCCCCCGTGGACTAAATAAAGGGTTAGGTTCAAAGTTTCGTGATGGCTCCCGGCAAGAAGGTTCCCGATTACAATAATAAATTTCCCGAGTCCGAAAAGAAGGCTCCCGAGTCCGACAAGAAATACCCGAAGAAAGCCGGGGGCATATCAACTGAAACGTTGTACAGATAACAATGAAGATGAGGACAATAGTCCGAATAACGCAGATAATACTAATCATCAAGCCTCATCTAAAACATTCAGAGAAACGGAATGAATATATATATATATATATATATATATATATATATATATATATATATATATATATAATGTGTGGGGGTGCGTGTATAGACCAGAAATCACACTTATTATGTTACTCTGTATATGACAAGTCAACACTAAATTTTGACAGAGTAACCATATTCATTATGTAATTAGGTAATTAGGCAAAGTAACCACCAGGCAAACTGATCATTGTTTTTTTTACCACAAAACTCAGGTCTCATTCCTCACGTAATGTACAAATGTGTACTAAAATTGTGTACCAGCAGATAAATATATATATATCTTTTTTAACAGAGAGTTTTCCTATTTGAATGTCCAACACTTGGCAACTCTTTCCAAACCAGCCGCCGATACGACGTGGAAGGTCTGATATATGGTGTAAATTTTTAATTCCGTACATTATTTATTAAAACTAAAGAGCGTCGGTGTGGATCTATTAACAAACTAGTCGGAAATTCAGTAAGAGTTACGGACTAAATTCAGGCATCCTCATCAAATACTGTTTCTACGTGTTGGCCCACATTTGCCGTCATGATTCCTAGACATGCCCCAAATAGGTATCCACGGTACTATAGAAATTATATATATATATATATATATATATATATATATATATATATATATATATATATATATATATATATATTACCAAAACCAGATAGAGCTCTATAGAGGTGAATTTAATTGAACTGTTACCGCTTAGCGTACGGCATTATTCGTCAGTAGTTTACAGACTTGTGTTCTCTGGTGATGGTAAATATACACCCACGCGAACATTTAACTGATACATACTTATGTATCAGTTAAATGTTCGTGTCTTACTGACAGCTATCGACAGTCGAGACGGTAAGGAGCCGGACTGAAGAAAATTCAGTCTGGTTTCGCTCCCGGCTAAAATTAGCTGTTAAGTCTAGCGAAACTGATGAGTCGTAAACGTCGAAACATTATTTATGTGGATGAGTACGTATATATATATATAGTTCGAGTCTAATGTTGCCTAAGCTTATCAAATTACAATCAAGAAGCAAATACTTAAATTTGTACGTTGCAAAATATTGCAAAGTATTTACACGTCTTCACATGGAATATATATTTTCAAACACTTGTAATTTAAACACAAAATGCAAATGTAGTTTATGCACAGTTGTGTTGATATTCTCTTTAATTGTAAAATATAGACGAGTCAACTCATGTTTTTATACTTTCAAATCGTTATTTTATTTCGAAAACATACTCAGGGGGAGAGATCACTTTTATTCTGTTGTGTCGTTTTGTGACAATTAGGTTAACAGTTAACAATGAATACCTTTATCTAAAGTTCATAATAAGTTTTTTTTTCTTTTATCAATTTGAAGGCTCAACAATATAACCCGAAGTACCAAAAGAAAACATTTCTATTCGAAGTTCAGAATTCTATTTATATGTCTTCAATTGATAGAAGAAAATAAAAACTTAATTCAATGTAAATTCCATTAATGATTGTCATTTATATATGTATTTTTTAAGTAATATTTTTTTATATTTTAATTCATCATATAAATGTTATGCTTACTTGACATGCGTGACAATTTTTTTTTCTAAAAAGGATAATGTTTTATCAGAACAGGAAATGAGAATAAGAAGATCAGTGCAAAATCCTGCCTTTTGTGTAACAATATAAAGAAGAGAACATCCACATTATTTCCTCAGCACTTCCATTTTTCTATTAAGATAAGAAGGCAGAATTGACTTCACCAATGTAATCACAAATGTACCTCATCCCGAGTTTGTCTCCTTGTAAAAAAATTACCAGTGTCTGTATATATATATATATATATATATATATATATATATATATATATATATATATATATATATGTACGTTAGGATATGTGTATCTGTGTTTATGTGGGGCGTAAACACAAATACACACACACACACACACACACACACACACACACACACATATATATATATATATATATATATATATATATATATATATATATATATATATATATATATATATATAATGGCACTTCGAAGTGCCAAATGTACTAGGATATGAACTTCGGTGGACTAATCCACGAATTCCATCCAAATATTTAAAAAAAGTTGACCAGTAAACTTGAAACGATCATCAATAAAATCGTTAAACAGGAAATGTGCCTTTTGTTTAATTCGACATGCATATATATATATATTGCTTATTTTTCCTGTAATTATATATTTTACTATTTTTTGTTGAATGATATTTTTGTCGCTACCTTTCAGAAAAAACAAATTTATTTAATTATTAGATTCAATTGAATAAACGGGATCAGACAAAGGTTTCTCTTGCTATCATTAATAATACGAAGAAGAGTTTATATTAGTGAGTAATGTGTGATCATGAAAACTATATTCTTTAACCTGGTTAGATAAAAAAAAAAACTACTTCCCACTTTCAATTCCTACGCTACTGCTCGTTTTCTTTAAAACCGAGACACCACGAAATATACCATTAGTTTCCAACCTGAAGATGGCAAATCGACATTTGGAAAGCGCTCGTAGAGACACCTTTGATGGGCTGCTATACCAGTTTCACCCTGACACCAAACAGATGGCCAGGCACCATGAACGGATTGAACAGAAACTTGTACGACAGGAATTATCACTCGAGTTCAAACAAACATGTTTAAAAGAGAGAATGCTGCCAAAATACACTTATATATATATATATATATATATATATATATATATATATATATATATATATATATATATATATAAAGAAAAAGGCTTAAAAAGCGGGTATTAAGTGATTATCGTCTATTTCCAACCTTGGGTATCTTAGAACACTCCGAGTTTCATCAGATCACTTTCTTTATGAAAAAAAAAGTATGTTACATATTAAAAATCTCTACATTTTTTTCAATAAAGAAAGTGATCTGATGAGACTCGGAAGGTTCTAAGATACCCAACGGTGGAAATGGACCATAATTACTTAATACCTGGTTTTACGTCTATTTTCTTTACAAATTACTTTGCCCTGTTTATAAAAATTAAACATTGAGTTCACAAATTTGACCTGAACTTTACAACACCGTACAGGTTGGATGAAAGGACCAGCTTAGACTCATCCTAATACCAAATAACTAGGTACCCAAACAAAGATTATATATATATATATATATATATATATATATATATAATATTATATATATATATATATATATATATATATATATATATATATATAAAGGCTGTACATTACGCGGATAAAGACCTTTGAAAGTGCTAAATGTAATGATCTTAACAACACACCAAATAAACTAATCGATCTATCCACACTTCATATGGCAACTCATGTCCGCCTGTACATCAGATGATTTCAAGGTTCCACTGCACTTATCCAAAAGTTCATTGTAGATTAGTTTTAAATTACTTATGACCTATAAAGAAAATCAATACATAATTTTAAATAATTGCGTTAATTTATTTACCTGTCTTTTCATTTTTTTCTTTTTACTTTTTTTTTCTTCTTTTTTTTTTTTAGTTCTCTTCGGATAAATTTTAAAAGAAGAATTTTCTTTTAATTGTACATTTTGAAGTATTAGAAATTTTCTAAATTTTAAATTCTTTTTTTATTTTATTTTTGGCTTCCCAGCAAGAGCACGATAACTTGTTCACATTACTAAAAATCAATTGTTCTCGGATATATTAATTCCGACATTTAAGTTAAGTTGTAAATTTTTATTATTGCTGAACTTAATATATATTTTAAAAATGATATTCATGTTGAAGAAACGAAATATGAAAAAGTGTACTGCATAGAAATTCAATTTTGAAAAGATTCGTTTGAATATTTTTTAAAATTCTCAGAAAATATACCGCAGGTACTTATTTTAAATGATTTTACAAGAACAATTTTGTACATATATCCGCATTTCAAATACGCTCACGGATTTGAATAGTTTTGCATTCTGGATAATTCAAATTTCACAAGAAGTACGTTACTTAAATAATAAAGAGTAGAGATTTTAAATATATAACATATTACTTAAACGATGACCTTTAGTGGGTACTAAACTCTTCTGGAACTCATACACGTATATATATATATATATATATATATATATATATATATACAGAAATGTAAGATACATCAGTTTAAAAACAAATGAGGAATCTTCGAAAACCAGCTAGTGTAATGGTTAGAATCCCCGCCTGTCAGCCTGGCAATTGGGGTTCAAATCCCACACAAAGCGGTTTCCTGTCTATAACTCTGCTGATGAGGCATAATAAGCCGAAATGTACATACTGAGATTGACTTTTTCTCGATTTGTTTACGCCTTAAATTTGAACAGATATATTCGCCTAATTCATTAATTATCAACTAATTAATTTTCAAATTAGGTATGACTTCAATTAAGCACATATCC
This sequence comes from Doryteuthis pealeii, assembly GCA_023376005.1. Taxonomy (NCBI): domain Eukaryota; kingdom Metazoa; phylum Mollusca; class Cephalopoda; order Myopsida; family Loliginidae; genus Doryteuthis; species Doryteuthis pealeii. The sequence goes on along the minus strand of CM042158.1, from coordinate 66,151,876 downwards.
TCCCCCTCCCCCCAAAAAAATTTCGGCTGTCGCCATCTCAAACAAACAGTTTGTGTACTCTCATATATATATATATATATATATAATATATATATATATATATATATATATATGAGAGTATGCAAACAGTTTGTTTTATCCATAAGGACAATAGTCTTGGGACAATCATATACCTGTTAGTGCTTGACGTGGCCAGGCGATTGATTGGAGGAGGACTCTCCGACCGCCCGTTTAGCCTAAGTAAGGACCAAATTGGACTGTATCACGTCTTCTTAGTGAGGCTTAGCAGACGACTTCCAGCCAGGAGCGAAACCCTATTGATTTTTGGCAGTCAGAGTCATAAGAGCAATAGTCTCGGGACAATCTTATAGGTGCTAGACATGGCCAGGTGCTTGATCGGGTGGACCAAAGTGGAGTATTGCATGTTATGCTCAGCCACCAGTGTTCCATCCTTAAGCATCACAGGTCGCTACCTACGGCCAACAGGAGGCCTAATGTGGGAGTCTTACCCCTTTGCAGAGGTGCAATCGGTGTATTCTAACGCCCCAGCCGACAGGACCAACAAATAAATCTATAGACAAGTTTTTAATATGTTTTGTGTTT
>CM042158.1:66138773-66146273 GCA_023376005.1 Doryteuthis pealeii | reverse complement strand
CAATGTTAATAATTTAATTTAGGTCTTTCTGTGGTCAATCAATACCCTGGCTACAATTTCGGTCTTGCTTTAACCTCCTTGAGAATATGTTGATCTATATATAGTATGTCATCTTTTCCTCTTGTTCACTTTCGAAATTCTTTGTGTTCTTCCGAAAATATTCTGACATATACAAGTGACTAATATATATATATATATATATATATTCTCTTATCTGTGCTGTTAAAATTTTATATATCATAGGTAGACACGTCATTGGTATATAGTAGCTGCGGATGGATCTTTTTTGGGGGGTCTGTATTATTATTATTATTATTATTATTATTATTATTATTACAGATGTTGGCGTTGTTGTTGTTGTTGTTGTTGGTTATGGTGGTGGTATTATTATTAGTTTTAGTATTGATATTATTATTGCTCTGTGTTATATATTGAACACTCTAAAATAACAAACACTCTCTCACACACATACCCCCCCATATATATATATATATATATATATATATATATAATATATATATGTGTGTGTGTGTGTGTGTGTGTGTGTGTGTGTGTGTGTGTTTGTACGAATTGCCCCAGCTGACTGAAAAAAGCGAACATTTAAACACATTTAATTCAAATAATTACACCGGAGACCAGGTCAGAATTATAGATCAAAAGCTGAAATATTAAAAATGAAGATCTATTATATACATAAAATATTCGTATGTAAACCCAACTCCTGCGTGCTCAATATTTTATAAGAATACCCAAGGCAATCTACTAAATATGTACTCAAGGTATTGGAGTAAATGACCTAAATAACTCTATATATGTATCTTAAGATATAAATTCCGAGATTCTTTTTCATATTTTACAACATCTCTTTGGTTTGGATAATAATCATCTTTATATCTTTTATACAATAGGTTTTTGGGTTAATCTGTTGTCTTAAACATACTAATATAATCTATCAGTTTAAAGCATTAGTGTTACACTACTGAGGTGTTTTTCAGTCTCATACTTATTTATCTTATGTTTTCCATGCATATATAAAAAAAAATAACTCATAAAGATGGAGGCGCGTGGTCTAATGGTTAGAGTCGTAGAAAATTGACTCGTCAACGCGAGTTCAATTCTTGGACGAAGCCGTTGGCATTTCACATGGCGCTAATATCATTGGGAAAGGTATGAATCCATTTCTCCCTCCAGCTATGGATAAATAGCAGGGCAGACTGGTCTCTTTAACCTTGGCTAGGTAACCAGTCTAGGAGAAGGGAAACTCTGAATTCAAACCTGCTAAACTCCGCGTAAGAAATTGACCTTGTGTCGCATCCTGCTCGTGCGGAGGGGTAGGTAAATATATATATATATATATAAAAATAACTCATATCTGAGTGATTTTATTGTCTGGGTTAGAAAAGCTACCGGAATACCTAAATATTTTATATTGTTGATTACAATGCGTAAATTCTAGTGGTACTCTTTTCGTTGATTAAATGTCATTTTACACCAAGATACACTGATTTAAATATAATTGTTAAAAAACGAAATTATTTTTGTATCACATTTTTGCATTTTACCACAATATTATCATCACATTACGTATCGATATCGTTTATCTTCTGGAATAATGAAAAGTAAAATTGTATTTGAAACAATTATCTAAGCCAAATACACACGTCACTTTTTAATTAAGAAAGATGTTCAGATCGCAAATGATAGGAAGAATTTTAATTAATAGAAATATGACATGATAAATTTCAAGATTTGTTTCAACAATCATCCAATAGGAATGGCGCATCTAATGTAATAATTTTCATCTCCGGAAAGCTAAGCGAAGGAAACCACTTTTCTAGAAGCCATTTTTTGCGTAAGTAGTTGAAGGAACTGTTATGTTTTCTTGACATCAATACGTGATTCAATTTCCATGAAGAAATATTAGAATTTTGTTGGAGAAATTTCGTTTCATAAAGGTTAATCTACCAGGAAATGTTCCAAACAAAATAATTGGAGAAAAGGATTTAAATACAAATAAATCAAATTACATTGCAAATCTGCTGCCTAAAAATCGCGAATACAATATCTCACTGAATATGAGCGAATCCATTTAAGTGCAATAGCATTGGGTATCATATTACACAAATACTTTTCGTCGTTTCAATTCCGTGTGTACAAAAAATCGTAATACCTACGTTTTTGTATTCTACTTAGAACTAATACACTGAAATAATTCAACAGAAATAACAGTGACCAATCCAAAAGAAATAGTCGTTATTCATTCGGAGCATTTATTAGGAAAGGCTAAGTATTGCTCTAAGGCTTTCTTTGTGTGGTACGTCATTATAAACGACAGGTAAACAATGCTAATAGGAAGACGAACGAAGGAAGAGAAACCTTTTCTTCTTAAACATTAAATGGACTTGATAAAACTGATATGTTAATAGACAGTTACACTAAATTTGCTGGTTGTTTCTGTTTTACAGAATATCAACCCTTTTCGGGTCATGTAATGCCAAATCAAGTAAATTCTTAAAATTGCACTAATTAAATAAAAAAACACAATACCGTAAAAGGTGTCAGTGAATCGTAATTTTAAAAAAAATCTGATAAACATTACGGGTTGTTCAGTGAGACTTTATACGATGACATGTTTTTGATTATATATATATATATATATATATATATATATTATATATATATGTGTGTGTGTGTTGTGTGTGTGTGTGTGTGTGTGTGTGTGTGTTGTGTGTGTTTGGGCAGCATTTTTGTCATTTATACTGGAATTAAACAAAAGACAGGTCTCCTGTTTAACGATTGTATTGGTGATCTTTTCAAGCTTTCTGGCCAACATTTTATATTTGGATGGAATTCTTGGATTAGTCCACCGAAGTTCATATCCCGAGTACTTTCGGCACTTCGAAGTGACATCATCAGTACCATTTTTTTTTCAAAGTATATTAATAGATGTGGAGGCTGGAAGGAGGAGAATTCACAGCTTAAAGATTTTAAAATGCATAATCAATGGTTTCTTTTTAACTCATTGAGTAGTAGCTATTCAAAGAGTTAAACAGTTAACCATTCGATTCATTCATAATACATTTTCTTTCAATATTCCTACAAAATATATCCTTTATTTCATTTGCATTTTGGGACGTGTTAAACGGACTTCAGAGAATGTTGTATAACATTGTCTTATTTATTCACTTTTCTCAAAAACATGATAAGAACTCATAGATATTATCGTTGAAAAGAACTAGTATTATATTGCTTGATGTTAGAAAAATACGGTTAGAATTGGTAGTGCTATGTAGCCATTTCGGTTACATAAACCAGTGTTCTATTGCGTGTGTGTGTGTGTGTGTGTGTGTGTGTTGAAAGAGAGAGAAGAGAGAGAAGAGAGAGAGAGAGAGAGAGAGAGAGAGAGTATATACACTAGAGAGAGACATACATAGATAGTGTCTGTTACTTACTTGTTCTTCTTCCTTTCTATTTCGACCATGATGTGATCTAGGACTGTTCTTCTTGTTGCTTCTTACTAACTTCTTAGTTCTTGTCTGGCTGTTTCTAACCAAGGGCCTCCTGTCAAGTCATGTCTTATTAACTAACACGACTTGTTACTTTGACAAAGCTTTATTTTTTCCCATTTTATAACTCACCTCGCGGTCTGAGCTCAGCCCCGCAGTCACACGCCTGCACTGCGTCACATTTTGGCTGAAACTAGTCACCTAACTAAGTCTTACGTGACTTGAGAGATTCCCGCCTTTCCGGCGCAAAGTTCTCAATCGGTCTCGCTACAGGGTGTTGTCAATAATCTACGCAACCACATAGATTAGACAACAGTAGAATATAACGTGATATTGTCAGAAAATAAGTTAAAGCAAAGCTCATGTATAAGAAATCGGCGTTGAATGCATCAGTATCTACCACATGAATTACAACAAGCTTCATAATTTTTAATCTTTTTTTCCTTGAGAAACAGAAAGGAAAAAATTATGTAAGTTTTCGAATAAAACGACTATCTCGTTTTAAGATGTCGGTGGTGTGAAGGAGCAGCATGTATCCGAACTTATGTTGTGTCTTCTAATCAATCACTACGGTCTGGAAATGGTAGACATAATTTCTTATCGAATGACTCTGAAAGACGAAATCTCCTTTTAATCTCAGACAATCAAGAACAAATTCTTGCTTAGGGGCTTAGTGTGCAGAACATATTAAAAATATAATCTGCTTACTTCTATGTTGAATTGTACATAAGGAATATTTTTGGCGATTTATCATCACAATTGATCAAAGTTCAAAATGGCCTCTCACAATATAGATCTTCTATCTTTACGATGTCTCCACATTATTTACGCCTGGGTATTCTAGTCTCATATAAAGGGAAAACTGTTTTTTTTTCGATATTCTAGTAAAATATCTGCTTCCTAAGTCTAAAAGAGTAGACGTGAATAAAAACTAAAGAATAAAGTCCTCCATCCGCCTCGCTTCTCTTTTCGATGTTTTGTGTACAGGTATGTAATTATCCAACTTGCACTAACATTGCTATGTACAGGGATTGGAACAATCATCTCCAGATAGAATTACTGCCCCGCTGGCACATGTAACGGGTGCTATGAAACTGAGCTGCAGCAGCCATGCATTTAGAGTTGCCATCATGGTGAACATACTAATACAACTTAATCATTAATTATAAAATGTATTACTCTCCAGATCTGTTTAATTCATCTCTCCAATGTTTGCTAGTCACCATTTATTTTTACATCCTTTATCATTTTTTTATTATTTTATTCATTCATTTAAAAGAGTGGGTACTGAAAACAACCTGACCAAGAAGATAATGACCCAACACTCTGAAATGTACAAGCTATTCTGCAGTTCCACACACTTGACATGTTCCTCAAGTTTTTTTTGTCTAACTTCTGATAAAGTTAGCAATCTATAACTTCCAAGGATTGTATTGAAATATTTTTGTAATTAAGCATAGTTTCTTTTTAATAAACTATTGATTACCTACAAATACTATTTTTAGAGTTCTTACTTTCATCCAAATTGGTATCCTGTTTGAGAACATCAGTTTATCAGTACTTATTGAAACATGAATAACTTCCTTGATTAAAAAAACAAAAACAAGCTGCTCTATTTTTAAAGTCAGATACCTTCTTTCAAAAAAGAAAAATCAATGAAACTAACCTATCAGCATCAAAGTCTGAATGCTATACCCTATGATCAACATGTATCACCTACAAGCATTAATAACTTAAACCTCTTGTATAATGCTTATACTATTGCAGATTCTTTTTCTTCTGTGATTGAATTTCATCTCACCACGTGGCAAAATCACGTGACCAGTTCGCACACCTGTGATTACCTCCCTTGTGGATTTTTGAAAACTCAACGTTGTAAATGTTTGCCACAGACAACTGACAAACTGAAAGTTTTATTCGTTATGTAATCGCAACAATTTTAAATAAAGAGCGGATGAGCTTCAGGGGAGCTACTGGCCAACCACCCCATTAACAAAAGGATTGGGGTACTTACTACTCACATAAATCCCCAAATGGTGTAGATGGGGATCCTTAACCTAAGACGGAAATCCATAAAGACAAAGAAAAAGTATGTTAAAAACCTCCGCTGCCTAGCGTATATACAACATGCCAAGGAAAGGCTAGGGAAGTAAACCCCGAAATCAAAACCAGTGATGCAGTCCCTATAGTGGTGTGAGGCTGAAATTCAGTGATATCCAGCAACTCCTATGAACTATCATTATCAACCTGCATTGGCTTGTTGTCTTTAACTTGAACCACAATGGGAGTGGAGGAAATGGGGACCCCCTGCTTTGGCTACAGCTTATCCTCCCTATCAATCTTCCCAAGCAACATGGTTCCACATTTTGAACACTACACCATGAATGCCAATCGCGCCAATAATGATAGTTGCATTGCATAAATATTCGCCTTTAGGGGTTAATTCTTTGTGAGGACATGCATTTGGGTGATATAATATTTGAAAGAAAGAGATGACAATAACATAATAAAATGAAAAACATGCTTCTTAATTGTAAAATTAAATAGTAAAATTAAATTTTGAATAGTATATATGCTGTATTTTTTTTTTAATTTCAGGTTTAAACCCGAGAGATTATTCTACCATATTTTATATAACCCATCAAATAATAATAATTTTTTTAATAATTTGCTTTGGGAAGAAATATCTGCATATGTGGAATCTTTATAGATAAAAATTGAATAACAGTTATTAATTGTTTTAATCGTATTGATTTATTTTTAGTTTTATTTGCCTTCACCACTCGACTTCGATTTAGTTTTACTGTTCGCATACACAAACAGCATTACTTGTAATATCATCTTAAATTTGTATTTGATGATGTGCTTTCAGAGATTATTAATATTATATAACATGACCAGCTATTATAAAAAAATATAGCATTTTAGAGTTTAAACTAATTTGAACAAGGCATTCTTTTGTGCTGTAATTGTTAGCAAGGCAATCTCGGATATGAATTGTCATAATATGATAATTTACTTAAAATGTTATTTGTATTTACCCAACCCCTCCGCACGAGTAGGATGTGATAAAAGTCAATCTCTTAAGCAGTGGTTAACAAGTTTGAATTCAAAGTGTTTCTTTCTCCTAGTAGCCTTAGTTATGACCCCTCTTGGTGCGGAAAAGCGTGGGAAGGAGATAGTTCTAGGTAATCCCTTGCTAGATAGATGAAGACAGTTAGTCTCTCACTGCGGTTGAGGATCTGGGTTCAAGGGAAATTAATAATAATGTGAATTCACAAAACAAAAGTCTTGAGTTGTTAACTAAGAATAAACCAACAACTCAGGATACCTCAACCGACTTCTATTACCTTAAGTAATCTAAGGAAGGTGTACTGTACTAAGCACAATTTTGGAGATTCTATTTAGTATATCAAGTGAAGTGTAATGGCTAACGTAGTATAATGGTTAACTTTCTGGATAGTGGTATCTCAGTAAGCAAATTCCCAACTCCAATCGCGCTATTACATTCAGTTTCGGACTAATACTCTTAGGAAAGGTATAAACCTCATAATCCACCCGCTATGAGTTAAATATGACCACTACTATTCTTATAAAAGGATGGTTTTGGCATTACATAATTCATGAATGTTGATATACCTTTAGAAAAGAAACCAAACCAAACAATGCATATCTCGAGTTGTTGATTCTTCTGTATTTCCTAAATGTACAGTTCACTTAGTAATTTAGAATAAGGATTCCACTAGAGGCCAAGAAAAACAACAAACATTAAGATGGAAAATTAGTCAAAAAGTAATTATTACTAAATATGCATCAACATATACGAACACAAGACAGGACACTGCTGGAGAAGAAAGGACGAACTCATAAGTGACGTCCTCTTGTGGAAGCCAGCACACGGTCACGTCAGCAAAGATGTACATTGACCAGCTCTGTGCGGATACAGAATGCTGCATAGAGGACCTGCCGAGAATGATGAGCGATAGGGACGGAT
>CM042158.1:66096273-66131273 GCA_023376005.1 Doryteuthis pealeii | reverse complement strand
CGCCTGTACGACACAACTGTTATTTTTATATAAAAAATTTAACCAAAATTGTTTTTCAAGTATCTAGTCAATCCATAACACAACTACAGTGTTATATGGACTGATGTTCCCAGATTCTAAATTTGTATATATTTTATTCTCAAAACCGTGCTTTTTTGTTTTGCGAATTTATTATTATTATTAGTAGTAGTAGTAGTAGTAGTAGTAGTAGTAGCAGCAGCAGCAGCAGCAGTAGTGCTTGTGATACAACAAATATCAAATGGTTGTCATTGGTGATAGTGTTATAACATTCAAAATCTAAGTCAGCTTAATTCGATGAAATTATTTTCAAAAGTCAAGTTGGATATTTCTAATCATCACAATTATTTTTAAAATATGATGTCAAATTCAAAATGTGAAATGATCCGAACAGAAAATTATTAGAAATGTAAAAGTAAAAAAATTATCAAATCCTAGAATTCCTATTTTCATTTTTTAACTATGAAAATCGCTTATATTTTATTTTTAAAAAAAGCAAACCCTTTCGGACGAGAAGTTAATTTAATAGAAAAAAATATAGTGACTCATTTAAATAATTGCATATCAATATTAAATTATTTTAAGGCAACATAGCGAATTAATTAGACGTTATATTAGCACGCACGTTCACAGCTTGATTTGGCTGCCTGGTGTGTGTCTGCTTACTTCTCACGCAAGCAGTGATGTTTCAAATCACGATAGGTCTAACTTGTTAATTTTATATAGTTCGTTTCAGTGCAAAGAGTAGGGTCAACATTCTCGAAATGAAAGATAACGACTTATATTAAAGAAGCTTAATAATGTTCGGTTGAATGCAGTTAAGTGCATCGACTCGTATGTATGAATTACTGAAAGTATAACACCGAATAGATAAAACACGGACACCTTTATAAAAAAAACCTCAACGTATGAAATGATATGAAACTGTGAAACATTGAGAAGATTGCTAAGGAATCTTGAAAAAAAGAAAAGACACTCGCAAAATGATTTTTCAAGGAGGATAACCCGGGGCATGAATATATACGCGATATCTAAAAAGGAAAGACAGGATCTTTTATCATTTTAAATGTACTTTCAATAGGACTAATGGAAAGAAATATGATATACAGCGTTGATTCATTGTGAAATCCTTCAGAAAGACATTGACAATTAGTTATTCGCAGCAATTTTGGGATAGCCAAGAGTGCTAAGTAGCGATCTAAAAGACTAGCTTTTATTCAATCTCTCGCCAAATACTACTACTACTACTACTACTACTACTACTACTAAGAAGACCACACCTAGTGTTGATAAACAAAAAAGAAAGAACTTGTCAACTGGTGGATTTTGCAGTGCCAGCAGATCACAGGGTGAAGCTGAAGGAAAATGAAAAAATGGACAAATATCTGGACATTGCCAGAGAACTGAAAAAGTTATGGAATATGAAAGTGAAAGTGAAACCAATTGTAGTTGGTGCAATTGGAACGGTCCCAAAATGATTGGAAAAGGGTTTGGAAAGTTTGGGAATCAGAGGAAGGATTGAAACTATTCAGAACACTGCACTGCTACAATCTACCAGAATACTCAGAAGAGTCCTGGAGACCTGAGAAGACTTGCTGTCACTCAGATTCCAGTGAAAGACAAGAAGAAGAATAATCTTCAAGCGAGAAATTGAATCTATTTTAATAGCAGCACAAAACCATATCATAAGGATCCTTAAAAAAATTGATAGCATGCAACAGTATAGAAAGTATATATATCTACCAACCCAGCCGCACGAGCAGGATGCGACACACGGTCAATTTCTTAAGCGGAGTTCAACAGGTTTGAATTCAGAGTTTTCCTTCTCCTAGACCGGTTACCTAGCCATGGTTAAAGAGCCCAGTCTCTCCCTCTATTTACCCATAGCTAGAGGGAGAGTAGGATTCATACCTTTCCCAAGGGTATTAGTGCTAAGTGAAATGCAATGACCACGTCCAGGATTTGAACTCGGGGCGACGAGTCCATTTCAATGGAGAAATCAAATGGTGGAAACTATTTTTAAGCTGTTATAGCAAGTATAGGTTATGTGGAGACACAAATGAAATAATTAATCCCATTAAAAGCAAATGCTACAAACTTGCAGTAAAAGTCTAGGCACCAGAGATTTTCATAGGTAATATAGATTTATTCATTTGAAGACCTAAAAAAGAAAATACCCCACCATGAAGCATTGAACATAATTTGGTGTTTTTACAGGCATAATTCCGACCAAACATATTTTCTGAGTCGTGCAATTCATCGGTAAATTAATGTAGATATTTTACAATATCTCCCCCTACCCCAGCTTTTTTATCAGCAAGTCAATTTAGATATTTTATCCCCCACCCCACCTAGTTTAAAATACTTTTCGATGAATTTTTACAAAACACAAATTCAAATTTAAAATATAAAGTACTGCTAATTTTGGCCTCACAGATGTATTTTACAAAATAAATTTAATCCCTTCGATTGAAAAAAAAATCAAGGAATTATCATATTTTTATGAAAATTTCAGTGTTGATTCAATGAATGAATTATGTAAAATCTTTCTGATTTTTTTCAGGTCACTTAATTTTTACATGCCCCACCCCCCATTTTTGGGGCTCAAAATATCTTTTGAAACTAATTATAGTATGAATGAAAAATCAAAAGGCTTCAGTCTAAAATAATTATGTTAAACTCTATAATGTAACCTGACTAGTCTTTGTGATAGATGTCTATGATAGTAGAACTGTGGTTATTTTAGGGAGTATGGGAAATATTTTAAATTACAATGGTTTCAGTACAGTTTTTTATGTTCAAGTGTCTTCTAAAAAGGAAGAAAATTAATGTCAACTTAATTAAACTAGTGAAAGCCTGACATTTTGTGAGAAATTTTATGTATCTTACTTAAATGTGATTTTTTTATCGGATCGTCTCCATTAGATGAATAAAGGTGTATGATTCCATCATAATTTCAATCTCCAATATATATATATATATATATATATAAGATTTTTGGATGTTTGTTTATTTAGAAACGTTGCTGATAAAGTATATATTAAATTTTTACTTGAAGGCACTTACAACGCATGTATCGCATAAAAATTCGATACTTTTTCTTATAGAAAATAAACTTGACAAGTGTAATCCCAGTAAAGGATGGTTCGATATCCTTTACTGGGATTACACTTGTCAAGTTTATTTTCTATAAGAAAAAGTATCGAATTTTATGCGATACATGCGTTGTAAGTGCCTTCAAGTAAAAATTTAATATATACTTTATCAGCAACGTTTCTAAATAAACAAACATCCAAAAATCTTATTCACTTCGCCGAAGGGCATTCGGGCTGTTTGTTGTTATTATTCTCTCAATAGCGCCCCCTCACCTATTATGGTAGAGGCGCGTAGTATCGCTTGACAAGCTTAATTCCGCTAGGATGGTCAGCTGTGTACTGTGGCTGAGGCGATAAAAGTGTTTCACTAGTGTTTCACTGCGTCTGCTGAAGTCCCGGTTTCGATTTCTGTCGGAGGGAAATCGTTAGTATATACCGCTGATGAGACTTAATAAAGTCGAAACAGTCTGTACGGTGTTCTACACATCGAACCATCCTTTACTGGGATTACACTTGTCAAGTTTATTTTCTATAAGAAAAAGTATCGAATTTTATGCGATACATGCGTTGTAAGTGCCTTCAAGTAAAAATTTAATATATATATATATATATATATATATATATATATATATATATACAGGGTGTGGCATAAGTAACGCCCTTTGTTTACGAGGAACAAAATTAAAGCCTTTTTGATTATCCTTTATTTTTTCGAACATGAATATATTGCCTGGGGTTAATGGATTAACATAATATATTAACAAAATTTATATAATGAAGATTTAGCAAATTAATTAAAGAAAATAATAAAGAAAATATACATTATAAGCGTTACTTATGCCGCACCCTATATATGTATATATATATTTCATCATCATCATCATGTCGCGCATGCAGCACGGGTATCCATGACAATCTTTCGCCAACCTTCCCTATTGTTCATTACACCTGGAAGCTCCTCTGCAGAGCAGCCAGCATCTTCACATAACTGGTCAATGTAGGTCCCAGCTGGGCGCCCCACGCTTGCATGTCCATGTCCATATATTATATATATATATATATATATATATATATATATATATATTGGTGATTGATATTATGATGGAATTATACACTTATATTCATCTAATGCAGACGATCCGATAAAAAATTACATTTAAAAAATATATATAAAATTGTGTCACACATAGGAAAATGGCTTGAAAAGAAGAAAACGAATTGGGAATGTATGTTCTAGAGAAATGTTTATACTGACAAAACCTAATTTAATCTTTTCGCATATTCCAAAGTAGAGGGATTTTTTTCATGTTTAATATACTGAAAAAAAAGTAATACGAGTAAATCAACGATGATACAAAGGCCAACTGATGGATGAGACGACAGCATTAAATAAAATTGCGTGAAATCGCAAAATTGGAAAAAAAAATCACGAAATCTGTGTACCCAGCAGAGTGATGAATCGGAAAAAAATATGAACGGCTATAAAAATGAGACAACAGATGTAAACTAAATAAGCTAAGAAGGTGATTTGATTTGTTCTTGTTTTACGGCATATCACCCTCAATGGGTCATTTAATCCCGACTACGTTTTTGAAATGAATTGGTGATAATGTTTAATTTTCTAAAGATTTTTTGTTTTTGACATATTTTTGTGAATGGAACTTTTAGATGATTCTTTTTAATATATATTTTTGTGTTTTAATTTTTTTGGGAAGATTTTGTTGTAGATGTGTGCTTCTTTTATGTATCCAAGTAGTTTTTCTGAGTTTATTTGGTAGAATATCAGTTTTAGATTTGTTGTTTGGTAGTATTTTTTTCGTATTTGTTTTAGGTTGCTACATTCTGCTAAAATGTGTTTGATTGTGTAGGGTTTTTGGCATCGTATGCAATATGGGGCTGCTTCTTTTTTGAGGAGGTATGAATGGGTAATGTATGAGCGTCCTATTCTTAGTCTGGATAATATTACTTCTTCTTTTCTGGATATTTTGGTTTGATTTATTTGAAGTTTTCCTATTTGTGGCATTATTTCATGTAGTTTGTTGTTTTGGAAGTTATTCCAATAATTTTGCCATTTTTGTTTTGTGTAAATGTTTATGGTTCTTTTTAAGTCTGTAAAAGGTATTTTAAAGTGTGTATCAAGTGGGTTGTTTTTAGCTGTTTTTACTACTGAGTCTGCTATATCGTTTCCTTGGATTCCGATGTGACTTGGTATCCAGCAAAGAAGGAGAAGATGCGGACGGATGAGATAATGATTCAAAATATTATAAATATAAAGAGAATCGACTATGAAGGGAAAATGGAAGTAAATATTATTGACAAGTACATGAAGAAAGAATGGAGAAATCAAATGGTGGAAACTATTTTTAAGCAGTTATTCAAAAAACGAACAAAGTAAAAAGGCACCGTGATTATTCATGACGGCTCAATGACATCCATTCATTTGACTAGCCAACCTACAAGCTCTGAATAACCCGGTTTCATCTCTTCGAAATGTTGTAACGCCTTCCCACGAAAATATATTATATTTATACGTTGACCTCTCTTAGGGATTTGTAAAAATCCTTGTATAAAATCTGTTTGCATCTACATGAGCATACATAGAATCATCCCTTACATACTCGTCAGTCAGATTCTTTTACCTTCAATATATATATATATATATATATATATATATATATTATATATACTAGCAGAAGACCTGGTTTTAAACGGTTTTAAGAACACCCGGGAAATAAAGAAGGGTAAGAGAGATATAATTTAGCTAATTACTTATCAAATTAAAGATACATTTCTAAGAATTCACATATTACAAGGTTCGTTCCTTTTACGAAATGTTTTTCTTTCTTTTTTTTAATTTACATTTAAAATATAATTTTGAAAAATGTAACCCTAAACTTGTGCGTGTTTAGAAACATGATTCTATTTTTCTAAACAAATGTTATTGTACATATGACTAAGATTTAATTCCAGTAAAATAAATCTGTAAAATTCTGGGATCAATTAAATGTTTGTAGGTAGATAATAGTCATTAGTAATTAAATTGTATTTATGATGTGGCGTCTAATTAAAGGAGTATGTGGAGAAAATGTTTAAAGAAAACAAACATAAGATGTCATGAACGATGGAAACTCTTCATGTCGATATTTAAGTATTTCGTTTAAAAAAAACAACACCTTTTTCAGGACATTGAAAATTTGTATGAGTAAAAGATGAAATGTATTAAGTTTATGTTGAATGTGTGATAAAAGGTTATTTACCGTTATTTACTTGGTGTTTATATATGAAAGCCGATGACGTGATCATTGCATGTGAAAGCAAAAATTAATGACCAGAAACCGTCGCATGTCGAACGTGAATTGTCCACGAGTAAATGTTAAAAAAGTTTATGACGTATTTCATAAGAAGTATGTAGTTTCTATACTTATCCGGATCGGAGTTGCTGGTATTCTGCATCTGTAGTTGGGCTGACATTTTCTCTGTTCTTGGAGTCTGGAAATCAATTCGGATATTCGTGGGTTCTTTCTGGGATATCTTGTCTAGTGCTGGTTTTAATAAGGAACAAAATACATTATTGTATTTTGTCTTTCCTTTGAACTCATTTAATTATTTTTCCATTAATCAAAGTATACGCCTGAGACGACAGACTATATCTCCCGTCTACACTCCTCAAACATTCAGCTCAAATTCTCTTCTCTGCATGTTTACTCTTCATCCTGTTGGCAGTTTCCGGTTAGTCAGAAGCCCACAGATCAACTATTCACACGTCATCCTTAGACGAGTTTATTTCCACTATTACGTGTAACTAAAATCTTGAGTTTTTCCACCTCTAATTTATTTTACACATCCGCTGGCAAAGATCCTTTTCAAACATTCTGGTTGACGACGAAAACATGGAAACGTCAATATAAGAAAGTCAACCTTTGAAAACAAATAAAAGGGAATGCATAAAATAAATATAGAACGGATGAACTACTGTAAGTTAGTGTAATACAATAATATCCGTGAGGGTAGTGCTCGGAATCCGCTAACTACATCTCCTGCAGATCGGTAAGACCCATCAATAACTAAAGCATTGTGTATGACATGAAACTGCATTTAATGGTGATGCTTCATTTCTGGAACACTGGGAGCGTGGAGTACTTCTTCATTGCCGTTACTCACATGTCTACTCTGATAGTAACTGTAAGAGTCCCATCTATAGTTTAAATAAAATTGTTTAAAGATTACTCGCGTTTGATAGGAACATAATTCACTAACCTCTAACGAACACAAGACACTGTTGTTTTTCTCAGAGTTAATATATGTATTAATTTAAAACCCAAGTAAAAATGTATTGGAGGACAGACACTCATCTTGCATCTGTCCTCTTCAAACACAGCTCAGATTCTGACATCCGCCTCCTCCAAAAAGTTAGGCAAAATTCACCAACGTTTCCTTATCTCTTTCACTCTTGTTACTGTTGATAATCATTTACCAATCAGAAGCCAACAGGTCAACCTTTCATACGTCATTCCGAATTCTAGTTAATTTCCATTATTACATAACGTATAAATAAATACTGTTTTTCCACATCTCATTATTTTACATACTGCATGAATTATTCCATTTTGAATTAATGTGTAATTAAAAGAAAAGTTAAGTAAAAAAGAAAGCAAGCACAAAAGGAAACATTTCCACGATTCCTCATCAAACACTCAGCCCAGGCATAAAATAACACTAGTTGGGTTGACATTTCCTTCTTCACTCAATCAATCAATAATACAAAAGACATCATGAAATAAACCCACTTCTACATGAAACGTGAATATGGTATGAACTACCCAATTCGAATGAACTGACCAAGATATCTACAAAGTCATTCTCCTGCTTGAAGAACACAAAATTTACTAAAAATAAACCAAAGAAACAAGTAGTATCGAGATAAATGTTTGAAATAAATAAATAGGTATAAATAATTTTCATTGACCTCTTATGTATTAATAAATTGGTAGGAATAATTTTCCTGATAAATTTATTTCAACTTCATATGTATAAGCTACGTTAGCCAAATACTTTTTAATTAATTTTTCTATTAAATGTTTTTTTTTAGCAGATCCTTTTTAATCAATTTTCTTCAAACTATCCAATCTCTTTTCAATCAACTTGTTTTTTGTGGGTTTTTTTTTACTATTTTAAGCCATATTTTCTTTTCATGAATATCACTAAATTGGTACGAGGAAAGAAGATAGCAATTTCAATATGGACAGCGTATTAAAATATATATTCTCTATGTTCAAATGTTTATATGACAGCTATTATCCCATTAAGTAATTGTAATATTCATAGTTAATAACAATACCATGGTTGTTTTGTGTTTCATTTTCAGACTCGACACAAGGTCTGCCGAAACGGCCAAACATATTCTACGTATTTCCTTCCTTACATGAATCTAACGTGAAAGCATGTTTTCATGAGACTAACCGAAATTTGACAAATATTTACTGTGAGAAAGAAGGTTGTCTGTCGGAGATGTTATTAGCGTGCAAGTCACGTAAACAACACAGTGAAAGTTTAAGCCTCACTTTTCCAAATCAGATATTGTCTCGATGTTCCGCTTGAAATAAATCCATGGGATGAACGAAGAGATTAAAGGATGACTCGTTTTGCAACGGTGGCTTCTTTCTGCAAACAACAGAGACTGACTTATTTCTATCCTTTATATCTAAGCTCACATTTAACACGGCCCACTAGGTCTTATGGTTTACATATAATGAGTTTCGCTTAATAGGGTCATCATCCAATAGGGTTAACTGAGCAATAGGATCAAATTTTTGTAAGAATCGATTAAAATGTAGGTAATTATAAAGTGTAATCAACACGGTTTTTTTAAATGGTAAATCATCATTTCACGCTAGCAGCACGGATATCCATGACAACCTCCCGCCACCCGTTCCTATCATTCACTGAGTCTGGCAGTTCCTCTGCGTAGCATCCATTATTCACGCACTACTGGTTAATGTAAGTATTTGCTGGATGGCACGTACTGGCGTTCCACATGAGAAAGTCGCTTACGAGTTCGTCTTTGCTTCTGCAGCAGTGTCCAGCATGTCCTGTCCATCTCCCTGAGATTGTTTGTCTGATAAAAGGCAAGTGGCCGAACATTTTTTTTTCTTGTGGATTTTTGTTTCCACGATTTGTATAATATCACAACACTATTTCGTTTTTTGTAAAATAAAACCTTCTTCAGGACATTGAAAATTTGTATGAGTAAAAGATGAAAGATGTTCAGTGTATGTTGAATGTGTGATAAAAGGTTATTTACCGTTATTTACTTGGTGCTTATATATGAAAGTCGATGACGCGATCATTGCATATGAAAGCGAAAATTAATGATCAGAAACCGTCGCATGTCAAACGTGAATTGTCCACGAGTAAATGTTTAAAAAGTTTATGATGTATTTCATAAGAAGTATGTAGTTTCTATACTTATCCGAACCGGAGTTGCTGGTATTCTGCATTTGTAGTTGGGCTGACATTTTCTCTGTTCTTGGAGTCTGGAAATCAATTCGGATATTCGTGGATTCTTTCTGGGATATCTTGTCTAGTGCTGGTTTTAATAAGGAACAAAATACGTTCTTTGCAAAATATTGATAGTCGAGGGTAACCCCAAAATCAAGCTCTCCAAACCGCTGAGAATACAGAGAAAACAGTTCATGTGGCTATTGGCAACAATGTCTGTGTTGTGCATGTCTCTGTGCCTGTTCCCATGTGCGCCTCGCTGCCATGTTCATTCATGGCATTCATTTCCGATCGATTTATTTATTGCCACTACCGCCATGTGTGAAATTCGCACAGTTATTCAGTTTCTGAAAGCAAAATACATTAAACCGATTAAAATTCATTGTCAGTTGTATGTAAAAAAATGTCTGCCAGTGGAGTAAGGTGTTTGCAACGACGACAAGGTTCGACGCTTCGTCAAAGCTAGGGTGGTGAGCTAGTACAACATGGGCATAAAAACTGCAACAGCGCCCATAAAAATAGATTCCTGTGCAAAATTTGAAATGGTATAAACATCATTGACAATAAAAAAAATAAAACGTTTCTGTGACTTTTGAATATTTTGGAAACCTTTCCTTGTTGTAAATTAATATTGTATAGAACGGGATAATTAGGATATTATATATTTTAGTTTTATCAAAGTATTTGATACGATATGTAATTATCGATTGCAATAATGAAATTGGGTATTTATAAAAAATTTAGTAGATATTGTAAAATGTATTTTGACAGAACTATGAAAGTAAACATTGGTAAAAGAAACACTGTATATGAAATACAGTGTTCCACATGAAGCTGTACTAGGACATTCTTTGCTTTTAATTTTTTTATATAAAATCAGAAATGGAAGTTAACATATTAAACTATTTGTTAAACAATTATCAAAAGGAATAACAGAAATGGATTTTTTTATGAATTCAACCGTGGATATATTGTTGTATGATAATGGTTGACCACATATTGCCATGATAACAGAAGCTCACTGACTTGAGGTATAGGAATTTGCTACATCGATCATATTACCCTGATCTCCCACCCTCCGACTACCATTTATCCAAGCGTCTGGACACTTTTGCGCCAAAAATATAACTTTCCAAAGGTGAAGTAGAAACGGCATTTAAAGATTTATTGGTATCTAAACTTTTAGAGTTTTATGGTACTGTCATAAATAACCATGCGAATAGATGGCATATAAGAATAGATGTTCAGAGATATTATCTTGACTGATTAAAAACTCTTTAAATTCATTCTAGAATCGAATATTATTTTCGGAACAACATAATATGGTTCCGTAAATTATTGGCTGACAAATGTTTCAAATTGTCCTCATCTTTATTGTTATCTACACTATTTCACATAATTTTTTAGATGAGGTTTGATAAATTGTATTGTTTGGATTATTCGGACTATTGTCCTCATCTTCATTGTGATCTGTACAACGTTTCGACCGATGTGCCATCCGGCCTTTTTCAGGTAATATTTTTTGTCGGACTCGGTAACCTTCTATTCTGAGAAATAGCTTAGAATGTATGTTTGTTTGTTTTTGTTTTATGGCATATCAAACACAGTGGGTCATTTAATGCCGGCAAACTTTTGAATCATTTATTCATAGTGATAGTTTGGAACTCAATTTTTTTTGTAAACAAATTTTGTATTTAACCCATAGATGGGACCCTAACAGGTACTACCACTCTGAGTCAGAGTGAACCAGAAAGTAATGGTGATGAAGGGGTACTCCACATTCCCCCGAGCTCCAGAACTGGAACCTCACCATCATATAGAGTTTAACGTCATTCCTAGGACATGAAGACCCGGAGCCACTGTCTTTATAGTACATATATGATAAAAATTATAAAGCCCTTATATATATATATATATATATATATATATATATATATATATTGTCTTTTCAAATTTTAGTTAGAAGTTCGATAATATATATAATATATATATATATATATATATATATATATATATATATATATATATATATAGGTTACATTCTTATCATTATTGGAGAAAAGATTATAGAGGGCTCAATTAGTTCTGTAAGAGCTGTATTTATTTATTTATTCAATTTAACTAATACAAATGAAAAGTCTGTCTAACCATTGGTTTCTGAATATCACTTTTTCGGTGTTATTCGTCGTCAGAGACGATGACTTTTTTTTTTTATTAGTTAAATTCTATATATATATATATATTATATATATATATATATATATATATATATATAAACATTGTACGTTATATGGATGCTATATTTGTAAGGAGATAGTGATCAATATCATTGATAGAGTATTTATATCTAAAGATAGCGTGTAGATGAAGTCGAAATCTTATTATTCACAGATTCTCGCCTCTGCGATCTTCAGACCAGGTGAAAAACTTTTAATAACCAGGTGTTGACTCCATGTCCCCACTACATTAACTTAATATATATATATATATATATATATATATATATATATATATATATATATATATATATATATATATATATATATATTGGTTTAGAGGATGATTTTGAAGACTATCACAATGCAGGTGTAAAGAAAAAGTAAGAAGGTAATAATGGTGTTGTTTGTTAACCTGTGATTTATTCTTGATACTTCGATATAAAATCTCTTTTTCAGAAGAACACTGAAACTGAAGTAGTTGTCTTGTTATGCCACTTTTAGTTAAATATTTAGTTTCATTTAACTAAAAATGCCCTAACAAGACGACAACTACTTCAGTTCCACTGTTCTTCTGAAAAAGAGATTTTATCTTGAAATATCAAGAATAAATCACAGGTTAACAAACAACACCATTGTTACCTTATTATTTTTTCTTTACACCTGCACTGGGATAGCCTTCAAAATCCACCTCCAAACCAATTTATACACAATGCTTCAAGCAAATTATAAAACCCTTATATATATATATATATATATATATATATATATATATTATATATAAGATAATCTAATGTCAGACGAACCAACTATTAGTTTCGCATAAAGCTCTTCAGGGCTAAAATCTGAAGAGCTTTATGCGAAAATAATAGTAGGTTCGTCTGACTCATTAGATTATCTTTAGTATTGGCTCTACTTAGGTATCGAGCACTTTTTACATATTAGCTTTCTCCTAGCGGTTATATGAATATATATATATCTTATATACCTATATATACATATAAATTGTTTTTTCTTTTGGCCAAATACTGTACCAATAGATTATTTTTTGTTGGTACGAATATCTTGTTCCTTTCTCTTTTTTTCAAAAATGTTTTTCTTCCTGGTTGATATTTGGTAGTATATTTTTACAATCAAACTTTCTGCTGTTTTTTTTCTCTCCGCAAGGATCTACCAAGACGCTTGGTATATATATATATATATATATATATATATATATATATATATATATATATATATATATATATATATGCTGCCATAATAACATAACGTTGATTTTTAATCATCTACCTTTCTCGATATTATGGAATGGAATGCAATCATTCTCTTCTTACTAAAGAGAATCTTCGATATCATCACAGACCGCTGTTCGAATGAGTATCCAAGGAATCATCTAATCAAGCTGATTTTTTTTATGATAACCAGCTCTTTAAATTTAAACTTCCACAATTTCTATAAGATTCCCATCGTCGTGCTACTTAGAATAACAGAAT
The DNA here is from genome assembly GCA_023376005.1 of Doryteuthis pealeii. Taxonomy (NCBI): domain Eukaryota; kingdom Metazoa; phylum Mollusca; class Cephalopoda; order Myopsida; family Loliginidae; genus Doryteuthis; species Doryteuthis pealeii. Next base: position 66,117,953 of record CM042158.1, on the reverse strand, counting down.
AAATATAGGTTTCACAAAACTTCATTATTTTTCTATTCCTTTCTTTGCAAGTCTAAATTGTAATCAATGATTATTTTCTGACAAAAAAACACTTCCTCTCTTGTCAATAAAACTCAGCCATCCAGGCAGAAAAATAAAGAGAAGCAAATAGTCGACCATTTACTTCTGGTTGCTATGGTTTTTGGTAAAGAAATAAGTTAATTTGCTGAAAATTTATTTTCAATTGGATTCTTTCATCTTGCTATACATGAACGAACAGTGAGTTATTTGAAAATTGGCCCTAGACGATATTAAATGTGACAGCTGAGACCTAAGAAAATTTAGTGGAGATATAATACGGTTTAATTCGCGCAAAATTAACCGCGTCAGGCCACCAATCAACCGTTTTATTTTATTTTCCACGCTACTTTCTTGAATATATGTTGAGTGAACAGACAAATATTTGGGGCTTATTTGTCGGTTGTTTTATTTTCTTGATTCTTAATGGTTACTTATTGAATCTAACAAGGCATTTAACTATGTCCTCCCAGTCATATTGTAATCAATGGACTACTAATTTGTCATGGGTCAAAGAACAAATCGGAAATCGATATTCTGATCCGAATATAATATTCGATGGGAAGCGCCGATAGGCAGTTTTTTTCGAACTGATCTCATTTAATATTTTTAGCGATTCTTTTTTACGATTAACCCTTTGAACTCATACGCTCGGGGATTTTTTTTTAGATAAGCACTATTTTCTATAATGGGTTTTCAAAAAATTTTATATCATTTGAGTGTAGCGGGAGGTTGCCAGTTAAATATCTAACCTCCCGCTACACTGTCCCCTGGTCTAATGATCACAAAAGTGACAGCTTTCGTCGTTTTTTTTCGTCCTCCGTAATGTTGATGGTTTTTATCCCTATGATGTCTGGTTTGCTTCCATCGTCTCTAGTTGAATGTAAATGCTCATCAATCTCTACCCTCTTGCAGTAATTATCTTAAACTAAGAAGGATTATTAGTTTATTGCCCTCATCATTATTGTTATCTACACGACGTTTCGGTCGATGTGCTCACCGGCCTTCTTCAGATGTTTGTTGTCGGACTCAGGAACCTTCTCTTCGAACTCGCAAACATTCTTCTCAAACTCGGGAGCCTTCTTGTCGTAATCGGGAGCATTTATGGAACTTCGACCTTGACCCTTTATTCAATCCACGGGGTTAAACTGTTCTCATCCCGTTAACCATGACCGGGTACAAGTGTTCAGCTGCGTTAATTATTCTATGTTACTGTTACCCTTGGCTAGGATTGAACCTGCTACCCAGATATAACTTAGATAACTTACCGTTAGAACTGTATTCACTCAACGTCTATATCCGTTGTACCATGTGTCCAATTTGCCGGAGGGTACACCGACCGAAACTTTGTGCGGATAACAATAGCATTTCAATTCCTGGAAACAAGAAAAAAATCATTAAAAGAGTTAAACCCAGAATTTAGAGTTATTTCTTCACACCCTGTTTTAATTTAAAATAATTTGAACGTGAATTGCTGACTTTATTAGATTACGAAATAAGACCATTTCTTTCTGAAAAACTCTGAATAGCATAACATTGATATTGTTACGTAGCTGCCTTCTTCGCTACTCTAAATCGGGTAGTTAGTCTACGTTGCGGGTATGTATGGTCACGTAGCGAAGTATGTGTAGTAGCTTAATAAAATCACAAAACATGAGTATTGTAAAAAGTTTGAGTTCATTTCTTTCTTCCTCGCGTGACTACTACTATTGTTGGGATGACTGGCGATGCTGAGGTAAAGGGGTGGCTCGTGGCCTCTCACTGCCCTTGGCCGCGACGGACCGTGAGCGTCGGACACTCACTGTTCTCTGTCCGCCGTCCGTTGTCTGACTCTTGTCGGCTCGAACCCTCAGGCCTTTTATATTGATAGGTACCCTACACATCTTTATCTTTTGATCTGATAACGGGCATTTGTTATATATTTCTTTATCTTCTCCCTGCTTCTTTGACCGGAAAGCCTCGCTTTCGTTTCCCTTTTTTAGATATATATTTTTATATTTTTCTTTGTCTTTTTTTGCCGGAAGCTTCGTTTTCCGACCGATGCCAATACAACAATATCACGAACCAAACATTGTTTCACGTTGGGTGGTGATTTTGTATACAGCGTAAACTAAATTGTTACGCCTCGTAAGCTCGGTATTTCACCAACTGTCCTTTAATGTATTAATGGCACTACATTAGAGAGTAATCCTTATGACGTTATCTAAAGGAGTTATATCACATAATCACCTAAGATTTGGCCCCATTACTTGTTAGTATACACTTTTTATCCTATTAGCAATATAAACCCGAAAAATTAAATCATATCAGGGGAGTTAATTTCATATCTGTAGGAAAAATAATTCAATCAGATATCATTCCCAATAAATTACCTATTAGTTAAACTCAAAAGAAAAACATTTTTTAATTAATTTCCAGTATGAGCTTTTATTGGTTTTACCAATACGTCTTGGTTTGCATGAAATAATATCACTAGATTAGTATAATCAAAATTACGTTGCAACTATACATTTTGGTTTGCATGGAATAATATCATTACAGTAACCCAGTAGATTACCTTGCTAAATATCCATAGGTAATAGGAACTGAAAACGAAGTAAAGACATATGTTCTTTTGTGGTACATATAAACTTATGGTTTTCTACTTTCTTAGTACTAGCAAAATAAAAAAAATACCCTCCGGGCGATGTAAAATATATTTTTGAAACATATTGCCTGAGGGGTGGGAGTCAAAATTCAATGTCAGCGAGTTTGTACCCCAAGTAAGTAAAATCATCAAATTCATTAAAGGATTGAAAAATAAAATGTAAACTTTAAATATATATTAAAATAAAACAAACTATATATAGATATATAATACCAGTCATGTATTTATTAAAACTTGTTTAAAAAAAACAATGAGGACTGTTTAATGTTGCATGTTAAAATTTTGAGTGTGTTTATTCTATGTTATGACGATTTTGAGTGTTTCAAGTTGTGTGTTATTTTACTATAAACCATGACGTTGATGAGTTAATTCCTTATTTCATTATTCATTGTAATTCGGATATTAAGAGATTGGTAATATTTAATTAAATGTAGATCATTTTTCAATACACTAATCCATCCATTTATTGTTCTATTTAGAAAATTAGTTGTCCTGTGTCAAAATGGCGCGTTTCTGATAAGAGCCTAATTCATTCATTAAGGTGCAAAAGTATGGGTTTTAGTATTATTTGTATTACTCGGACTATTGTCCTCATTTCCATTATTATCTGTTCAATGTCTCGGCCGATGTGCCCACCGGCCTTCTTCGGGTAGTTCTTGTCTAATTCGGGAATCTTCTCGGACTCCGGAACCTTCTTTTCGTAATCGGGCGCCATCACGGAACTTTGAAACTGACCCTCTATTTAGTCCTGTACTCATTCCGCTAATCATAGCTGGTGTAGAGGCGTTATGTTGTGTTAATTATTATTCTATGCTATTGCTGTCCCTGACCAGGAATGAACATGTAGTCTAGATAAATGTCACTTAGAACTGTCTTAACATAACTCCTTTCTCCACTAGGCCATGTGTCCAGATGGACAATCCAGTGTGCATTTTGGGAACTTATAAACCTAACGATTTATTTTGGCTAGAATATCTACCTATTCACTTATATATGTCTTTTTCAATTACCTAGATTCATATTGAGTGTGTTCTTTTAAATCTAATCTAGCATTTTAATGAGAGGTTCCCGTATTGTGTTAATTTCTATGTTTGGTCTATTTAAGAGATTACTACAGCCTATCACATGAGTTGATTCTTTGAGACGTCTTCTCTTCAAATGGGTTTTATAAGAATGAAAAGGACGTTTCATAGATTTCCTACAAGTCGTTATTGTCGTAGGATATAGACGCAACGCTAAAAGTTCAACACTGGAATGAAGCCGTTTGCTTTTCACGCTAATGCCCATGAGAAAGACATGCATCAATATCCTCTCACTTAACCTATAGGTAAATAGTAACGGACGCTGAGCTTTTAAGGTTTGGTAAGGCAATCTATGTGAGAGAAAGAAAACGCTGAATGCACGCCAGCTTTAATCCACTTAAGAAATTACGTTTTTTAACATGCTGCTGATTTTGGATAAATGCATTCATCAACCTGTTTAGCCGTTTATAAAGACAATATATATATATATATATATATATATATATATGTGTGTGTGCGTGTGTGTGTGTAAGAGAGAGAGAGAGAGAGAGAGAGAGAGAGAGAGAGAGAGAGAGAGAGAGGGAGAGAGAAAAGAAAGGGGTGGATAGAGAGATAAATGTACTTATCAATTATTGATATTTCAATTATTATAAGTATTCTATGTTTATCCCGTGACTCTATCAAAATACAGCATGTGGTATGTGATATTTTGTGATAAGAACGGATGATGAAATCGAAATATATTTATGAAGCGATCTTGATATTCATTAAATTGACCTTTTCCTCGCGTGAAATATATCTTTAACAATTATTTTTTATTGAAAGAAGACGCATTTACATACAAATTATGTTATCCTGGTTTTTGTCCAGGATAAAAGTTCATTGTCTTTAGATGTATGGCAATACTCTTCGGCTTATTTACTAGAAAAGTGTTATACACTATTAACCAGAAATTGAATAAAAGAACTAAAAATCAAATATAAAGTTTATTCTTAGTTTAGTAATCTAATTTCGATACCATGAAGGTATTTATCTAAACCGTCCGCCACATGTATGGGGCAGGATGTCACAAGTATGGGGCATTCAGTGAGGATCGAACTCGCTTTTCGGTTGTAAAACTTCGATGCCATGTGAGATACTTCTCTTTATGTTTGCCCATCCCTAAATATAAATTGCATTTGCCACAACAATGTTGTAATTTTTATTTGGATAACAGTTTTAAAAGTTACCTTAATATTGAATCTTCAGACCAATTTCAAATCCTGGACGAGGCTGTTTGCATTTTCCATTACTTGGGAAAAGTATGCTTCCAACTACTATCCTATAGCTATGGGTAAATAGTAGGGCAGAATGTTTTTTTTAAACATAACTATATATCCAGTGTATGAGAAGAAAAGCTCTGAATACAAACCTTTTAAACTTTGCTTAAGAAAGTGACCTTGTGTCGCGTCCTGCTCATGCGAAGTGGTTAGTAAATATATATGTGTACATATATATATTTATTATAATGGAGATTGTGTGCTTTTTCTGTCTGTAACAGAAACTATATTACTATTCAAGTCATAATTTCCTTTGGTATTCACGTCACATTCTCCATGATATTGTTTTTTATTTAAATTTCAATTATTAATAAAATTGTTTTATATGATTAATACTGTTGGCCTTATCTACATCATCATAATATATAATTGTAATTATATATAGAACAACATGGCGGTTTATTGTGCGAACGTCAAGGCTAATTTGCATATTGATATTAAAAAATTGATTTGAATAAATATGTGCAGAATTATTGATTGGTAATTGTTTGGTTTTATCTTAATAAATATGAGCAAACGTTTCGGGGATAGATCATAAAAGAAATCGATTAATAAGAACAAATAACTGTATTATATTCTTACTTCCTATTTTAACTAAATAGCTAAATTATGAAAATTTAGCAATGAAAGGTGTGAGTGATGGAAGAGTAAGTTTCAGTTGTTGTATTTTTCAATTATACTCCCTTCTATTTTAAATCTTTTTATCTTCATTCCTATTTAGTTTCATTAGCTTTTCTAATTTATTATAATATATTATATTAAAACGGAAAGACTTCCACAGGGAGAGTGCATATATTTGCTAGTCTATATAAAGATAATAATGGAATTTAAAAATATCCAATAATTATGATGGGAAAAGTGATCAACTAGAAATCGTGCAAAAGACTGAAATTTTACTTTGCTTACCAATGGTATATGTATAAACACAGACCTGTCTTAGACAATGAGACCCATAACATAATCGGGGACTTTGAGATAAAACGTCCCAGCAAATCCCGTTAAAACGTCAAAACCTTGTGTTAATTCACATCAAGAAAATAATTTATCATCGAGTGGATGTTGCCGTTCCCGTTGAACAGAAAGAAAGCAAAAAATAAACAAATATCTGGATCTTCCCAGAGAACTGAATAGGAAGGTAGAGGTGGTACCCTTGGTAGATAGAGAACTTGGAATAATCCCGAAATACCTGGAAAAGACCTGGGTGAAATGAGAATCAGAGGAAGATTCGGGACCATCCAGATCACAGCACTCCTAAAATCAGCTTTGACACTTACAATAGTCCAGGAGAATTGAGAAGAATTAGTTTCATTCAGAATCCATTGAAAAAAAAAACACCAGTTACCTATTGGGAAAAAAACACGCAAATAAAAAAAGGCTCTATTAGATGTTGCTAATAGTATTAGCAGTGACCCAAGTTCAAATCCTGTACGAAGCTGATTTTATTTAATTTTCGGCTAATGCCTTTTAGATCATCATGAATCCATCTGTCGCCTTCGGCTGTGGGTAAGTAGTGTGACCGATTGGTCGCTAAAAGAAAAGCATGTTCACACAAGCAGCATTCACCGTAAATATTGATAATGTACTGGAATCTGCTCGTGAATATATTTACTTCACTCATCTAAATATTATCATCATCATCAAGTCGTGCCGACTGCACGGATTCTCCTTACCCTGTCTCGCCACTCATCCCTATAAGACATCACTATTGGCAATCCTTTTGGCGGTTTACAATGCAAAGTGTTAGTGAATATAATTGATTCCTTGTTAGCCACCACTGGAATCTCCATCTGTAGCATTCCACAGTCGAACGTCACTTATTTGGCCATCCTTACTACTCCATTATTGCCCAGCAGGTCTTGCTCGTCTTACTTAGTTAGTGTGTGAGATAGGAGTTAAATGGTCGTATAACTGCTCTTTTGTAAAGAGCTTGTTCGATACAGTACACAGCATTATTGTGTATTTCCATTATGGCTTTTTCTCCAGGGGTTTCAGTAAAATCCAAGTGGTGCAACCCTACAATAGTACTAGGATAGGCTGGTATAATTTGAATTAGTGATAACTATGCTGGAAATATCCTCATTTTCAATTCAATATCTCTCTTTCTGTCTCCCTCTCTTTCTCTCTCATTTCCCCATACATAAATACATAATCATCATGAAAGTAACCCATCGATATGGACAATATGGTCTGAATTTCCACGTCTGTAGTATAGCAAGATTCTGGAAACATGAAGGAATAGTTATTAGAAACCATATAACTGCGTATAAATTATTAGTATAATATAGGACTACTTGAAACCATATACTTGTATACAAACAAATGATCATTATAATTAAATAGGAATAGTTACTTGAATCCAAGTCCTTGTCATCATAATCCTCAGGTCATACTGGCACCATGAATATCCATGACTCTATCCCACCAACCGCCCCTAACAGTCATCGCCACTGGCATGTCTTCTGCGTAATCATTCCAGAATCTATTAAGGGCTGGTGGATTTATGTTTTTGCTGGTCGGATACACAGGTGTGTCCATATGCAGGTATTAACTGGAGAACACCATTCACGAGATCATCTCTATTTCTCCAGCAGTGTCCAGCATGTCTTGTTTGTATCACTTCGCTGGTGTGTGTGATAGGAGTTAAGTGACATACAACTTCTTTTTTTGTGGGGTGCTGCTTACAGGATTTGTTCAAGACAACAGGAAACATCTTTGTGTAGTTCCTTTCTAGCCTTTTCTCTTAGCATTTCATTAGAGTCTAAATGGTTCATCCATACTGTTATATCCTGAGATGTAGGATATACAAATTGATAATAAAAACAGTGAATATGTTACAATAACACTATTTATTTTATTTATTCTCACTGACAGGGAAATACAGTGGATGGTTTTGGATACAGTTAATCTAGATGTATCATTCGTGTGCTCACGTATCGGGGGCCAGTCCTTGTCTTGTGTGTGTTCATCCCATGGGCCGTCCTTTGTGTAATCATGTGTGTGTTTACACATGAGGCCAGTGGCCTTGTCTGTTGAATCTCTGCTGATGAGTCTTTATCTAGTATAGGGTAGAAAATGGTTCTACCCTAAAATGACTTAACTAGCCCAACCTTATTGGCGCATGAGGTCACTAGTTCAAGCGTGCTGATGCACGTCTGTACAGTCCAAAAACCCAATCCAAAGTAACATGGCTGAATTCTCATATCCAGGTTCCCGTCAGTCTCTTGCTGATCAAAGGGGGGCAACTCGTTAGGTCTACCTAACACATACAGCAGAAGAGAATATATTAAATTTGCTAGAGAACTTGAACCAATCATAGTTAGTGTAACGGAGAACGAGAAAGGAAAGGGAGCAAGAAATTGTCTTGCCTGCCGGGATTGAACACGCGTCCTCCCGCATGCAAAAACAAATACGAATTTGGGCACTGGACATACGCGTGGTTCGACTGATGTGCCCGGATGTTTGGGTAAATATGTCCATAAATGACAAGTGAGTCGAACGCTGGCAATCAGCAGCAGCAGAAGCAGTCGACGACGAAGCGCTTTGCGAACGCCCCAGTAAAGAAATGGATTTTAGTCCAACAGAAACAAAACTAAATAGGAAATGCGATTTTGAACTGCTAAAGATTATTTCGACTACGACGACGGATTTTCCAGCTGCTAGACGAAGACGAAGAATGAGTTGACCCAAAAAAAGTCTGGCTTGTGTGAAGACGGAGAACTCGCTTGTTTTGGGTGCCCGCCCTTAGCAGGAACTTCTTGATTCGAATATCTATTTCCCCCCATATATTTTCCCCCCTTCTATAGTTAGTATTATGATTACTGGAACAGCACAGAAGTTCACGACGCCCAGCAATTGCTCGGCTTTTGCGTTTTATCCTATACCAGTAACTAGATGAAATCAGCATTAAGTAAGATTCCCCAAGTTTTAATCAACGAAGACCTTACTAGATATTACTATTATTTTTTTTATGTAGATTGTCAATCCGCATAAAGTCCTTTAATCAATTCAATTGGCATTATGTGTTCACATTTTACTTTCCCTTTGAGTAATATGTAAAAAAAATCTTTCATACGATTTTAAAGCAATGTGGGAATTAAATAAAACCTGAAAACACCTGTGTTGAAAGGAAGCACCAGCTGTGTATATGCAAAAATTGTTCATGCGATCGTACTTACAATTAGATAATTCAATTACTAAACCGACATATTATCACGACAGACATGTATTTTAGGAAATCTATCATGGAGATTATCTATTAACGTGTGTATGAAAAGCGTCTAAATAGATTTTACGGCGCAGGAGGTTTCTTGTTAGAATGACGTATTGTGCATTATCCTGTACCTCTTGAATATATCACAAATGAAAAATAACTGAGTAAGCATTACATTCTAATGGGATATATATATATATATATATATATATATTATATATATATATATATATTAGTTAAAGAAATGGATACAATAGAAACCTACTCGAATTTCACCATAAGGATCTTCAGGGTTAAATCCACTGAATTAATCGAGGTACCGATTAATTGCAGCCGATTACACGTGTGTTCATTGAATAAAATTATCTTATTCAATGAACACACGTGTAATCGGCTGCAATTAATCGTATCCATTTCTTTAATAAATTTGCTCTACTTTGTATTTTTTTATCGCGGACTTAACCCCTGGATTTTGTGCACCTCCAATGATCTGCCCATATTCACCGGTAAGCCACCTTCTATCTCTCTCTCTCTCTCTCTATATATATTATATATATATATATATATATATATATATATATATATAGCAACCGGACGAAAGGGCCCTTGTTTTTATCAAATAAAATAATTTTTTTCTCTTTTCCTTCGTATCCACCTATATAGGTTATCATAATGATTACCCTTAAAGTATTATTTAAATTTGCCTGTACCATATATATATATATATATATATATATATATATATATATATATATATATATATATATATATATAAATGTGTGTGTGTGTGTGTGTATGTGTGTGTGTGTGTGGTCAGAACGAGCAGAAGACGGTAGTGCCTGACGTCCCCACATACCATGCTCTCTGCTCCTTCGAAAACACCTGCTCTACTACTTTTAATGAGAAAAGCACAGAAGAAAGGGCCACAATGCAATACAATCAAATCTTGTTCGGACCTTCAGTTGTAAACATTGCAACTGTGTCTACTTGCCCAGCTTAGGCCTTATCAACCAGGACCATGCCTGCAATCGAGATTGACCAAACCTTTCATTTTCGTTCACGAAGCAAAGCCGTATGCTTCAGGTGATATATGATGGATATAGAAAAATTAATATATTGTCTTTTTCGAAGCATGAAAGAATAACAATTAAAATTAGAAATAGAAAAGATTTACAATTTCTTTCTATTTTCGTTCTATCTTTCTTTCTACTTTCTTTGTGTCTTCCTTTCTTTCTTTCTTTCTTCCTTTCTTCCTTTATTTCTATTTTCTTTCTTTCTCCCTTTCTTTTTTTCTTTCTTTCTTTCGTTCTTTCTACTTTCTTTCTTTTTTCTTGTTTTTTTTTTTCTGTTTTCTTTCATTCTTCCTATTTTCTTTCTTTCTTTCGGTTTTTTCTTTTCTTTCTTTGTTTTTTCCTTTCTTTCTACTTTTTTTTTCTTTCTTTTTTCTTCCTTTCTTTCTTTCTATTTTATTTCTTTCTATTTTATTTCTTTCTATTTATCTTTTTCTTCTCTTCTTTCTTTCTATTTTTCTTCTTTCTTTCTTTCTTCTTCTTTCTTCTTCTTTCTTTCTTTCTTTCCTTCGTTCTTTCTTTCTTCTTTATTTCTTCGTTCGTTCGTTCTTTTTTCTTTCTTCTTTCCTTCGTTCTCTCTTCTTCTTTCTCCTTTTTTCTTTTTTTCTTTCTTTCTTTCCTTAGTTCGTTTCTTTTCTTTTTCTTTCCTTCGTTCTTTCTGTTCTTTATTTCTTTCCTTCGTTCTTTCTTTTCTTTCTTTCTTTCTTCGTTCGTTCTTTTTCTTTCTTTCTTTCTTCCTTCGTTCTTTCTTTTTCTTTCTTTTTTCGTTCGTTCTTTCTTTTATCTTTCTTTCTTTTATTCGTCTTCAGTAATGTTAAAATGACAGTATCATAAAATGTTTTAGTGCAACAAAAGATATTCATTAACTTCCAGTTTAGAATAACTAGTGAATGTTTAGCCATTAGAAAATACTATAATCAATATAAATCGAAATTAAACTATGATATGAATAAAATTTGATCAAATGTGCAGGAACTATTTAAAATACATTTGTGTTGTTCTGGTTCCAACGGGAGAAAATTAAATATTTTATAAAAAAGAAGATCCGCAAAATGGATTAGGTTTTTAGAAGAAAAAAAATGATTATTTTTATCTTACTTTTGCAACACGTGTTTCGCAAATGTAAGATAAAAATAATAAACAATATTTTTCTAAAAACATAATCCATTTTGCGGACCTTCTTTTTTATAATATATATATATATATATATATATATATATATATATATATATATATATATATATATATTATAAAAAAGATTCTTCTGAGTATTATTTTATTTTTTATTGTTAGTATTATATTTTTAATTGATTTTATTTCTATTATTTATTATTTTTTAATCTTAATTTTAATTTTATTATCGTACTATTAATTTATTTCATTATTTATATCTTATCTAGTATTTTCTTTTATACTTCATTATACTCTAATGTTTAAATTTAAAATCTTATTATTTTTACTTGTCTATTTATATTTTAATATACTACTCTGTTTTTTCTGTCATGTCACTTTTTTGTCTGTCTGGACGACCTAGGAATCAACCTTAAGATGTATCTCTTTTTTTCATTCACTTCCTGTTTCTATGGTTACACTCCTACACTGTTAAAAAATATATATATTTTTATTATTTTTGTTTTTGTTTGAATTTATATATATTCAGCTCTTTGGGTTTTTTTGTGATATGCTTGTCCATAAGTGAATTGAGACCCATCTGATGAGGCGAAAATTTGGGGGAGCCGGTTTAAATCAACTTAGATTTATATGGGCCCAATTTTCGTCGAAATAAATTTATTATGGGATCACTGTATTGAGTTCTTCCTTCATTTTTTGATAAATATTGCTCTGTATATAATCTAAAAGGTTATCTTACATTGAGCTCTCTTCAGGGATTTAAAGATTCGCTGTATTTATACATACTGGATCATCAATATTTGTACAGTGGATCTTAGAAATCACATATAGAATCATCCCTTACTACCAAGTTTTGGATAAATCTCTTATATATATATATATATATATATATATATATATATATATATATATATATATATATATTACCTAGTACCTTAAATAGAACAAAGTGTGTTTAACAAAAAAATTGAATACCCAATAAGAATGAATAAAACAAAGGTCTTCGGCATAGAATGAACCAATGGGTTGACATGCCGTATGGTCCAACCATCCAGCTGCAAAACAGGTATTATCTACCTCACCAAGCGTGTCTAACTTCGATTTTTCAAAATCCCAGATTAGGTATAATAAGAATAGGTCTAAATGTAGGATACATTATTAGAAGTTTCCAATATATACTAAATAGAATAAATATAAGAACAGACTTCAGACTTGTAGACACTAGCTCAACTATGTATTCTACTTGATATTTGAATATATAACAGAAATAATGGGGTGAAATAGTATCTCTGTCGTAAAGGAAAGGAGACAAGGTAAATATAGAGTATATAATTGGGTTAACAATTTATTGGTCAGTTTGGTATTAAATGTGTGAGTATACAATTGTGCAAATGTCTGTAAGAGGTTGCCAGAGAATTTCTCTTGGCGGGATATATATATATAGGTAATGCAAAAGTACAAGGACACTTATCTTGTTGTCTCAGCAATGTCTCGGTGTGGTCCGGTAAGGTCGCTGTGGTTCTATGATGTCTGCTTGTCGGGGTTGACGTGTTTCTCGCACGGTTGCGGACTCTGGTCTTCTGCTAGTGCCAGCTAGTTCTGTTCCCTTTACCTGTCGGGCCTGTTCTGCTTAATCAGGGTTCAGTGTCTCTGCCCCCTATTGTCCGGACTTCCGGGTGAGGGCTGATAACCCAATTTCCAATATTTATTGTAGTATTACTCTGCATTTCTGTGCATAGAACACTGTATATTACGTATTAAACATATTTATGAACAAATTTATCTCATAACTATCTGTGCCAATTGTCATGAAGAGGTTATTGAGTATTAATTATTTGTATAATTGCAACATATTTTATCACGTATATACACGTATCTATAAGGAATAAAATATAGGTTCACTAATGTTGAAAACACCGGAACATCCTAAGCAGTGTAAAAGAGCTTCTCAAACATTTATAGATTTAAGCAATATTAAATGGTGGACATTAAAAGATGAGGGATCAGAATATAGTAGTTTTAAAGCTGGTTGTAGACTGTGTTTCGAAGAATAATTTTCAATATTGGAAATATGCTATTGGATAGTTGGATTATGAGAAGCTATCATTGATTAAAAGATCATAGCTGATATCAAACTGTCGCCATTATGATAAGTCGTTGTTGAGCCATTTGCCGCCAGACTGGCTACTGATTTGTTGTATGTAATTTTCTATAGTCCCTTACTCGATTTCTCATATGTTAATTGGTGAATTTTTGATTCAGCAACTTTCTTAAGCAGATAGTATTTTCGATACAATTAGGAGCAAAATCTGCACCTCACCATTTCTCAGGAAGTTTGCAGGATTCAGATCAGATTAAATGTTTAGTAAGGGATTTCATTTATATTTCTTTTGTGACCTTTTTTATCAATACCATCATATATATAGTTTCATCTGATTTATTTTAACTGATATACATATATATATGTATATATATATATATGTGTGTGTGCGTGTGTGTGTGTGTGTGTATGCGCGTGCGTGTTAGTACACACACACACACACACACACACACACATATATATATATAATATATATTAATATATATATATATATATATATATATCATCAAGTTGGACTAACAACACTGATTGCAATTACTATCTCAACATACTTCTTTATGGACCATAGTTCCAGGCATGTCCTCACCCTAGCATTTAGTGTCCGCACATAGCTGTTGTGTGAAAGTGTTTCCTTGTCGAGCAACATTTTTATGTCCATTGGTAGGTGTCCATATGAGAACGTAACCTATATATTCGACTTTACCTCGCCAACAAGGCTCAGCATGTTTTGTTCGTCTAAAATGAATGGTTTGTGTGATAAGAGGTAAGTAGCTGTACACCTACTTATTTGTAGCATGCACCTTCCAGGATTCATTCTGTTACATAATTATTAGATTCCTAATAAGTGTGTACAGTAGTGTAGAAACCAAAATGGCTGTTATAAGTTGCAGCCCACGGCCGTGAAGGATTGAATGACAAGGCTTGACCTCAGTCCTGATCCTCCTTCCGGTGGATACCGTGAGAATCGGTGGAGAAGACCCTCTTCCGGTTTAGATTAGAAAGAGATTTTTAGTCAGATCGGCCAAAGCCACGACGGTGGTAAGTCGTGTTATGCACGCTGCCGACTCAATCTGCGCAGGTAGTCGGGTGGGGATTTCAGAATAAAATATGATCTAAGTTAAATCGAAGTCTTGTGTTATTATCTAAAAACTACCAATGACACAGAGCTTCTGATAATAAGAAATCCCCAATGGAAGACCAGACACGAAGTCCAGATGCTAGAAGAGACGCTAGAAGAATAGAAGTAAGAAAGTAAAGAAAGTATGTAGTACAATTACTTCCAATGCATTTATGTAGTAAAATTACTTCCAATGCATTTATGTAGTAAAATTACTTCCAATGCATTTATGTAGTAAAATTACTTCCAATGCATTTATGTAGTAAAATTACTTCCAATTCATCTATGTAGTAAAGTTACTTCCAATGCATTACTTCCAATGCATTTATGTAGTAAAATAACTTACAATGCATTTATGTAGTAAAATTACTTCCAATGCATTTATGTAGTAAAATAACTTACAATGCATTTATGTAGTAAAATTACTTCCAATGCATTTATGTAGTAAAATTACTTCCAATGCATTTATGTAGTACAATCACTTCCAATGCATTTATGTAGTAAAATCACTTCCAATGCATTAAGTGATGCAACAATTCAAGATAGCACACAACATCCTTGTTTTATTAAAGTTCAAGTGTTGCGGTAATACAGTAGTACTGATACGGTTACATATTGGGAAAATTCTCGTTTTATCTATTCAGAGAGACCAGATTTCCATCTGATGGATAATTTGTGTATATCAATACATGCCTTTTTTGTGTTCATATTGCCATTGCTTCCTGTAGATATAATATTGCTATCTAAGTATGTGAACTAGTCTACTTATTTCAAAGGCTTGTCATTCAATCTGAAGATGTATCTGTCATGTTTAAAATACATGATCGGCCACGCAAATAGGTCTAACAATAAATCAATGTGACATTCCGTTTATTATTATTGCTCATGACATACTAAGTATGTGTAAATAATTATACATATGTTATTTAGTTATTTTCCTGAAAAATTCTCATATAACACAAATTCAAATAAATTCAGAATATTTCACTAGTAATAAGTTGTAACTCATTTTTTCATTATAATTGTTTATTTACCTTAACTCTATTCATTAAGGCCAAGTCACGCTGAAAGTACCATTTCTACATAGAGCACCGAATATAAGTAGCGATGTGCAATACTTAATTGATTGACTTCTTAAGTAACAGTAAGTGCGGTACGCAACCCGAGTACCTTGTTTATAAAAATAACTATTTTACCATAGACAACCTAATCTTAATTTGATTCATTCTCTGTTTTACAGTATATTATATCCGTGTTTATCAATTTCTCATTAACTCAAACTTATTCATATTTTGCTTTCTTTAAAACAACTCTTTCTTTTCTTAAACGAATTAAACTTGTCCAGTACAAATATTACCGCTCGATTGAATCCATATAATGGCAGAAAAGCTGTTGTCTATGGACTTAAATGAATGAGACTAGCAGGACCTAGGCATATACCACAATCTGATAATTTAATTATTACGTGTGTGTACTGAAAAGATATTACAAAATAGTTCAATATGTAAAACGTATAATAATCTTAATTTAACTCTCTCTCTCTCTCTCTCTCTCTCTCTCTCTCTCTTCTCTCGCTCGCCCCTATCTCTAATAGAGTTATCAATTCCGCGCTCGCCCCCTATCTCTATATTTCCCCTTCTGTTTTTCTTTCTTCCTATTTTCTCATTGTATTTTTTCTGTGTAACATGTCTTTTTTACCTTTCTTTCTGTACAATAAAACGGAATGGCTCATTACTTAGTTAAGATGACAACACTTATGAGGAATAAGAATTCAGTCGATAAGCAACCCAGCATAATCGGGATTTACATTTTTTCATTTCATATTGGACGATTTTGTCGGTCTCGTTTTTAACCATAGGGTATAGCACGATGATATAAGCCGTACGATTAAAGAACATGAGTATTAAGATATAGATATATACTTAATGAATATTTGTTACCCAAAGGGAATGATAGCAGACACAGATCAAAGAGTTAACAATGTATTTGATACCCATCTTTATTAAAGGTTTAGACGTGGCACTTAATGGCCTTTCTCTAATACTATTTGATTAAAATGTATTTTTTAAATTGGAAATACCAAGTAAAACGTCTCACCATAAAATATAATGAATTCATCAACAATTTAATAATAGAAAAAGCATTACAAATTCATGTTACAATAAAATTAGACTATTAACTTAGTTTCTATCTTAGTTTTGGTTTGAAGAAAAATACTGTATAAGCCATAGTTTAACTAAGTTAAGAGACCAGCCTGTCCTACTATTCATTCATAGCTGGAGGGAGAATAGTTGGATTCATACATTTCTCCAGGGTATTACCCTTATATGAAATGTAGACACCTTCGTTGAACTCGAGTAAGGAGATTAATCTTTGATTTTTCCTCTAAGTTAAGGTATTTACGTCTATATTGCTTTGATAAAATCTCGCTATAATGTGTCATTGTTGTTGTGTTACAGTTACATACATATAAACTTTAATGAGAATTATAGATACACGCAAAAAATATGCTCCGCGAAAATAGCTAACTTTTAATGTAATGAAATATATCGAATAAGAAAGATTAATGATAATAGATAAAAACACACATAAAAAGATTTTATTAATTTTGCATTTATTTCAATTGTTTTGTTTTTTTTTATATAAAATTATAAATGATTGCATGTATTTTAAGTTTGTGAAAATTAGATGATGTGTGATTTAGTTGTTGATAAATCTCTAAAAAACTTTCGGGCATTCTTTGTGAAACTCAGGATTCTTCGTGTTAATCTTCACTTTGTACTTGACTGGAAGGGCCATTTTTACCCTTCAGATAAAATATAGAATCCTCATCGAATAATTGAATTTTTCTAGCGGGAAATAACCAATAGAACCGCCAGAAACACTTCCAGGAATAAGTAGATTGCTCCCAGGCTTTTTCTGGTCAAGAATGCCAGTGATGGGGATGAAATTCGTCTGAATGACAAGTAGGCATATAACAGACATTTAGTCTCCTCACTTCCGAAAAGAGACACTTATAACAATCAATTAGTCGGCAGGTGCATCGAAACATTCCATTCCAATACTTATATGGAAAATACTTGACCACATGTGTTTCACTTATTTAATTTATCATATCAGGGGCTGCAACATGCAATATTGACTTTTATAATTTTAACCTTATCTTCACTAGTGCCAAGGAACTTGTTTTCCCCTTCTGATTTTACAATAAAACGAATATAAATACAAATATTGAAAAAACTTATATAATTAGATTACGCAGTGTACAACATACTTTTGGAAAAATGGTAAGGAACATTATATCAAGATATATAGAATATATTATATAAAAGAACCAACTACCTGAGAGTAATATAGTGGGGGAAATGGCCATAATACAGGATACAAATGTTCATAAAAGTTTCCCTAAATCAATAAAGTGCTAAAGTACTGGGTAGTAGAGCAAGTTAATACCGACAACAAATTAGTAACTCAACCCGTTATTTTGGTTCCATAACTAAAAAGTTATATGTATTAAAAATGTGAGTAAACGGACGATGTAAATAATTATTAAATACTGAATATACCTTAGACAGTGCAATGAATGGTTAAATGGCACAAGAGCAGAAGTAGGATTTGTGAGGAAATAAAATAAAATATTGGTCGAATGATAAGGGGTAGGACATGCCAATTACACAAACTTTATTGCTTCACTATGAATTAGAAATGACAGCATTGAGAAAATGTTCTAAAAGATAATCATTGTAAGAAAATAATGCTAAATGAACATATCTAAAACATATTCCCATACAGGAGAATCAAATAAAGGATTATTACTATTTTGGTCAACATTTTACCAATTCATCCTAAACTGTACGGTCCCTTATTTATAATTTATGAGAGTTTGATTTCTAATACATCCTAATATTAGTTGTAGCATAGACAACGGTCTCTATTATGCGTTCTGTACCACGCGGCATGTCAACTACTTTGCTATAGTATGTTTCGTTACTAATAATTTCTTAAAGCTTGCTAATGTGTCTCTCACCACTGACCATGTTACTCCCTAAAAAAGGGTAGAATTTACTTGTATATTTCATTCGCGTCAAGATCAGACACTAAAAAGTAGAAATAATCTAGTTTACTAGCAACAGAAAACACCCTCCGGGCGTCGTAAAAATTAGTTTTTGAAAGACATTGTCTGAGAGGGTGGGAGTTAAAAATTCAATGTCAGAGGGTTTGTATCATAAGTAAGACAAATCCTCATATTTATTTTTTTTAAATAAAACAATTTGAAATGAAAATTGAGCCCCGTCCCTCTCAAATAAAATGTTTCATGCATGTAATAATCAAACAATTATTTTGAATATTTTCCACATCAATTTTACACAAAAAGTTAAGTATTTGTTTATTTGTAAACTTTTTAGTTAACTTCTTGTTACTGTAAAAAAGTGGGGACTAGAGTAAAAAACAATTTTTTAAATAGCTTACTCAAATTTTGGGTGTATATAGCATAAGAATATTGTGATGTAAGATGTGACGTAGACTTGTGACGTACTTTTTGTTACAGACAGAAATACAGACAATCTCCATTATTAACAGATTTAAAATGCAATCTAAAAAAGTGTTTCGGGAATCTGAATCGGTTTGGTTAAAAGAACTGCTATGGACCAGGGGTGACTGTGATTATATAACATTAACTAATACAGGAGAACCTGAGATTTTTCTTTTGTTTCTTAACGTAAAAATGGATAGATTTATCAACTCATATTAGCTTGGAGGATATACTTAAGATTTCAGACAACTAACACAAACAACTGAACATGAGGAAATGAGTTTAATTTAACAACGTAAGAAGAAATATATTTCTCATCTCATATTGGCATTGAGGAAGTGAACCTGAGATGACAGACAACATACACACATACAAAATTGTAGCAAATAGGTGAGAGTGAATTTTTGAATAAACACAAATTGTATCAGCTATTTATTTAAATCTGATAAAACTTTGAATTTTCGTAATACTCTCTTTTTTATTACTAATCGTAATACTATGTTTTGCAACTTACCCATGAAATATTAAAATGCAAAAAAATATAGAATTTAAAAAAATATAGTAATAATATTTCTTTTATATATATATATATATATATATATATATATATATATAATATATATATATATATATATATATATATTATTTTTATACATATATAATTTTTATATATATATTTCTTTATATATATTTTATTTTTAATAATTTTTTTGTTTTATCCTTATTCTATACTTGTTCAAATTCATTCAATAGTTTAATTCATAGTTTAATTTTGTCTGACGACCATCCCCCTAAGAAACCAGAACTTGAAAAGTATCCTTTTTTTCTCATTTGACTTCCTGTCAGCATGGTGACAGTCTTACAATGAAACATTAGAATTTGCCAAAAGTAAAAAAAGAATGGAAACTTGGCAGCCCCCAAAATAGACAGAAAACCCATCATGCCAGCAATAAATCCACAGATGAAATTGAAATGAGGTAACAATGGAATTGGAAAAAACAATGTCAGTGGTACATTTAGCGTGGTTAAAGGCATGCAAATCCAGGAGACGACCATGCAGCAGACTCCAATTTTATATTCAAAAGGAATCGGTGAACTGCGTACAGTTGCATTGTATTTACCTCGTACCCCACTTGTATGGGTTAGGCACAAGGCCCTATTAACGTGGGACCACCCACAAACCGAAGCTCATGGGTAGCGAACTGCGTACAGTTGCATAGATGCCCTGCATCCAACGTTTTCTTTGACGCGTTGTGTTTATTTTATCTCCTATCAGACAAAACATGTAAATAAGACGAGAAACACATGCTGGATAATATTGAAGAAGTAAGGATGAACTCATAAGAGACTTCCTCCTATGGATCACTACACATGGAAAAACCGGTGTTAGCCGACCAGCAATAAACTACATTATTCAATTCTGTGGGGACACTGGGTGCCATCTAGAAGATTACAAAGATCGATGGCCTATGCATATGATGGCGAGAGAAGTATTTGCTGTCAGCACGCCATGATGATTACGCTGCTGCTGCTGCTAATGATGCTGCTGCTGCTGCTGCTGCTGCTGCTGCTGATGATGATGATGATGATGATGATGATAAAACACAGAATTAGGAAAATGTAGAATGGAAATGTTATCCCTCAAAATGTTATATTATACTAATTAAAATATCCCACATAATATCTAAAATAAATTGCTGAAATACAGTACAAATTAGAATGATAACTAGCAGAAATAGGTCTGGCACTTCATATCCCTTTTTGCCCGCTGCGCCTCTAACCAAGAATGCAAAAGATTTATTGAGACCTTGGGTTTGCGATCCCCTCTACAGACCCAAAACATTTTAATCTGGAGCTTTTTCTGCATATTAAAAGAATCCAATCTCCTTGAAGAAACCGATATAATGTAGACATCAGTTATTTTCTGTCGCGATAATGTGAGGATCTATGAGTCTCCTCGAAACATCTGCTGAGAATGGCTGTGCTTAAATCTAGCAATATAATCAACAAATAAATCCAACACGAAAAAAAAAACCCTCTATATTCCCTAAAGATACACTTAAGCTCGCATTATTAGTTTCTTATATTTTCTTGTCACTTTTTCTTTTGACACGACATTATAAAAAAGAAAATGTGTTGTTCTTATTCCAAAAATATGTTTTTCTTTTTCTCTTTTATTTAATCCGTTCATTTTGCTGGCTTACTTATTGACATATATTCTTGATTTAATCTTAGTGTTGCCTTTCCAACTATATCCCCTTTCCCACCTATCGTCTCGCTTCCTTCCTTGTTTTTTTTTTTTCATCGTAATCCTCGGAATTTTCCTTCACTTCCTGCATACGTGTTAAAACTGCACACGCAGAATACCAGCAGGAAAAAAGCGGTATCTTTGTCGGAGATGCATCAGCTTTGGGAACTAAGTAAGCGACACTAAGATTGCGTTTCTTTTCTTTATTCGTTAGACAATCCTTT
>CM042158.1:66051273-66093773 GCA_023376005.1 Doryteuthis pealeii | reverse complement strand
ATAAACGTAAATTAAATCAAATCAAATCAAATAAATAAACAAACAAACAAAAAATCAAAACAAAACTAAAACATAAAAACAAACAATACTCGTATCTAAAAATAAAATGTACACCTGAAAAATAAAGCCCAGCCGAAATTGTTCCCACTGAAAAAAAAATGTTTTCAGAAAATAACTTTACGTCCATTTGATGATAAGTGCTCTGTTTTTCTTCTTCTTTTTAATATACACATATGTGTATGTTTTCACACACAATGTTTGTATTTTTGTAAACATTTCATCTTATTCTTCTGGTGCGGAGTGGTTTAACTCCGGGTTATTATCCACAACTTTCGGAGTATTTTTTTTTTTCACCGATACCAATATTTCAAATAAATTCCTAAGTACCTTCTCTATTCCACTGAAGTTCCCTTTCATTTATATAACGAACCCACTGACAATTAAACATCATTAAACTTAAACCCATTATTCAGGGGAATTAACATTAAACAGATTCTAATTGTTATACTTTTAAATTGCAACTTAATCCTAAAAACCTAACGTCCCGATCTTAGCTGACTAATGATTATTTTTTCCCTTGTTAGTTGTTGATTGCTGGAAAATGTACACAACTACCTGTTAATATAATTACAAATGAATAAAAAACATCTCTTATCTGGTTGGTTTCTTTATTTTTCTTTTTCCCCTATATCTCTTACCGTAATAAAATTACATTAAACTAACGTGATTTAGTTCTAATAGACCTAACCCACGTTTACAATTTACCTGAAATACTTTTTCTTTTTTTTTATTGTGAGACTCTAAGCATTCTATCTCATCCCGTGTTGCAAATCACTCTCTTTACCAGTGTTATCCTGAAGGACCCCAGTGCGTTGTATTTCGTTATTTTCCTATGCATCTGGTGCTCTCTGTGACACTAGTCTATTCAATAGTGGCACTATACAATCTTCATCAGGATGTTCGCCAATTCAACAACTCATATCAACCTATTTGGGTAGCGGATTGTCATCTGCCACTACATCTTTCTTTGAGTCCCTTTCACTCATAGGTACCACTATGATTAACAGTGATATCGTTCTGTTTCTATTTATGATTACAGCGTAATAACTTTATTATGTAATGTATTTCGAGAATAAAAATGTTCATGTCGGAAGAATGTAAACAAAACATATGATTAATAAATAAGATAGCAGAATCATTTATTATAATCTGCTTTAAAAACAAGTAAAAACACGTTAAAATTAAAGATATAAAAAGAAAATTAACCTGAAATTCCTGATAGTCGAATGACTGCATGTAATTATGAAACACACACACACACACACACACACACACACACACACACACACACACACATATATATATATATATATATATTATATATATATATATATATATATATATATATATGTTGTTATTAGTGACCTACGTATACTATGATATACTATTAAAAATATCCAGAGGAATTCTTTTAATTGAAAAATGCCGTTCTTTGGCTATAGATCATAGTTGGCTATATGATATCACTAATGCAACCACAGTCTATGACAAGAAAATTAGCTTTTCTGCATCTAGTTAGTAAAGCAGAGACAAAGAAACAATCCATGATGTCGGAATTTAAATGAAACAATTCTAAGTCACCTAGTATACGAATCTTGGCTGACTTCTTAAAACGGTCGGAAAATTAAAACGGAAAGTTTTTTGGTGGTCCCCAATAACAGTTTAACTACAGTCTATGAATTAACATTTTGCGAATTTGGGCTACAGTTTTAGGGGATTAAGGTTGATTTTAATTACGTATTGCTTAAAAAAATAAACAAAAAACTCAAATTACTATACATTCAATGTTGAAAATATTTTTTTAAACTAACTTTAATTGAAATTATACACTGCAATACTAACACAAACAACTGCCTCAATAATAGATTCAATAATTCATTAATTCATTAAATGTATAGTAATTTGTTTTTTTTTTTTTTTTTTTTTCTTTTGCTGTTTATTTCTTTTAAGCAATACGTAATTAAAAACAACTTTAATCCCCTAAAACCGTAACCCAATTCGCAAAATGTTAATTCATAGACTGTAGTTAAACTGTTATTGGGGACCACCAAAAAACCTTTCGTTTTAATTTTCCGAACGTCTTCAGAAGTCAGTCCTAATCTTATTTACATTTTTAAGTAAAGCAGAGACAAAAAAACAAAAACAATCCATGATGTCGGAATTTAGATAAAACGAGTAAAATGTAGAATGTGTAAAGGAAAACATTGGGAAGTGTTTTTTTGACAAAACGAGGATTTCTGCTGACGTTTAAAATTTATTATTGAAAATAGAAAAATTGTTTTACTCTTTGAAATACAGAAGTATTAATATTGTTATAATTAATAATTCCGGGTGTAATTGATAATTCCGAGTGCAAAGCTTGAAAAGCACCGGACGAAAGGGCCCTAGTTTTATCAATAAATATTTTTTCTTTTCCTTTCATTCCTCTTTAGTCTTCCATCCATTGACATCGTTGTGATCACTATGATAACCCTCAATATATTATATAAATTTGCCTGCACCAACATATATATATATATATATATATATATATATATATATATATATATATATATATATATATATATATATATATATATATGGGGGGTATGTGTATGAGTGTGAATTATCAAGAATATCCTTTCAGTAAAACCTGGTTAGTTGATTCGATTCCTTAAACGGTTTCTACAAATATGTGTTGAGCACTCTCCAATATCTTTGTCAAAATTTGTGACTTATTCAATTTTTCTTCTTTTTTATTACTTTGAGTTTTCCCTAGAACTACTACTACTACTACTACTACTACTACTACTATATATATATATATATATATATATATATATATATATATATATATATATA
Organism: Doryteuthis pealeii; assembly: GCA_023376005.1. Taxonomy (NCBI): domain Eukaryota; kingdom Metazoa; phylum Mollusca; class Cephalopoda; order Myopsida; family Loliginidae; genus Doryteuthis; species Doryteuthis pealeii. The sequence goes on along the minus strand of CM042158.1, from coordinate 66,090,872 downwards.
TATTTCTGTTGGCGTTGCACATGGGTAGTGTGTTGGAGTTTGATCGTCCTCAACGGGGTCTGGCTGGCTGAGAAGGGGTATTATGTTGGAAATCCCCCTATGAAGCCAGTCAATAACATAACTGACGACGCTACCCTGCGCTGTGTAGTCTGGCGAATTTCAAACAGTTAAGAGTAAGAAAATGAATGCGACGGTAAATGTATATATAAAAGGGTATGAAAACACACAATATTGTTAAAATGAATATATTTTTATATAATTTTCATCGCTAATATTGAACAATTTTTCGATTTATTAAAATTTGATGATGATTTTTCATAAATCGAAATATTGTTCAATATCATCTATGAAAATGTTATAAAAATATATTCATTTTAACAATATTGTCTGTTTTCATTTCAGAAATTTGAAAAATAATTTGAAGTGTTCCAAAAATGAGATGAATTTATTTATCGACGCTTAAAATTTTCGGTTTACTTAAACCTTTATCAGGATAGATTATGGGGTGAAGAAATTAATGGATGTTTTGTAAATAGTTTTAAATAGCTACAACATATCAGGATTTATTTAATTATCTAGGTATCATTCCCACTTTGTTCCCTTTGTTCTCATAAAATCTGTCCATTAATACTTTTTCTCGTCTTTTGTTGAATTTCTTCGAGTTACGTCACGCGTCACATCTTCACGTGTGCGGGTCGTGGCTTGTCTTTCAAAAATATAACGCTGAACAAATACAGTTATAAACTTGTTATAAAGATTGTTCTAACTCCTGTCATCTACAAAACATCCATCAATTTCTTCACACCAGAATCTATCCTGATGAAGTTTTAAATAAACCGAAACGTTTAAGTGTTATATAAATTGATCTTAATTTTGGAACACTTCTTTTTTCAAATTTCTTATTATTGTCGGATTTATTTCCATATTTCCTCCCATATATATATATATATATATATATATATATATATATATATATATATATATATATATATATATATATATATATAATGAATCAATTTAGGACAAAATTATGTATTTGCTACGTCTAATGCAGCAACACCTGATATTTAGCGAAAAAAATGATTATTCTTGCTCTATGTCTATAGATGTTGCTACAGGCTGAGATTTTTGCTGTTGAAATAAAGTATTAAATGAACCAAGTTAAATTATTTTTCTTCATTTATTCATTGCATTTATCTTTCTGTTCAGACACCTTAAATACGGCATATCGACCTCAGAAGACAGAAGACCTGTATATTAAACAAAGTGTATATATATATATATATATATATATATATATATATATATATATATATATATATATATATATATATATATATATAAACCTTTGGTAGATTACTACACCAGTTCCGCCCTGACATTAAAAATATGGCTAGAAAATTAGAAAGGATCGAACAAAAGCTCGTCCGACAAGAATCGTCAGTATAGTTTAACGAAACTTGTGTAAAAGAAAAAATGCTGCCAAAATACACTTAAATAAATGAAAGAAAAGGTTGGATGGATAAAATTGGTTTAAGGAAGTACCAACACGTGATTTGCCCGAGAGTTTGTTCATGTAAACATTGTATTCTATTTATTATTATTTTAAATATGAAATAATAATAATAATAATAATAATAATAATAATAATAATAATAATAATAATAATAGAAAGTTATAAAATATTTAAGTGTGCAAAGAAAACGGCCTTCTTCAGGGAAAATGTTTGACATTTGAAATTAAAACTGTCAAAATACAGAGAATTTTGAAGTGTTCGAAAAAATAATTTTTTGAAAGATTTTTGAAACGAATCTTGTTAAGAAATAGATGAATATTTGGTTACACTTGACGATACTTAAATGTACTTGTTGAAACGTATGGAAAGCGAGACGGTCTGATACCATTTAAATTTAAATATTATTTTCAGCTTACTAAATCTTCATGGACATGACTACGTAATCAACCCATCGAACAAAATTGACTGATAAACACTTGAAAGCAATTCTTTTTATTGGATTTAGCAACTACAAACCAAACATTGACAATATATTAAAAGGCAAACTTCAGTTTCACAAATCTCACTAAACCTTTCTGCTAATGTTGCGTTCTTTGATAATGTTTTGAAAAAAAATATGTTGGTTAAATTTGTTTTTGTAAATCTTACGCGTTACATTCATAAATATAACAGAGAAAGATAAATTTTGTTTAGCATCTTTTTTTCAGAGATTTCGTTCTGGCTAGCAAGTATTGAACACAATAATAATGTAGACCGCGCTCGTTATTTTTTCAATTATCCGGACCACCGCAACGAAAGTTTGGTGATCCCTGCTCTAGACAAAAGCATTTTACCATTGTCATGGAGGTCTTCTGAGTTTTTGACTTTCCCGGTCACTCTGCAACTACACGGGTCCTTCTGTTGTCTTTGAATCTTGCGATGTGTCCAGCTCAGCGGAACCTCAGCTTTAGATACTCTGCAATCATATCTCTGACGCCAATCCGTTCACGATTTACCTTGCTTCGAATATACTCATAAAAGAATATTTCAACCATCAACCATTCCATGGCCAGCTGTGCTGGGATTTCTGTCCTTTTTTGGTATCACATTTTCTTTCTGACTTTTTACCTGTGTGTCTAAACACTTTATTTTGAAATTCTTGCTGCCAACAGCCTTATGGAGTGTTGAACAGAGTCCCCCCCATTTTTTGGATAAAGGCAGGAAGGTTTATTTCCTTCCTGTTCTTAATCTTTATTTATCTGGTCTCTGTGTTATTGTTATTGTTATTGTTATTAGTGTTGCTCACTGTTGATCTTAATTTGGCCTGTCCAATTTTAGATTAAAAAAAATCAGCTGCTGCTATAATTAGTGCCAGTCAGTAAGCAGCGTGACTTTGAAAGGTTTATAACAGTATTATTTTCAGTATTCTGATTTATTTGTTTTATTTGATTTAAATAAGTATTGTGTCTTCTGTTTGGATATATACACGAGGACAATTCAATAAATAAGGTGATTATTGAGTAAGGAGATGGCAATAGAAAGCATTGTTTGCAGTTGCACCTTTTTCAAGGAAATCAATACTGATTGTGTAAATATATATATATATATATATATATATATATATATATATATATATATATATATATATATATATATTATTGTGCCTTAACCAAACACTATTCTTCGTTGTTCATACTAGCGCACGTTATACCAATAGCATGACAGGTAAAACGGTGCAATTGAAGACCCACGTGTAGGGTCTTGTTTAACTCTGCTCTGAGCACGTCTTTTATTGTGGTGAATGCCTCCCACCAAAATCGGATAAATCATGCTACGATATGATAATTTTGTTCTGTTACCGTGCCATGAATACAGGAACTGGAACAGCATAACACAGTTTCCAGGTTTGGAATAATGCTCCAAGAAAGATTCTTACACATTCATATTTTAAATATTCCATCTTAGAATATTGCATGAAAAATCAAAACAAAATAGTGAACTTAAATCCCAAAAGAAAAATTATATATATATATATATATATATATATATATATATATATATATATATATATATATATATATATATATATATATATATATATATATATATATATATATATATATATATATATATAAATTAGTAACAAGCAAATTATTAACATATTGAAGCACCCCCGTGTTATTTAGTTGAATATTGATTATCTCGAATAGATGTTTGAGAGACACTCATTTTTTTCAGTGTTTAAATTTGATGGAAAAAGGCTTTTAGTATTTATAAAATAGCTATTATTCTAATGTAATCTTGTTACGTTTAGTTACGTGGAAAGACGTGAAAATCATATTTAAATAACACTTCACGGCTCTAAACTTACAGTGTGACTTTTTTCCTTTCAAAGTATATATATATATATATATATATATATATATATATGTGTGTGTGTGTGTGTGTGTGTGTGTGTGTGTGTGTGTGTGTTAGTATATGTTTGTATATAGTTATGTTTGTATATAGTTAGTTATGTTTGTTTATGTATATATATATATATATATATATATATATATATATATATATATATACATATATATATATACGTTTGTATATGTATATATATATATATATATATATATGTGTGTGTGTGTGTGTGTGTGTTTTATATATGTATATATATCTATATATGTATATACATATATATATATGTGTATGTACATGTATATATATGCATATGTATATATATATATATATATATATATATATATATATATCTACGGATATATATGTATACATATATATATGTGTGTGAGTGTATGTGTGTGTCTGTGTATGTATCTATATATATATATATGTTTTATAAGTGGAAATCTGCATTTATGTATACTTGTACGAATTTGTCGGTGAATGTACGTAGACACACACCTGCTCATATGAAGATATTAGTCTGGCAGGTCTGTCTACCCTTGCACGTCTCATCATTTTTTTCTCTTTTTGCAAACATGACGTTAGAATAATTTGAAAATAATTTTTAGGACACTTTCAAATTCGTTCCTTTAATAATTTCTTTGTGTGCGCATTTTTCCAGCGGAATAAATGAAATCCGTGATTAGTTTACTCATTTGGGAAATTTTCGTGCGAAAAGGTGAACAAATTCGAAATAAAATTAGAGATGCGCGCGTGCATCATTATATGCACTTATATACAGTTCGAGGCTTTGATAATAACAGATACCAGAGTATGTGGTACGGAATTATTAATATAAACACTCCATTTCATACACATGCTTTTAGCATTCATCTTTTGCGAAATATACGTTGACATAAACGTATACGTTCGCACAAAAACACATATATTTATGAAGAAAATGGGAAAACAAATATTCCCCAAAAGATGAATTTATTATATATGGTGAAGTCGACGTTAAAATGTTTTGGATTTTATGAAAACTGCTACAGAAGTAAGGATGAACTCATTTGCGACGTCCTCCAATAGAAACATGCACATGTTCATGGTAGTGCGAGTCGTTCTGCAAAACCTACATAGATCAGATCTGTGCGGAAACTGCATGCTGTGCGGATAACCTCCCAGGTCAATGAATGATAGGGACGGTTGGTGTAAGATTGTTATGGATATCCATGCTGCTTACGCGACATGATGATGATGATGATGATGATGATGATGATGATGATGTGACGTATTTTCTTAAATAAATATAATAAATTTTAAAAATAGAAAAAAATAAGAAAGTAGAGAGATAAAGACTAAAATCTATACGTAATTAAGTTAGGATAACATAAGTAAATGTAAAACGTATGTTTCATATTTACGTTTTTATCTACTTTTTTTATATTTCATTTTTTATTTAACCCGATTTTATAAAGGAACTAACCACGACACCACCTAAGAAGACAGAATTGGAATAAATATTATTGATAAGATAAAAGGATTTTATGAATTTGCATTGACAAAGCATTAAAACGTGATATATTATAGCTATTTAAAACAAGTTTACCTGATTTACAAAAACTGATATTGTGCTAACAGAGGGTAGAAGTAAAATGGTACCAGCTTCAAAAATGAGTCTCGATCTTTTGTAATGGATATGAGCTAATAATTTAGAAACTTGTTTCTCTTTTACATTTGCTAATACCATGTTCAATCTTGTTCTCTTAGACAATTTATGGCTACCTTTATGATAGAAAATTTCCACCTGTTGATGGTTTGTTTTAATCTCGTTAACCAAAAGTTACCAATATTCTTCAATGAATGTAAATCCCATAGTTTTTACTATAGTTTTCTTTAACTCATTGCCTACGAAATTTCCCTGATAATTTTTTACTTGTATGATGGGATATTTCAAAGTTCACTATCTATTCCCCTCAGAACTCATTCTATTCAAATAATATCATATTATCCGAGTACTGCTCAATTATAATAAACTAATCATCAGTTTTTTGTACTCTGGAGAGGTAGTGTGTGCAGTTTAAAGTAGACAAAGAATTAAAGAATTACTTTTTAATGTTTATTTTAAAGAGTACAATATGTTCAATATAAATAATTTTTGTAGCATTTAAAATAAAAATTAAGATCTTTCAGATATATCAAGGAAAATGCGTTATTCGAGTTTTCAAGTATCTGTGGTGCTCATAAAAGAATTTGAAGGTTCCTAGAATTCTCACCGATTTTGTTTTTTTTTAATTTTATTTTTTGTCTTTACATGAGATAATGTAAACATCAGCTTTGGATTTTATATGTGGGTGTAACCGTTTTGATTAATTTCTGGTAGGTTTTGAAGATAAAGGGAGAGTTATTGCCAATGTTACTTAAATTATTTTCTATGATATTAGTGGAAAAGTGTTTTGTTAAAATTATGTGTCTCTGGGGAAGACATATTATTAGAAGGCAAAATGATGGACGTATAAGATCGTTTTCCTTTGTAAATTTTGATGGCTTTAAATTTTGCATGCAGTATAGATTCTTTTGGGGTAAAGGTGTAGAAAATAATTTTCTACGTAATCAAACTCCTCATTTAGATATTTAAGGGAGCAAATGCGGCGGTAAAATCCTATAAGATAAAAGCCTATAACTCCTCTTTTAGTATTATTGTTGTGGTTTGGGTAGTATTGTATGTGGTCATTTTTACTGCTAGATATGGTGGAATTTGAAGCCTATTTTTTCATTATTTTTGATAAAGCATTTAAATGAATGTAAGTTATCATAGGTTTCAATACATATATATATATATATATATATATAATATATATATATATATATATATATATAGTATGAGCAAAAAGTAATAAGACAAGCAGGAAATTTCTTATATGTTGTTTATGTCAACTAGTTTCGACATTAATCGTCAGGAGAAAATTTCTTATTTGAAGAAATTGTTTATAGATTTTTGATAGTGAGCATTATAGAAGAAACTATAAAAATTGTAAGTGTTTTGAGTGACATGCTATTAAAAATACGAGTGTGTTAGTAGTAGCATGTCCATTTGTTCCGTGAATAACCTCTATGAGGTGGTTATTTTTAATGCTCTTATATAACATAGGACATGACTATATGTGTATACATAAAAATGTAACATATATGTTGTGAATGTGATATATCTCGGTAATTAAATATATATATATATATATATATATATATATATATATATATATACGCAAAATATATATACAAAAATGTATAGATTCACATATACTTACACACAAACATACACATACATATATATTCATAGATACGCATATATATATATGACTGCATGTGAGAATTAACAATTCAGTAGTTTATTAAGATAGACTTTTGTAGATATATAGTTTTTTATTCTGCTTAATAGAAAACTGTGTTTTTTTCATAATACCAATATTTCTGTCGTCGTTAATTATTCACGACCTCTTCATTATGCATACTCTTGTCTGCCTTAAGTCTTTTGTTGTTTAACATTTCATGATAAGAGCCATTTCCATGGATCCGTTATGAAATTCAAATATGGATACAAATATGTCCAGTTATAAATCATACCTTGTTAAACCAAAACCTAAATAGTGCTTTTACCAAGGTAAATATTAACGATTTTATAATAAAATGTTTTTATTTTATTTTATAAATTAGTTTATTTTTTAATTGTTTCCTAAAATGAATGTTCAACAAAATTTAAGATAGAAGAAATAGTTGTATTAATATAGATACGAGAAAGTTGCTTCAATTGTGTTTCAACCGTGAAGACTTTAGGTAATTAATGTTATTCGGGTCCCTATCTTCAATTAGTCTTTACTACATTATATGAATTATATGAATTATATGAATTCTTATTTTAGCGGATACAAAACGGATAAAAAGTTGAACAAATGTTAAATTTAACTGCTAACGATTGTAAAACATTAGAAATGGTACTTTTTTTTTCAAATTCCTAAACGTCAATACAGTAGAGATGTTTTTCCAGAACTTTGTAGCCGAAATTATGGGTGCGTATTATATATGAATCCGTGTTATACACGACTAATTACGGTAATATTTTACTTTTCATTCACTGTTTATACGTTATTTGTCTTTAAAGAATAAATTAAGTTAATATTTAACTAAGTTCTTATCGCAAAATTCTTAATACAGCAGAAGACAAAATGTAGTAAATTTTGACAGTGTCGAATTCAAGAAAGACTAGATGAAAAGTCCTGCGTTGCTTGAAACAAAATGACAATCTAAATTAACAAATGAAAACTGCTCAATGTTGAGTCAAAGGAAAATCACAGGTGCATATATGCGAAACCCCACAGTATATACACAGTCAGACAGACAGGCAGACACATACACACATACACACACGATGACATAGTTACAAACAGAATTAGATGGCCAATAATCCTTTTGATTTAGACTTGTTTAATACAACTACTCTGCACATAATGGCTTCAGCAACAGCCTATCCAGGGCGTGGAAACTAAGGTCTGCGTAGAAAAAAAAAACCCCTCTTTATATGCCAGTGTAGCTTTGTGGAGAAATGGATGGTGCACCAGGGAGTCACTCCCTTGTGGGATCTTGCTGGCCAGTGAGGTATTACGCTAAATGACACGAAATCCCTTAAGAACAAGTCATAACATTACTGACGACGCTACTCAGCGTCCTAAATACAGGCGCATTTCAAACATATTATTACAATAAAAAAGATAGTATAACTCACAATCACAATTTCGCTGTTCAACTGGAAAGAATCATAAAACAGGGAATAAAACACATTTGAGATTTTTAAAACCATCTAGATTCAGCTAGTAATCTGTTCGTTTTATTAATGATATCCTCTTTTCAACCATAGCCAATTTGCTGTTCTCTTCGCTGTCTTTGTTATGTTACTAACAACCAACCACATGCGCGGTGCTTTGTATTTAAATGGGATAGAGTTCTACAACCGTCAAAAAAAAAACAACAACATTTTTCTTGTCAAAACGTCTTTTAGCGGCTACTGATGGTGGTTGTACCAGAGTTTGATCACCTCTGATAGGGTCAGCAGGGCGAAGAAGGTCTGATGTTGGAAGACCCGAAACTTTCCAATGAACCCTGCGGATTACATCACTGACGACAACTACCAGCGCCCCAAATGTAGGAGCTTATATTTAAAGTATATCATGATTTTCCAGGGCTGATTTTTCAGGGCTGATTTTATTTGCCTGAAGTAATTTACCACGTTATTTTTTTCTTATATGTTAGTATTAACACAGTCAGTAAAATGTATCTAAATGAATATTTTAAAGCAAATAAATAAAGTAACGCTTTAACACCTAGTGAGTTAAAATAATTATTCAAAATGGTTTGAGGTAGAACATTGATCCCAAACGAAATCGTGGATAATTAACTTGTCCTTTGTTTTTTTTATAGCTATGAAATTGACCTAAGTCGTTCTGACTCCTTGAGCAAAGTATGAAAAGCACTACCCCAGGAGTCGTAGCTAGTTCTGACTAATAGTTACCTAGCTGAAACAAGTTGGTTAAATGTCAAGAAAAATGATTTTTTTCATTAATCTTTACCGCTGCTCCTAGAAACATTTTCGATACACTTATATATGCTTAGTTAAAGTTGGAGGTGCGTGGTGTAATGTTTAGAGTCGTAGAAATGGACTCGTAGACCCGAGTTCAAATCTTGGACGAGCCTTTTCGCATTTCACATAATGCTAATACTATTTGGAAAAGTATGCTCGGTAATTAGTTTATGAGAAGGTAAACTCTGAATTCAAACCTGTTTAATTCCGCTTAAGAAATTGACCTTGTGTTACATCCTGCTCGTTGATAAATATATAACCCTCAGTTAATATGCGAAAATAGTGATTGTGTATAAACATTTTTACAAATAAAGGAAGTTTAAACGTGTGTGCATACGGGACTGTTGCATGTGTGCGAATGTGGGCATGTATTTCTTTCGTGTCCGTGAACACAATTCTGTCCTACGTAATAGACTCCTAACGTTTGTAGGCACGATTCGTAACGGTTATCGCTATAGTAAACGGAATCGGCGTCAGAGTTCATATCTTGTAGGAAACTGTTTGTGTTTCACTTATTGTTAATGCTCTTGAAAAGAGTCATGGATCTATTTGCATGAAACCCCCAGTAATGAATTAATTGTTGGTCAAATTGAGTTATTTGCAACTGTAGGAGAAGGAAAACGCAGAATTGAAGCCCTCTGCAATAAAATTTGAATTCAAAAAAGATTTACTCCGATTAAAATTGGCCTTGTGTCATATACTGCCCCAAGTGGGAATGTTTAGATAAGTACACACTCTCTCTCCCTCCCTCTCTCCCTCTCTGTCTCTCTCTGTCTCTCTCTCTCTCTATGTCTCTGTTTCTCTGTCTCTCTGTCTCTCTCTCTCTCTCTGTCTCTCTCTCTCTGTCTCTGTCTCTCTCTCTGTCTCTCTCTCTCTAACTCCATCCTCTCTCTCTCTTACCAATACAACAGCTGCAGTCGTTATTAATAAAAATAAATCTCTATAATTATTCAATGTTCCAGGGATAAAAAAAAACAGAATTTGTTTTGGTTTTAAAATTTATAAATAAATCTTCATAATTTATTTATGATTCACGTTATTTTTAACTATAGGATTATTCTTGGGGCCAAATGAAAACAAAATTCACATATCTTATCAAACGCTTTTCATATGATACAGTGCAATTCAATCAAAAATTTATCACAGTCAGCATTTAAACGATTTAATAATGTATGTCCAATTAACCTATTTTAATTTGTATGTATTATAAATGCGATGAAACTCTAAAATGGTCTAATGCTTTTCGCTTAACTTTGTATCAGTAAACTAGTAAGCATAATAAACATTTGAGGAAATTTACTGTAACTTTTACGGGATGCTCTCAGTTTTTTTTTCTGCAGCAAACATACAGATATACACCGTCAATCAAGTAGATGAAAGATTTCTTATGAGATGTTCTATTTTTCATATTATGAATAATGGTATACAATCGATAATATCGAAGGAAATAACATATTATATACCAGTTAAGTAGGAAATATGTTCTATAATATATTACTTTAAGAAGCGCGTGGTGTAATGGTTAAAGTCATGGGAAATGGACTCGTCGCCCCGAGTTCAAATCCTGGACGTGGTAATTGCATTTCACTTAGCGCTAATACCCTTGGGAAAGGTATGAATCCTACTCTCCCTCCAGATATGGATAAATAGCCGGACAGACTGCGTTCTTTAACCATGGATAGGTAACCAGTCTAGGAGAAGGAAAACTCTGAATTGAAACCTGTTGAACTCCGCTTAAGAAATTGTCCTTGTGTCATATCCTGCTCGTGCGGAGGGGTTGGTAAATATATAATATATTACTTTTAAATTCATTCATTCATGTATTCATTCATTCATCTTCTGAAGTATACTGTTGCTTTGTATTGGGTTGCACACTGCAGCTGGATTTGCAAAAGAATATTGTATAAAAATATATCTTATATATGTGTTCTCCAAATTGCGCCGACTGTGGAAAGTAAGAGAGATTCGGAGAGATTAAGATTAAATTTACGGTGATCGATAGGAGTTAACTACTGTTCGTATTTCTACGAACTCTATTTCCGGTAAAAAATAGATTAGTTACATAGTATTCTGGAGCTTTAATGTACCACGTTTCACTGGTCCGATACCCACGTACATTTCATAACAACGCCTTTATCTGGTCAGTACCTCGATGCCTAAATAATCTCTCATTTCCTCCGGCAGATAACTCCGCATTGTTATCCTTCCATTTCCGGAACTGTTCTAAATTCCTTAGATTTTATTTAAGTATGATCTTCAATGTACAAGGAATAGTCACCAAACATTTTTACTTAGAAGTGGATAACAGTAACCATATATAGTTTTTTTTTGTTTTGCTAAATGAACAAACTGTCAATGAGAAATATAAATATTTTTGCATTCCGTCTTTTAATTTTTTTCGAGAAAATATAATTAAAATTAAACAAAGTTGTTTTTTTGTTATTTTTTTTTTCTGGGGAATTTTCAAAAAATATAAATTGTTTTAATTCTAATTTGATTTTAATTTTTAATTTTTCTTTTTAATTTTAGAGCATATTTCATTTTACGGTTAAAGGCAGATGTTTAATGATTTTTTAACGATTTAAATTCCCGGAGGATTTATATTTAAAAGAAAGCATATTCTTCCATACAGAAATGTTTTCGATTTCATTTCGAAATAAGAAATATCGTCCTTTTTTGTTTGTTCATGTTTAAATAATGTTATACAATCAGAGCGCTTCAGCCTCTGCGGCTAAGTAAAATTAACAGCCTTGATCCCAGAGGTCCAGCGCCTCGCCCCCTCGAGTGGGAATGCCAACAAGATCAACACATTGTTTGTGTCTATCACCCATGAGTTTCAGCTCGTGGGTCGGCCCACATAAAAATTTTCTTGTGTCACGCTCTCATAAGTGGGATGAGTGGTATAGGGATTGGTCCCTATATTTTTACGGCATGTGGAATTGAATAAATTAAAATAATTAAGTTTTCTTAAATAATTAGTTTTACAATTATATGAGCTAAGTTTTGAATTATGTAAACAAAAGAGAATCGAATGAAAATTAGTTTTGAAATATTTTAGCAATAATAGAAAAAAAAATTAAATTTCATCGGAATGCCACGGGTAACAAAATCATCCGATATCTACGTCAATACAAAATCAGTTGATAATTGATGAATATTTTAACTTAATGATCATGTAGACAAATACAAAACAATTATAAAAAGGCCCATTTATCTGAAAAGCGGCAGTTGGAGCGGATGCTCCTAACTTGACAGAGTTGGAGCGGAAACTCTCCCCAACTCGACACAATGGGGAAAGGTCGCTAAGACACAAAATGATACATCAAGTCTGTCTTATTTCGTTTCATACTTTTTTCTCTCTCCTTCACAATACGACACAAGTTTCAATCACAGACATTGTTTTATCAAAACTGCTACAATGTTGACACATCCAAACGAACAAATATAAACAATACATACGCACTTGTCACGCACAACTATGTAGAGACATATACAGTCAGCAACATTGCTAAAAGAACAATTGAATATACCAATTGTAAATTAATGTATATAAAGTTGTTTATTGTATCAATGTTGTCTTCTTTTGTTTTCTACGGAAACTATATTTCCGTAGTATCATACATTTAAATTGTGGGATACAAAACTCGGATATTCTTCAAACACACAAACACCGAGCACACAAGGCTCCCATAGTGGCAAATACCTTGCTATTCATGTTATGAATAATGGTATACAATCAATAATGTGGATTGTGTAAGATCTTTCTTTTTTTCAAATGAGAGGACCCTAAAATGTACCCATACTTTGGCACTTAGTAACTGAATTGACTTCAAATCAATTGCATATGCATTGCCGGGTGGATGGGAGAAAATGTTCCGTTTTCTCAATAATTCATCACAAACAATGAGACGTAGATATTTGATATTTTAATAGACTAGCAGAACCTGTGGATGTACCACATGATGATGATTTGATTATTATAATGTTTGATATGTTTACTTAATAGCTATTGCTCAATTTTTCAATATTTCAAAAAGTATAATAATCTTTATGTAAACGACACTCACCCTTTCTCAAAAGGGATTGTAAAATATTCACATTTATTTGCCAATAAAATCTGGTGGTTGGAGGTGCTTAACATTACTACATTCATTTACCGACAAAATGTGACAAAAACGTGGCTCGGAAAATATCTAAATTGGGCCGGAAGTTTGCCTGACGCTGGCTCGTTAAAACTTAGTCAGGAGACCGGGACGACATAAGAACAAAATTACCAAAATTATTACGTACTTTACAATTTGAATATTACAAATAGAACAAATATGTTAAATGTTCTTTTTTTTAAAAATCATTTGGAATGTTTCATATTAAAATTGACTGAAATAAAATTGAACCAATAAAAAATCTACGACTAAGCGATACCAGATAAACTGGATTTACATTTTTGCATTGTACTTTGAACAATTTGGAAGGTCTCATTTTTAACCAGAGGCTGATGCAGGATGATAACGGACGGAATATTTAGGAACAAACGTATTAATATATAGATAAGGTGTAAGTATATCTACAGAATTTGCTGTCTAGTTTATAGCAATAGTTTGTTTTTATTCTAATAACAATAGCCCTAAATATGTTTTAAAATATTTGTTGTTTTACTGTGGTAATACGAATTATTATGGGTGTAAAATTTGAATTCAATCAATTTCAGAATGACTTTAATATTTCTGCTGGTCATACTTTTTAAAATAAAAAATAAAAGTTGGCAAAATACCCGGGAAAGCAACAATATTTATCCAATTCAAATCTTATAGGTTTTATTTTATTTCCGATTTTTTCATTACTGTTTGCATTTTTCTAAGACGGCGAGTCTTTCTAGAATTCAATAAGGTAAAAAAAATATTTCTTTCATCTACATTCGTATAAACTTTTTCTAAGTTTTCCTTGAAAAAAAAAAATACAAATTTCAAACAAGATATTTATTAAATCCTTTGAAATATCTACCTTGTTTGTTATGTATCTTCACTGCAAATCTTTAAAAAAAATCAGCAAAAATGCAAAAGAGATTTCAAAATTCATAAATTTAATAATAAAAGAAATCGAGAACTAAAATAATAACATTAAAAAGTGAAAACAAAAACAAAATATCGTCTCGCAGGGTTCATGGAAAAATTGTTTCTCTGCGAACGTTGGCTTTGTAGACAAAATCAGCTTAAAATTTCGAACAGGATTGAAAGCCGTCACCGGATGAAGAAAATACGCCCCAAAAGAAGGAAAAACTAGGAGGAAAAATGTATTTTTTCTCTAAATACGACACATGTCAAATTTTCCAACTTCAAAACATTTGAAAGTGTAGAGATTAAATTGTGATATTTTCTATGAGGAAACTTTGAGACGTAAGATGATGGACAGCTTTCCTTGTAAAACTAAAAAAAAAAAAAGGTTTATAATTTTTATTATAAGTTCAGTTATTGAATTAAAATTTATTTTCATTTTAAGATATAGATTGGAATTTGATTTTGATTCTTGAACATAACTTACTATGGACGCATGGCGAAAACGTGCCCGATATATATATATATATATATATATATATATATATATATATATATATATATATATATATATATATAATATATATATAATAGCATAATCACATTCATGTACACACACATGTATTTATATATAAATATATATTTGTTAATCAAAGCGAAATACTGCAACAGCGGCTTATTAAACATGACTCGTGAAGGAAACTTGTGGTTTTTGATTTTTTATAAACTTTCATACACACACACACATACACACCCACACACAAACACACATATATATATATATGTATATGGAGAGATATAAACACACATACACACACATACATATATATGTACACTCACACAGCCACACACACACACACACGCATATATATATATATATATATATATATATATATATATATATATATATATATATATATATATACCTGTGTATATATGTGTGTTTTTACATATATTAGTTTCTGGATGTAGGATATGCATATGCAAACTCCGTTTAATTCTAATAGTTGTTGTTACATCTTATATAAACTGATATATACAGGTTTACATATATAGTTTATTTTACACCCGTATTGATATGGGATTGGATTTACACGCAAATGAATATATGAGAACAATACATTATTCATAAAGGAATACTAATATACAAGGATCTAATTCAATCTGTACATGAGCATAAACATGAACAATGACACACAGCAGAAGGGATGCATTAAATATACACACACACACACAGATATATATATATATATATATATATATATATATATATATATATATATATATTATTATTATTATTATTATTATTATTATGTGTATGGTTGGTACTAGTATACTAGAAAAAGTAATAGTAATCCAATGTACAGTGTTATTAGAAGAGTGTTCAATATCTGTGAGAGAGCGTTGATAATTGAATGTAGTGACAAATTTAGTTTTTATTCATTTATTTGGGAAATATATTACTACCAATAGTTTCCTGCTAAAAGCATTCATCAGGTAAACGAAATTTCGTTTACCTGATGAATGCTATATATATATATATATATATATATATATATATATATATATATATATATATATAACCAGGGCTAGAAGAAGGTAAACCCGAATTCAAACACGTAAAACACCGCTCAAGAAATTGATCTTGTGTAATCCTGAACATCCGGAGGATTGGTATATATATATATATATATATATATATATATATATATATATATATATATATATATACCAATCCTCCGATGTTCAGGATTTGACACAAGATCAATTTCTTGAGCGGCGTTTAACGTATTTGAATTCGGGGTTTTCCTTCTTCTAGCCCAGGTTAAACAACCCGTTTGCTGTACTATTTACCCAGACTAGAAGGAGAACCTCTACTTTAATACTATATATATATAATATATATATATTATATATATATATAATATATATATATATAGTGCCGAAGTAGAGGTTCAACGTTTCCATTAACGTAGTAATATTTTAGTGATTTATCAAAGAGTGTTCACAAAAAGTATAATAATAATAATAATAATAATAATAATAATAATAATAATAATAATAATAATACCTAGACCACGCTAGAGAATTGAAAAAGCTGTGTAATACGAGGTTGAAAGTGATATCAGTAGTAGTTGGGGAACTTGGAAATGTCCCTAATCCCTTAGAAAAAAAGACTAGAGGAATTGGAAAGCAAAGGAAGAATTGAGTCCATCCAGACAACAGCATTTTTGAAATCAGATGGAAGACTCAGGAGGGCTCAGAAGACCTGATGAAACTTGTTTATATTCAAACCCAGTGAAAGTCAATAGGCTAGAGCTGATGTGAAAAACTAATAATAATAATTTGGATTATTTGGATTATTCGCACTATTGTCCTCATCTTTTAGGTTATCAATACAATAATAATAATCTGAAGTGTCCTGGAGACTTGAGAAGACTTTTAGTCACTCAGACTCCAGGGAAAGACCATCAACTAACACTGATGTGAAAAACTCACGGGGAGTGAAATTAGGTAATACTAAGGGTTACCAATAATTAGTCTACCGCCAATTTTATCGTTGTGATCTCTTCATAATATAGTTTGCATATGTTTCATATTCTTAAGATCTCCTATCTAATGATTGGTGTTAATTTTTATCCTTTATTTCTTTGTCAACACAATTTTCCTCACGGCTCTACTAAATTTTCTTCGTATTTGTAACCTGTATGATGGGATATTTCAAAGTTCACTAATAGCCTCATAGCTCATTCTATGTAAATAAAGTCCTATTATAAAAGTCGCTATCAGCGGTTTACGGTAGGATCGTTGTGGTGGTAGAGCTATTGTGAGTGTCTTAGTATCGACAAACAGTTAAATCCCAAATATAATTAGCTATGGTCGTTAAATTTCTTAGCTTAGTGTTGGAGAACGTGTGCTTATGATTTGCACTGCAAACTACGTAAATTTAGCTTTAGCTTTTGTGTAGATCTCACGGATACTTGGTAAATAACATCTAAAATCATATGTCTTACTTTTATAGGGCATATTAAGGGTCTTCAACAGTTGCAATGTTTCTGTCTTTTTTTATACGTCTATTATGTAGGTGTTTGTTAATTATTCTATTATATAAAATAAAGTAAAGCCGTCGGGGCGGCCTAAAGTCGGTATCAGCCAATCAGCGAGGGAGTCTATCCCCTTTTCAATAGCGCTAAACCAAGGAGATTATTTTTGCGTCTGAGGTGGAACGCCACACCTACCATCAGCTCCTTACTTTACCGCACAGATCCCTGTGCTATTCATACGCTGAGTTGGCGAGGGCGGGTATCGAACTAGGAACCTTGTGGTTTACTAGCCGAACGCTCTACTCTAACCCGGCCCTTATTCTATTATAAAGTAAGTAAAGTCGACGGGGCGGCCTAAGGTCGGTATCAGCCAATCAGCGAGGGAGTCTATCCCCTTTTCACTAGCGCTAGACCAAGGAGATTATTTTTGCGTCTGAGGTGGAACGCCACACCTACCATCAGCTCCTTACTTTACCGCACATATCCCTGTGCTATTCATAAGCTGAGTTGGCGAGGGCGGGTATCGAACTAGGAACCGTATGGTTTACTAGTCGAACGACTGAGCTAACCAGGCCCTTATTCTATTATAGTGCTTGTTTATTAATCTTTCTATATCCATAATACAGGATAAGATAATTTTAAAGTTGTTATTGTTGTTAAATAAGTTATATAAAGTGTGGGTCATTAATGCGTGTTAACTTAATTTTAAAATATTTATCCTGTTTTCATCTGTAGATTAAATGGTGGGGTGTACCATATAATCGTATTATTTCTCGTTCTCTTTTTTCTTATACTAGAGAGGAGAAAAAACAGAACGATAAATAACAGCATTGTTCTTTCCCGTTGTTGAATTTAATGTTAACTCTAATGCATTCGCTATTATATATTTGTTATAGGTGATACACCCTATAAGACTAATGGAATGCCCCGACGGGTTACTATAAGTAACACGGACAATTATGGCTTAAGAGTAAGCCAATGCGAGTCAGTTCACAATTCTATTTGTCGGACGTAATTCCCACTTCTCTGTATTGTATTTGTCTACTTTTGGTTAATACATTTTCCTACATTTGTTACCCGTCGTTTTGTTCTTATTTGACCCCTTAAAACCTCACAACAATATTGTTTCATTATATATACATTCCTAGTGGTATCGAAGATCTGCTTTTGTGTGTATTCCACTAATTATGGTATTTTCTTAATTACTGAGGGTGGGTCGTTAGATTTAGGGTTTACATATATTGGGATTGTTTTAAAGTTATCAGTGATCTGAGTGTGACATCCAGGAAACTCCCGATTATATTGATGGATTTGATGTCAACAGACAATCCCATGCTCTTCGGTGTTTTTCTGATCCAGTTGCATTTATATACGGATGCTTTAGTAACAACAATAAATCCATCATCTCTGTAAATAAAAATATCCCATATATATATATATATATATATATATATATATAATATATATATAATGAATAGTGAATGAAAAAATGAGAAAAGTATTTGCATGGAAAGGTGCTCAAAGCTAATAAAGCAGAGCAGATTTATAATCAATGGTATATTATGGTTTTACGCTCATAACTTAAATGTTCATGGTAATCCAATCATCATATAAACGCTAAAAAACTTGGTTTTTTAACATCTTAACCATTTCACGACTGTTTTTTGACATCTCAACCATTGATCTCATCTGATGATTGGATTACCATGAAACTTTAAGTTATGAGTGTAAAACCATAATATTACCATTGATTATATATATATATATATATATATAATATATATATATATATATATATATATATAAAGGTTTCTGTCAATTCTAGCCTACTATTTACCCACATAATAGATGGATTCATAAGTTTTACAAGGGTATTAGCGCTATTTGAAATGCAAAAGCGTAGTCCAAGTTCACACACACACACACACACACACACACACACACATACACACACACACACATATATATTATCATAATGGTACACGGTAATAACCTACTCGAATTTCATCATAAGGAACTTCAGGGTTAAATCCACTGGATTAATCAAGCTATTGATTAATTGCAGTCGATTACACGTGTGTACTTTTTCGCGATAAACGGTTTATCACGAAAAAAAACACTTACAATCGACAGCAATTAATCAATATATTGATTAATCCAGTGGATTTAACCCTGAAGATCCTTATGGTGAAACTCGAGTAGTTTATTACCGTGTACCATTATGATATATATATATATATATAAATATATATATATACATATATATATGGGGGTGCATGAGTATGTTTATGTGTGTGGTTGGATGCAAGATAACATAACTTTCAGGAAGAATTTAACATCTTAAAGATACCCCATGGAGTATTTAACGCATACATCAAAACAACTCAAACAGTAAAGATAGTATCATAGATTCTGACAATCATATTTTACGTATCTCACAATTTTGAGCAACCCATTTGCGTACGTTTAGCGATAAACAAAAAAACGTCAACAATCTCATATGTATATTCACTTATTTCTGAATAGAAATAAGAAGTAAAAACATATTTTAATAAAAAGAAATAAGATCGTCAATATTCACGTACATATTAACCTGTGGCGTTTTGCATACATACTAACATCTATTAATATATATCCCTCTCTGAATGCTCAGTTGCGACCATGCCAATTCCTAAACACACACACACACACACACACACACACACACACACGAACAAGCACATACACCCCCATATATATATATATTATATATATATATATATATATATATATATATATATATAGAGGTAAATACACGATTTTTAGCCGACATTTTTGTGGAGAATATGTGCTTAATTGAAGTCGTACCTAATTTTGAAAGTTAATTAATTAATAATTAATTAATAATAATTAATTATTAGCCTTACATTTGAATAGGTATGCCCGTCTAATTAATTAATTATTATTAATTAACTTTCAAAATTAGTTATGACTTAAATTAAGCACATATTCTCCCAATATATATATATATATATATATATATATATATATATATATATAGATGGATAGATACATAAATAGAAAGATAGATAGATAGACTGATATATATATATATATATATATATATATATATATATATATATATATATATATATATATATATATATATATATATAGTTAAACTTTTTATTTCATATATTTATGTACATTTGCGTGCAGAGAGAAGTTAATTCCATGATAGACATTGTATGTCATACTATTTACCCAATTTCCTTTATATCGGTACAAATATTTTGTTTTTATAAGCATTATAGATATTTCTGTTTTTATATTAGAGTTTATATTTTTCAATCTTCGGTGTACTTAGGTCGGCATTTTTTTTTTCATCTATTTTTCATTGATCAAGAAGACAAGTCATATTTTATAGTTTACCAATACACAATTCATTCCCCATTTTGTTTTGCAAGTAACATGTTCTAAACAAACGCGCGCACATTCACGTATACATATATATATATATATGTGTGTGTGTGTGTGTGTGTGTGTGTGTATGTGTGTGTATATATATGTGTATGCATGCACACACACACATACACACATACACACACACACACACACACATATATATATATATATATATATATATATATATATATATATATATATATGGGAGAATATGTGTTTAAATGAAGTCGAACCTAATTTTATGAAAGTTAATTAATTAATAATTAATTAATTAATTAGGCGGGATTACCTATTAAATTTAAGGCTAAACAAATCGAGAAAAAATCAATCTCTGTATGTACATTTCGGCCTATTAGGCCTCATCAGCAGAGCTATAGATACAAAGACCGCCCGTGTGCGATTCGAAACCTGATTGTCAAGCTGACTGTCAAGCGTCTTTACCACCACACCAAACGGACTTAGCAGATTTCTTCGTTTGTTAAGGAGTAGGTATTTACATTCCTCTTAAGTGACCTCTACACGAACTTACGAGAAGTAAACAAACAGACGATGTTTGTGATATGGCTATTTTCAGCCGACAATATTGTCGGCTGAAAATAGCCATATCACATATATATATATATATATAAATGTATATAAATTTATATTAAAAAAGCAGGCTTTCTCTTAAGTATATTTAGAAAAAAAAACAGATTGTTTTAATAAATTGTTTTATAATTTTTTTTGTCTATGGAGATTTAATTTCGTTCAATTTTACATAAAGATTGCCCGAAATATCCTTTCTAGTTTTTCTTACTGTTATAGGTAAGTTTTATTGTGAAGACGTTGTTTATTCTTTAAAATCCCGAACGATTATTTAGAATATATAGGGAGTTTAGCTGACCTGTTTGTAGAGATTATGAATAATTTGTACCTTTACTAACAGTTTGTCCATGTTAATTTTTGTTTTCAAATTAAATCGTGGTGAGTTCAAGACTTAGCCGACGAAGTATAGAAAGTATGATATATCTATCTATCTATCTATCTATCTATCTATCTATCTATATATATATATATATATATATATATATATATAGAGAGAGAGAGAGAGAGAGATAATTATTACATTCAGCCATTTATGCCAGAGTGCAGTTTTATAAATCTCCCATTTAACACCCACTTATATATATATATATATATATATATATATATATATATATATATATATATATATATATATATATTGTTCGGCTTAGCTCAGAGCATCCGGTTCGAACCACAATGTTCCAGATTCAATACTGGTCCTCGCTAAATCAGCGTATCTGTGTGGTAAAGAGAGGTGCTGATGGTAAGTGTTGGCGCTCCATGTCAGACTCAAAAGAATTTCTCTTGTCTTGTGCTAGTGAAAAATGGATAGACTCCCTCGCTGTCTGGCTGATACGGACAATAGCCCACTCCGTCGATTCTGATTATATATATATATATATATATATATATATATATATGTGTGTGTGTGTGTGTGTGTGTGTGTGTGTGTATGTGTGTGTGTGTGAGTGTGTGTGTGTGTGTATGTGTGTTCATGTGTGTGTGTGAGTTAGTGAGAGAGAGAGAGAGAGAGAGAGAGAGAGAGAGAGAGAGAGAGAGAGAGAGATTATGTGTATGTGTATGTGTATGTCAATCGTAATGCAATGACCAACGGCTCGCAACCCCTCTGTTATCTTGATATGCAACCTCTAGCAAAATACCAATCACGTTATTGGGGTGATAAGCTGTTAGACACGAGGGCTAATGATTTTTAAAAAGAGAGACTCACTTACTGGGAAAGCAACAAGGCATTGCCTAAATTTTAGAAACCGCCTCACGGGTAATGTGGGGTGGATTACTATTTATACAAGAATTAAACCTTCCTTAAGTGTCTAGATAAGAAAGTGTATACCTTCCAGTTTATGACACCTCTGAAAAAAAAAAAGAACTTTTAACATGAGAAATGAATACACGTCGATTTATTCATTATGTAACCAGTTGTCTATCGATTCTCCTCCTGAAATTCTCTGTCTTATCATATTCACATCTTCCCCGGATAAATATTTCGACCCATAAATTTGGTATGAGCTCTCTAATTGGTAATTAACATTAACTTTCACTACTAAGCATATAAGCAATGGTCGTTTCCCCGGAAACTTGATCTCTCTGTGATCGTAAGAATATATAAACACACCTACGTATTTAATAGTTTAAAAACACCAGTCCCGCTACAGCAGCTGTCAGTGGCCGTTGGGATTAAATATCAGGCTGGCAAACAGTTTGAGTTCGACCCTAGATAAGGATAGTTGTTATGTCTAGCCACACTGAAGAGGCGTGAAACACCGAAACACTTGTCTGTGGATGACATATATATATATATATATATATATATGTGTGTGTGTGTGTGTGTGTGTGTGCGCGCGTGCGTGTGCGTGCGTGTGTGTGTGTGTGTGTTTTCAAATTAGAACGTGGTATATATATATATATATTTAAGGGAGATGCGGCATTTATTTGGTATATATATATATATATATATATATATATATATATATATATATATATATATATATATATAAGGGTTATGTGGTAGTGAACGAGGTAGAGATAGGCTTTAGAGAAAGAGGCTGACACACAGACAGACACAGAAATTAACAGACAACGACTGATAGCGGGGGAGAAAGACAGAGACATAGAGAGTCAAGTGAGCGACAAATCCGGTAGGAAATTAATGTTTAGGGAACCTTTCCTCCTGATTTGTTTTTTGATGGATATACTGAAATTCGCATCGGTTTCTTCATACGCAGCATATATATATATATATATATATATATATATATATATATATATATATATATATATTCATAAATATTCATCTCATTTGGGAATAAACAGCAAAACCCTTCATGCAGCACCAAAACTGCAATGTTTACGTATATTTCGTCTATGTAATTATAATGAAATCCCAGGTGCCCACATCTCAATGTGACAGGCATAATCACATTTATTTTATAAGATACAAACACGCAAACAAAAGCAAAAAATCACATTTCGATGCTAATACACGCGCACATTGTCACATTTTGTCATTTACAGAGAATTAAGTACGCACTCATGCATTAAAATAAAATATATACAAGGGAAATAATCGTAACGACAAATCTTATTATAATGGAGATTGTGTGTTTTTCTGTTTGTAACCGAAACTATATTACTTCTCAAGTCACAATTCCCTTAGTTATTGACATCACATTCTCCATGATTTTATTTTAATTTTAACCTCAATTATTAATGAAATTTTTTTACATTATTAATACTTTAAACCATATCTACATACTAACAGCATGCAATTAAATTTATATATACAGGTTTATATACAGTTATATTATAGGTTTACAGTGCGAACAGGAAGTCTAATTTGCATATTGATATTAAAAATGTGATTTAGAATATATGTGCTTAGTATTATTGATTTCTAACTGTTTGGTTTTATTTTAATGAATATAAGCAAAAATCTTAAATGAAATCCATTAACAAGAAAAAATAACTGTCCTTTTATTCTTTACTTCCTCTTTTAACTAAATACTTAAATTAGTAAAATAACAATGAAAAACGAGAGTTATGGAAGAGTAAGTTTCAGTTGTTCTATATTTTCTATTATACTCCCTCTGTTTCAAATCTTTTTATTTGCATTTCCCATTTAGTTTCATTAGCCTTTCTAATTTGAGACGATATTTTATTACATGAAAACTTAAATACTTGCACCTGGAGGGTGCATATATTTGCTAGTTGAAATAAATCTCAATCCGGTTTGATGAAAGGAATTATTGAGAATATAAAGTCACGCCTTCGTTCATACGTATAAGTTACAACCTGTGGGTGAATTGTTTATTAGTTAATTAAACTGAACAATAAAAAGATAAACTATTCATTATTCCTTAACTTTCGCCCTATAAAGAAAGGCTTCAATAAGTCGTTAACTTCAATCATCTTTCAACAAATAGTTTACTGTAGTATCATTATCCACTCAGATATCTTTTGATATCTACATAATTAATTGTTTTTTTTTTGTTGTTGTTGTTGCTATATTGAACAGCTTTCAGAATATACATTTATTTCTCATATTGTTCAGGCATTGACATTTTTTATACTATATTCTGAGCCTCGGTAAACGACCTAGCGGTTTTAGAATACATTGTCTGTATCTTCTGTAGGGAGCTAAGACCCCGCTAACAGAAGGCGTCCTTGGGATAACATTAAAATTAATTTAAATCCTGGTAAAAACTGATTGCATTCTACATAACGCTAATACTCTTTGGAAAGGTATGCATCGAACTATTTCTCCCCATATATGGTTAGATAGTAAAGTGGATTGGACTCTTTAGCCTTGGTTAGACAACCAGTATTGAAGGAAAACTCTTAATTGAACCTGTTAAACTCCGCTTAGAAATTGAGTTTCTATCACATCCTTCTGGTGCATAGGACCTAGCAATATATATATATATATATATATATATATATATATATATATATATATATATATTGAAGGTAATTACAATGCGTGTATCGTATAAAATTTGATAATTATTGAAAATAATCATGACAAGCAAACCCGGCGAATAACGTGCACTACGTGGAACACCGTACAGCTGTTTCAACTTCTAACGCCTGGGCATAGGCGTAATTTGCGATTTCCTCAACGCTCACTGTACTATGAATAGTAGTGGCGTGTTTATCATTGACAGGTTAAATTCGGCATGTATCGTGTGCTACGGGCCGGTGGCCCAAAGGTAGAGTTTCTCACTCTGCGTGGTGGGTTCCCGGTTTCGATTTCTATCGGAGGGAGATCATAGGTACACACCGCTGATGAGACTTATTCGCCGGATTTGCTTGTCATGATTATTTTCAATAATTATCGAATTTTATACGATATACGCATTGTAATTGCCTTCAAAAATATAAATAATAATATACTTTACATAGCAATGCTTCAAAAGCAAATTATCAAATTCCATATATATATATATATATATATATATATATATATATATATACTAGACAAAACGTAACCCGTTGGGTCACCCATTAAGCTCTCGCTAGATGATTAGGGAAAAGAGTAGGATCTGCCAAAATATCATCTGCTTTTCATTTTTAAAAACGAACTAAAATTTATTAAATTGATTATTTAAGGTCAAATTTTTGTCTAAGTCGAAAAGTAGTAACATAATGAGCATCAGTAAAAAAGCAAAATAATATTACACACATAATTTATTTTCGATATATTTAAAACGTTTTTTTCGTCCATTTTGATCAAGATGCCTGTCAAGAGGCTACTTAAAATTCGTTTTTACAAAATAAATTGTAACTTTTGCAATTGAAAAAATTCACACTGGATTGTCCAATTGAACACATATTCTAGTAGATAAAGGAGTTAGATTAAGACAGTTCTAAATGCCAGTTATCTCTAGACTGCAGGTTCAATCCTGGTCAGGGACAGCAGTAACATAGAATAATAATTAACACAGCTTAACACCTGTACCGCAGCTATGGTTAGTGGAATGAGAACAGGATACCCCCGTGGACCTAATAAAGGGTTGGGTTCAAAGTTCCGTGATGGCTCCCAATTACAAGAAGCTTTCCGAGTCCGTCAAGAAATACCTGAAGAAGGCCGGAGGGACATCAGCCGAAACTTTGTACAGATAACAATGAAGACGAGGACAATAGTCTGAATAATAAAAATAATCTTTGCGGAGATCCGTCCTGGCTTCCTGCATCCGAAGCGGTATCACTTGAAAAAAAAAAAAAAGAACCAACTTAGGGCATTTTCCACTGAAAACCCAACCCTAACCCTAAACCCCCCTAGTTAAATTAACTGTTTTATTACAAAGTTCTGTTTTTTTCTGGGTCACCCTGTATACAATGTGACTCAGAAAAAACAGAGACCAAATTATTTATTTATTTTCCATTAAACTAAACCTAAACCCCAACACCAAATCCTAAACCCTAGTTGTTTTTGTTTTTCACGCCGCTTCCGCTAGGGACTTCAATCGTAGCTGGTGTTTTTCTTCTTTTTTTTTTTTTCATCAGTCACCGGCAAGCATGTTTTGAGGCAAGAGGCCATGACGGATCTCCGCAAAGATTACAATTATTTGTATTATTCAGACTGTAATATCGGAGTGGTATATATTTGATTGATATTATTTTCTGCATAAATAAAAAGACTAAAGACAGAGTTTATTTTTTCAAAGCCATACGTAATTAAAAACAACCTTAATCCCCTAAAACCGTAACCCAATTCGCAAAATGTTAATTCATAGACTGTAGTTAAACTGTCATTGGGTACCAGCAAAAAAATTTCCGTTTTAATTTTCCAAAAGTCAGAAGTCAGTCCTACATTCTATGAATTAACATTTTGCGAATTGGGTTACGGTTTTAGGGGATTAAGGTTGTTTTTAATTACGTATTGCTTTAAAAAATAAAAAAAAAAAACCAAATCTCTATACATTTAATTAACCATTGAAATTAATTATTGAATCTATTATTGAGACAGTTGTTTGTGTTAATAGAGCAATGTATAATTTCAATTAAACTTAGTTTAAAAAATATTTTTCAACATAACATTTATAGTAATTTGTGTTTTTTGTTGTTTATTTTTTAAGCAATTCGTAATTAAACACAACCTTAATTCCCTAAAACCGTACAAATTCGCAAAATGTTAATTCATAGACTGCAGTTAAACTGTCATTTGGTACCAGCAAAAAACTTTCCGTTTTAATTTTACCGACCTAAATAAGAAGTCAGTCTAGTTTGTTTTAGTTTTAAATAAAACAAATTTTAAGCCCGAAGAAAACTTTCACTTAAACAGTCAATGTTTGCTCATTTGAATTCCATAATATTTAAATATATAACTATTTTTTTACCCAATATGAAATATTTTTTAAAGTAAGTTTAATACTCTATGAATTAATAATTAAAGTAATTTAAAAAAATCTATTTTAAAGCATGATTTCAATTTCGTAAAATTTACGCTCAACTAAAATTGAAATCATGCCGTAAAAAAATAATTTTGTTTTTATATTAAAACAAACCAAAATGTTTGCTCATTTGCATAAGATTCGCCTGGAGAAAGGGAAGTGGGCGAATCTACAGTGGGTTAGTGGTGTGTGTGAGGTGATCTCTCTTCCTGCTGGATTTTTTACTCTTTTTTTTCCCTCTGCTTGACTGATAAATAGAGAGTGGGAGGAGAGTTAACTTAACTGACAAACGGAGATCGGAAGAGAGATAGGAGTCTCTAAGACAAGGATTGGTCGGTCGTTGACTTAATTGCTAATTACGCCTAATTAAAGCCAATTAAAAAATTGGAAATATAAACTGAAACAGTGATGAAAAAAACTGCTTATTTGAGAGAGAGAGGGGAAGTAGAGAAAACCACAACTATAAATGAATGGTATCAAGCTCTCATGAAAAATAGTTTTAACATTTTTGTTTTAATACCCATGTCTTTCTCTTATTCTTGATATGTATCAAGATTATCGTGATACAAAAGATGGTTCAACTGTATCACCTGGTCTTTTTTGTCATTGATGATATCCCGGCATCCTTTGCTTATAATGCTACAACATCATTCGAACCGATAACTTTCTATTCATTTCATTCACTAAAACTAGGAAAACAGGTTTCATCATATATTTAATGTAAATATGTTTGTTACTTATATGTACTAGCAAATATATGCACCCTCCGGGTGCAAGTATTTAAGTTTTAATGTAATGAAATATGTTAACTTAGAAAGGGTAATGGAAATACATAAGATGCCAATAAAAAGATTTGAAACAAAGGGGGAACAACTAAAACTTGCTTTTCTTCCCTTCCGTCTTTCATTGCTAAATTTTCATAATTTAACTAATAATTTAGTTAAATTAGGAAGTAAAGAATAGAATTACTGTTAATATTGTTAATAAATTTATTGGAGAGATTTTTGCTCATATTCATTAAGATAAGATCAAACAATTAGAAATCAGTAATACTAAGCACATATTTATTAAAATCACATTTTTAATATCAATATGCAAATTAGCCTTCCCGTTCACACTGTAAACTGCTATTTTGTTGTATATATAAATACAATTGCATGTTATTAGTATGTAGATATTACCAACAGTATTAATATTGTAAAACAATTTTATTAATAATTGAAGTTTAAATAAAAATAGAATCCTGTAGAATGAGACATAAATAACTAAGGGAATTGTTACTTGAATAGTAATATAGTTTCGGTTACAGACAGAATAGCACACAATCTCCATTATAATAAGATGTATATTATAAGCTCTATCTCTTTCTATTAATGGAATTTCTATGACGCATAATTAGGGCAAAAGTAACAGGTAAGCAGACATACGGACAAAGATAACGAAGACGGAAATACCATTAACTGCACCGAAAACATTTCATCTAATAATTTCCTTCCTGCAAACATCATAACACACTGATATTTATATTTTCTGGAAATTTTTAATAAAACCGAAGCTAAATCTTATATCATAATTTGTTTATATTACTCCAATATACTTTCCTTGGTGATATATTGAGAAAGGAAAACAGTTTTAAGCTTTCGTAATATATTTAATAATGATGTAAAAATATTCACTTTCAATCTATCTATCTATCTATCTATCGACACACACACACAAACACACACACACACACACACACACACACACACACACACACATAAGCACATATTCTCCCAAAAATTGGCGGCTAAAAAAAAGCCATATCATAAACACATCGCTAATGTGTATTTACTTATCATACTGTCGTGTAGAAGTCACTATAAGAGGAATACGAACCTACTTCTAAATAAAACGAAAGATCTAAGAAGGTCCGGTTGGTGTAGGGGTTAAGACGCTCGCCTGTCAGCTTGACAGTCAGGTTTCGAATCACGCACAAGGCGGTCTTTCTATCTATTACTCTGCTGATGAGGCCTAATAGGTCGAAATGTACACACATAGATTGATTTTTCTCGATTTGTTTAGCCTTACATTTAATAGGTATGCCCGCCTAATTAATTAATTAATTAATCATTAATTAATTAACTTTCAAAATTAGGTACGACTTCAATTAAGCACATATTCTCCCAAAAATTGTCGGATAAAAAAAAAGCCATATCATAAACACATCGCTAATGTGTATTTACTTATCATATATATATATATATATATATATATATATATATATATATATATATATATATGGGTTAATATAAAAAGGTGAGTTATAAAAAATTGAGTATAAAACATGGAGTTTCCATCAAGAACGAATGAATCAAAACCTCTTCTAGATAAAATAACCCAACAAGGGTTGACATGCGTGAAAAGAAAACCAACAACCAACCAACCAACAACCAACCAAACATTAAATGTTTATATATATATATATATATATATATATATATATGAGATATTTTGGTATGTACGTGTCGACGTTTAACTAAAAAACGGGAGGTCACTCAGAATCAAAATCTTGCATACACATTGAAATCATTCTAACTAAGAAACACTCCAAATTTGGTAATTGATTTTTACTGATTAAGGGATATAATTGATTATCAAACAAAAATCAAACAAAAGCTATAACATAGCTGCTACTGCTGATATTCCAGCTACAATCAGCACGCACGCCCTATTTCTGCCTATTTCTGTATGTCCGCTATATTTCTACTGTGTTGTTGAATCCGTTTGTTTATGTAAAAAAGAAAAATGAAAACCTTTTTATCAATATGTTTACGAATAC
Organism: Doryteuthis pealeii; assembly: GCA_023376005.1. Taxonomy (NCBI): domain Eukaryota; kingdom Metazoa; phylum Mollusca; class Cephalopoda; order Myopsida; family Loliginidae; genus Doryteuthis; species Doryteuthis pealeii. The sequence goes on along the minus strand of CM042158.1, from coordinate 66,060,020 downwards.
TTTCATATTTTTTAGAATAAAATACATCCATTTTTAATCAGCGAATTAAATTTGAACTAATATGCGAATTAGCAATTACAAAAACTGTACGAAAAAGCTTTTGAAAAACATCCTTCAAGTGAAAAAAATGGGGATATAAATATACCCACATACTATTATTTTCATATTTCTTAGAATATAATTATAATATGATTAAATATATCCAGTGAAACTTAAAACGTTTTTGAAAGAAGAATAACGAAATTCAAACGCGAAATATAATATTTAGTTTTCTTTGTTATTTTTGTTGTTGCTCAAATAAATAGATAAATTACAATGTTACATTTTTTCTAACTCAAAGAAGCAATCAAAAACTGAATTTAAAATTGTCTTACGTTCGAAAAAGGGGGAGGGATATTTAACACAATGAAACTTGAATAAAGGTTAATATTATCTTCAAAATTTGAAATTCACACAAACACTGTTTGTTTATTTATTTTAAATAAGTGTTTGTTGAATTTCGTAAGTTAATTACGAAATTATTTTTTGTCAAACATTAAAAAGGGGAGTACATTTTCAATAGAATTTTTTTTCAAAACGTATACTTTGAAGTACTAAAATAAGGTCAGCATTAAGTAGATATTTATTTCTAGAATCTAAAAATATAACATTTTAAACTTAACACCAGGCTTTTCATATTTTAAATGAATTTTATATATAATTTTTTTCATAGTAAAAATACTAAATTAAAGTTTTGAAATAAAATAACTGATGCATTAAAAATTGATTAATTGATAAATCGATACTGAAATTTCATTAAAATCAGATAATTACTTGATTTTTTGTTAATTTTTTGCAATCGCGAATGTTACATTTAAATTGTAGACAAGCCCTTAAAACCCTTGAAAAAGAGACAGAAAGACGGATCGCGTCAAAATTTACCAAAACAAATTCTTTTTAAATGCATTAAAAATAAACTGCATACATAATGATATTTTTCTTTTTTGATTGTCATTATGTTACTACTTATTGATTTAGACAAAAGTTTGACCTTAAATAATAGATTTAATTAATTTTAATTCGTTTTTAAAAACGTAGCAAACGATTTTTTTGGTAAGTAAACATTGAGCACTCAATCGACCTGAACTTTGCAATACCGTAGAGTTGGAGGAAAGGACCAGTTTAGAATCATCATAATACCAAAGAACTTGGTACCCCACCAAAGAAAGTATATATATATATATATAATTTCAAAACAGTCACATAAACTGATGTAATTCTCATTGCTGATGTGTGAATGATTATCAGGCTTTAAGAAATTAATCGTATAAGCAACGTCTTCAAATTGAATATGGTAGTCTGCATGTTATTTACATAAACATTCACTGATATGAACATACATGTTTGTACACATGCGCATGCGCACGAACGCACATGCTCACACACAAATACATGTTATCATACACACACTGTAGAACTGTAGCGTGAGGCTTCAGGGGAGGGGGTAATAAAAAGATAGCAACTTTATTTTTTTAGGTATGTCGGAATGTATTTGTACACGTACACATATCCTCACACGCACACTCATACTCATATGCACACGTACACATATGTGCGTGCGCGCACACACACACACACACACACACACACACACACACACACACACACACACACACACTCAGTGCATAATTTTAGTGTGAGGCTTCAGGGGTATAATAATAAGAAAACAAAATGGTATTCTTTTTTTCTTATCGTAGAATTAGAAATTAGAATTTGAATTTGAATTTGAATTTTGATTTGATGATTATAAAGAAAAACTAACTACCTTTTTGTTTTCTTACTGCCATCAATTGTTTTTAAGTGTATATAGTCCAAATACTTTGCCTCTTTTGTGATACAACCCTGAAGCACTCGCGTCGTCATTGCATTTGGTATTTCTAGTATTTCATGATGAAGAAAATATCTCAGTTCGTCGGTTTTCTTAGGGCTACGCTTAAAGACGTGAGCTTTAAGGCATTCTCATAGGAAGTAATAACAAAGGGAGAGAACTGGGGACTAAGCCAGCCCGAAAAAAGAAAAAGAAACAATCGCAAGCCTAATCGTTACTCCATACCACGTTATAGTTGGTTGGTTTTTACGGCATACCAACCCTTACTGGGTTAATATAGGCAGAATACATTTTTGTGTTATTCGTTGTGGATGGGTATTCATTTTTTTAATTCAATTTGTTAACACATTTTTAAACTCACTTTTTTCTATTTAACCCATAGAAAAATACCCTAACTGCCACTGGTACTTGAGAGTAATGGCGATGAAGGGTTGCTCCACATTCCCCAGAAGTCCAGAACTGGAACTCCACCATCAGATAGAGTTTAACGTCATACCCAGGAGATTAAGCCACTCACCCACCGCCTTCTAGCACCTATATGATAAAAAGAGTTGTTTTTTTTTTGTTTTGTTGTTTTGGTTTGTTTTGTTTTACGACATATCAACCTCAGTGGGTCATTTAATGCAGATAAAGTTTTGAAATAAATCAATTCTTAATGGATAATACAATTTCGTTTATAAATACATTTTTCTATTTAACTCATGGATGGGACCCTAACAGGTACTACCACTCCGGGTCAGAGTGGACCTGGGAGCAATGGTGATGAAGGGGTGCTCCACATTCCCCAAACCTCCAAAACTGGAACTTCACCATCAGATAGAGTTTAACGTCATTCCCAGGACATGTAGACTCGCAGCCACCGCCTTCTAGCACCCATATGATAAAAAGGGGTTGGGGCTTGCCATATAGGTGCTAGGGCTTGACGTGACCAGCCGATTGATCGGAGGTGCCTTTCCGACCGCCCGTCTAGCTCAAGATAGGGCCAAAGTGGAGTATTGCATGTCCTGAACTGCTCATCCATCTGGGCTCTATCCTTAAGCATCACGAGTCGCCACCCACGGCCAACAGGTGACCCCATTGGGGGAGTCTTAGCCCTCTGCAGAGGTGCAGTCGGTGCATTCTAACGCCCCACCGACAGGGCGGAAAAAGAGTTGGACTTGCCATACGGGCAATAGGGTTCTAAGAATCATATAGGAGCTAGTGATTGACCAGACCAAGTAATGGCCAAATGGGAGTGTTGCATGTCATGGACTGCTCTGCCACCAGGGTGCCATTCTTAAACACCACTTAAGTGGCCCCATTGAGTGTGACTTACTCGTCTGTAGATGAGCAGTCGGTGTCAAACCCCAGCTTAAAAGGCTGACCACGTCATGATGGCAGCTAAAATGGTATGGTTACTACTACACAAGAACCCCTACCGGATCTCCGTTAGCAACATCTGCGTGGTGGCAATTTTAAGTATTTGTGGTCAATCTGTGTATTATTTACCGATGATATTTTTTGTCAATAAAACAAATAGACAATTGATGATCACAAAGGAGAAGATACGTAATGTTTGCCGTTCAGTTATACCAAAGAAGCCCTAATGAGATGCGTTTGAATGACATGATTAAAAAGCTTTTCTCATGGTGAAAAAAGCTATATTTCTGAATACAGAGAAAAAGAAAACAATTTATAATGAAAAGTGTGGCAAAGTAGTTTACATTTTTCTTTTTTCTATTTATTTCTGTGATCGTGACACAGGTTTCGAATTCTTTAAAATCTTCTTCAAGCTAAAATCATTATGTTTTAGGAATCACACACACACACACACACACACACACACACACACACACACACACACATACATATACACACATGCACACACACACACATACACACACACACACACACACACACACACACACACACACATATATATATATATATATATACACGCTTACGCACCCACTCATACTCACACACTTACATACATATACATATATATGTATATGCATACATATATAGAGACAGACAGACAGACAGACAGATATATGTATTTATATGGACATTTTAGACTAAATGAAATGACAGACTGTGATATTTAGACTTACAAGCAGTCTACGAGGAGCAAAACTCGGAATTCATAGCAACTATATGCCACTGAAAAAATACATAGACAGACCCACGCATTGATATATACACACACCACCACCACACATAGATACATACGTATACACGCACACATGCATATATATATATATATATATATATATATATATATATATATATATATATATACAAGTGAGTTTATTTGTGTGTGTGTTTTATCACAAATATTTGCATTTACCTAAAATCTCCTCCACGAGCAGGTTGTGATATAAGTTCAAATCAAGCGAGGTACAGTCGCCTTAAATTAAAATTCTTCCATCTAAACTGCTTAAAAGGCCGTCGCACTATTATTAACCCATTGATGACGGAGGTCAACAAAGGAATTCTCCAGTGATATAGGGAAGCTAAAGAAGCTTAATCCAGGATTTGAACTCCGGTGGTTGATTCAATTGTTACAAACATGCTAAATTTTCTGTGACTGAACTTTACAACGTGTTCGGAATAAATATGAGAGTTTCATAAGGAAAAAGAAAAAGTGCTTGATAACTACAAAATTAAAGGATTGTAAAGAAATTCAACTGGAAATGACATAACTGTCAACAAGTTTCACTCAAAATATCCGCCATTAGCGTCGATCACAGCCTCAATCCTGTTCAGGAACCTGGAGCAAGCTGATGATACAGTTTTCTTGGAAAGGGTCTAAAAATTACCTTAATTCTCGATTAACTTGGCTTTTGTACTACTGGCACGGTGATTGGTGTCTTTCTCAACAGCGCCCCATACATAATAATCCTTGGGGTTAAGATCTGGGTAGTTCAGAGGCCAAACATTGGGACTGGTATATTCGTAAAAATTCGCTGACAACCATTGTTGACTTTTCCCAAAGGTGTGGCAGGGGACCGAATCCTGCTGCCATACATATGGCCAACCAATGGCTACCCATGTTATCCAGGGCTTGACTACAATGTTTAGCAACTCCACTTAGGCCTCTGAATTCAAACTGATACCCTCTCTGAAAAAAATGTGGAGGCATCACAGACGATGGACATCCGAAGAGCAACACAGTTTGGGAAAATGTAGTCTGCATGACACAAAGCGTGTCCTTTTGACTGTATGTAAATCATCTGTTATTTTTGCGTGTTGTGCTTTTGAGCTAGGCAAAAGTTTTTCTGTCGGAAAAGAACCAGATTGTTTGTGGTTTAGCAGGATGTTTCACTTTGCTCAGAAGTATCTTCGCCACAGTCAGACGATTTTCAAGGGCCTTTTCTAGGAGCAGTTGACCGCTGTGACCCTTGTGTGAGTAGTAGCGAAGGTCTTCATTGAGTGTAAGCTTTATGGTAGAAGCTGAATACACGTGGCAAAGTCCGAATTCCTATGTCAGGGTCTACCAACACATTTTTCTTCAGATTTCCGAGGAATTCTGCTGTATGAACGAAATTAGATCATCAGTTATGCTGCTTTTTTCTAGCCAGAGCCTCGTAGTCTCCATTGCAATTCTCCAGTTCATACCTGATTGTTTTTACAGTGTTCAGGGAGCATTGGGCAGCAACCATAATCTCCTTATTTAGATGACCGGTGCAGATTATCATGATACAAATTATTCTCTTCCATGATTCAAGTGTGTTCCAGTATTCCGTTCCATCTGTCATTAAAGTATATGAATGAAGGGCCCAAGCTTTTAAATTATGCGTAGTGTGCGTCAATACCTCCAACCTACGGAGAAAAATAACCAAATAAATATGTCAAATTTATCCCGAACACTCTGTAGTTTTGAAATGTAAGTAATAAATCGTACCTAATCATATTTGGTTTTTATTTCATAATATTCTAATAGAAATGGTAAACATTATGTTAAGTTTTTCTTGTTAGTCTCATTTTTATTTAGGGTGATATATTATTATCTTACCGATAAAGAGACAGTTCTTCCAGGCCGTTGTCGTATCAGTGCTGCTGTATGGTTGCACCACCTGGACCCTAACGAAGCGACTAGAGAATAAACTAGATGGGAGCTGCACAAGAATACTGCGGGTGATCCTGAACAAAACGTGGAAACAGCAACCCACGAGAAAGCAGCTGTACGGCCACCTGCCACATATCACCCAAACCATCCGAGTAAGACGGACAAGACACGCGGGACACTGCTGGAGAAGCAAGGACGAACTCATAAGCGACGTCCTCCTGTGGAAGCCAGCACATGGACACGCCAGTGTGGGCCGACCAGCGAAGACGTACATTGATCAGCTCTGTGCGGATACAGGATGCTGCACAGATGACCTCCCGAGAATGATAAGCGGTAGGGACGGATGCAGAGAGATTGTCATGGATATCCGCGCCAACAGCGCGATATGATGATAATGATATATATATATATATATATATATATATATATATATATATATATATATATATATATATGAGAAGTAAACAAACAGACGATATGTTTTTGATATGGCTTTTTTTTAGCCGACAATTTTTGGGAGAATATGTGCTTAATTTAAGTCGTACTGATTTTTTTAAAAAATTAATTAATCAATAATTAATGAATTCGGCAGTAATACCTATCAAATGTAAGGCCAAACAAATCGAGAAAAAATCAATCTGTATGTACATTTCAGCCTATTAGGCCTCATCAGCAGAGCTATAGACAGGAACACCGCTTTGTGTGTGATTCGAACTGCTAATTAATTATTAATTAATTAATTTTCAAAAATTAGGTACGACTTCAATTAGCACATATTCTCCCCCCCCCAATATATATATATATATATATATATATATATATATATATATATATATATATATATATATATTACTATGACTATTAACATTATAACTATAAAATTAAGGAATGTAACCGGCTTCTCTAAAGTTTTATAAATTTTCCTCTTGTTATTACCTGGAAGATATGACAGTAATGGGATGGGTTTGCCAATTGTTCACGCCCTCTCTGTTTTCTCTGTCACACACCGTTGACAGCTTCTAAATAGATACATTTTTCAAGTAGTTATTATCAGTTAAACAGGGCGTAGTGAAGAGCATTAGTGTTTAGAGAAGACACTCGCTCTATTTGAAATCTCTTAACCGTGCACGTCTCCGTGCTGTTAAATGTTATGCTACCTCTCACCTTCAGCAATGCGTATAAGTATATATTTATAATTGCGAAAATAGGTTTACTGTAGATATTTATAATCAATAGGATATAATCCATTGTAGAGAAATATGATAAAAAAAAAAAAAACATGGAAAAATAGATTAAAAAAGTAAAGCACTTCCTTGGAAATATGTTATTTGATCGTCCAATATTCACCAAAACCGTAATATATATTCGTTTTATTTCAACAATAACGTATGTGCTTGTTTATTTTCGTTGCATGTTGTTAGGGAAGCCATATCAACTTGCCCAGCGACCATCAAGTTAATCAGAGGATGCAAAACGTATAAGTAGATTTTAATCGCTTCAGACTGGCGCGACGGCCACTGAATGTTTCCGCTCGGCGACTATGGTTCGATTTAGAAAGCAAATAGCTCATGAACTTCTGATAAATGCCAATATTCCTTCCATTGGGTACCAAACGATCCGTGTCTTTTTCCCTTGTGAAATCGTCGTAATCAGGAAAATGGATATTTTCTGCGACTCTCTTATGGTAGTTTATGGTTAGCTGAGAATAGATTCGACCAGTCATATGTTGTCCATTAGATATGAATATACAGTTTTATTTTTAATATGTTTATTTCAAAGCAGGACAATTTTGTTATATTTAACCTAATAGATAAAATTTAATAGTTTGCTTACAATTAAGTTTACGATTTCTTCGTATAAGATTAGGCTTCTATCTTCTTACATATGTATATATAAAAGAGGCTGGCTACAGAATTGTATTTGGAGTTTCTTAACAAATTTGAATTCAGAGTTTTCCTTCTCCTATACTGGTTACCATTTCTAGACTGGTTGTCCTACTATCTACCCTCAGCTCGAGAAATAATAGTTGGATGCATACCTACCATAAGGGTATTAAAAGCTACCAGCCTCATTCAATTGAACTTTATTCTTTTTAGGCATACATGTTCGGTACTTAAAATTTACCCCTTCCAGACTCAGTACCATTCACAAATATCTTAATTCCATTCATATTTAAGGAGATACAAAATACTACAAAAGAGAAGGTACTTTTAATTAAATGATGCAGTTTGCATAGTCATCTGCTATTTTGATATGCTTATCACTGGCTTTTAGATATGTTGACACAGAATATATCATGAATGCCGTACAAGTGTATGTCCCTTCTATCCAACGACCTACAGATGTTTTACTACCTTAACATCTTACACATCGTGTATTTATTTTCACAAGTTGATTCGGTGATTAATGGTAAATTCGAGTTATAATTCTGGTGGTAAAGACGGCTAACCAGCCAAGATGTTGTATTCATCATCGGACACTAAACTTAAACCGTTAAAGAGGCCCCAGTTTCACATCTTCGTAAGCATTACCAGGGTCAATCTGGAAAAAACAATGCTATTTTATAAATTATTGTTATTGAAATATTTGCTTGAAGTTATAATTAATTATAGCCATATGACCATAAGGCACCCCTTTTGGTCTCGATTAAGAAGAGAACATGTTTTTCATTTACACCGTCAATATCCGGTTGTTTTTTAGGGTTAAGGTTAGAGTTAGGGTTAGTTTTATAATTTTTTAAAAAAAAATCTAAAATCGTCCGTTAAAACAACCGGATATTGACGGCGTAAATGAAAACATGTCCTTTCTTAATCGAGATAAAAAAGGGGT
>CM042158.1:65998773-66048773 GCA_023376005.1 Doryteuthis pealeii | reverse complement strand
CACCATCTTGCAATCAGATAAGACATTTACCAAAATATTATGATCAGAAATATCAATACTGCTGATCAAAAAGCATCGCGAATTGGCAAGTTAAATCATTTCATCATATTAACTATTGGATCCATACTTTTATATATTATTGAATTGAATATTAAATATTAATATAAGTTAATATTGAGGTTAATCGCCACTTACTATCAGTTTCCATTTACCACACAGATCCAAAAATGAGTTGGCGATTGTCATTATCGAAACATGAACCTCGCGGTTCCTGGTGGAAGCTATACTGACTGAGCTAAACAGAATATCAAAAAATACAGGTCCGTTATTTTAACGAGGATCACATTTTCTACATAGTGTATAGACGAGAATAGCTTGCTAACCATTAGACAATTATGGAACATCTTCTTCCATTCATTAAATTCATTCTTTAAAAGACGCATCGTGGGTGCAGAAACATCAACCAAACAACTAGTCGGACATCCACTAATAATCACGGACTATTATCTTCATCTTTATTATTAACTACATAATGTGTCGGTCGATGAGACCCACAGCCTTCTTTAGAAAATAGATTGAATCAGAGTTTTTCAACCTTTTATCTCTCGCATAGTGAGCTGGGCAATAAATTAATCAAGGTACATCATCAGTATATGAATTTATAATTATTTTATCATTTAAATTTTAAAAGAAAAGGAATAGTGAAAATGTGCTACAAGTGTAGCATTATTAAAACAACAAATATTGAATTAAAACAAAAAATATTGAATTAAAACAACAAATATTGAATTAAAACTAAAAATATTAAAGTAATAGAATAAAAATATAAGGAGGATGATCCACCGTCCGCAACACTCATGGCACACCCACGGAAGTTTCATTGTACACTAGTGTGCCGCATCACACCGGTTGAAAAACTCTGGATTAAATCATACTTATCAAGTACTGTTATATAATTATTATATTCCTAATACTTGTGTACAGTAGTGTAGAAACCAAAATGGATGTTATAAGTTGCAGCCCACGGCCTTGAAGGATTGAATGACAAGGATTGACCTCATCCTGATCCTTCCGGTGGATAGCGTGAGAATCGGTGGAGAAGACCCTCTTCCGGTTTAGATTAGAAAGAGTTTTAGTCAGATTGGCCATAACCACGACGGTGTTAAGTCGTGTTATGCACGCGGCCGACTCAATCTGCTCAGGTAGTCTGGTGGGGATTTTGAAATAAAATATGATCTAAGTAAATCGAAGTCTTGTGTTATTATCTAAAAACTACCAATGACACAGGGCTTCGGATAAAGAGAAATCCCCAATGGAAGGCCAGACACGAAGTCCCCAAGACGAAGTCCAGACGCTAGAAGATGACCAGAATAATAGAAGTAAGAAAGTAAGGAAAGAGAGTATACAACAGTACTGTGACTACGTGTTGGCTTCGTGATTGCTAGATATAACCCAGAGTGATGTCCACGGCGCCATAGGAATACATTAGAACCTGATTTCAAGAAAAATGCTATTCAAATGGAATTGTAGAATAACACTGGATGGACCCATAGTTTGGCAAAAATGGATAGTTTCAAAAGTGCAAAGAGATAGAGATATGATGTTTTAGGTGGAAGTGATCGATTATATCTTGGTTGGCACCTCGCAGGTACCAACCAACATATTATTCGAACTTACTTTGAAATTCTAAAGAACAGCCTCCAGATATGGCTTAAGAAGAAGACTGGCATTCAAAAGAAAAAATTATTTTCGCCTACGACAACACACCAGTTCACGCAGCGTGTGAAACTGTTGAATACTTAGGTAAATTAGTGTTTTAAAATGTGTGGCTGCCATGTTGCCTGAATCTAACCCCCATCGAGAACATTTAGAACATTGTCAACAGAGATGTTTATGAAAAAAGCAAACAATTATTATCTAAAAAACGGATATTGTGAAGCACTATTAGCTGTTTAGGAAGCCATTAACACTGACGAAATTCTCAATTTAACTTCAGCTATTAACAAAAGACTGCTTCGAGTCATTAGTGAGAATGACAATTACATCAGTAAATATCAAGTTTTGTTTTGTTGTTTCCCCAAACTTGTTATGATCGGATATTTAAAATATTTGAAAAAATATTATCGAGTAAGTCATTGATTTTAATTCTTCATCTGTACATTTACATCATGTCACGTTGATTTTCAGAGATGGTTGTATACGATGGTCATAAATAAGTGAGTGGCGTTGTTTTTTAAAAATTCGATATATTTATTTTTTCAGTAGTAAAAACAAATATAATAACACAAAAGTATTTGTTTTGACGCTATTCAAAATGGCCAAATAAAAAAATGTGTTTTATGCTTGAACATAGATCTGTAATTATTTGGTGGCTGAGAATTGAAAACTATGTGAAATTTACGGAAGAATGTATGATGATTACGTAGCATGAGATTTTAGTTAAAAAAATATTGTTAACTATTATGTAACGAGATAATGAAGGTCCTGACTTTTGTGAGCGAGGACTACTATATTAGAAAAGGAGGAAGAAGAAATAAGAGATGATAAAGGTTTAAAAATAGTGATGAGCAAAAACAGGATGAACGATGGTTTGACCGTAGCGTGACCCCGAATGGAGAATTGAGTGTCAACCGGAAGTTTCGGGTGTTGAGCGGAAGTCACGTGGTGACGTGGAACAACGAAGAAAGGTATCGGCCTCTTTTTGCTTTCGGGCGCCTAGGGGAACAGACGGGCCTTTGGTGCCTAGTATGGGGTCACAGTAATCAAGTAGTGTTCTCTCTCTTTTTTTATCTGCCTTTCCTCCTCTCCGATACAGCCCACGGGACGAACCTACCCTGGAAATAAAGGCTAGCAGTTGTGACTACATATTTCTCGCGTTGTAATTTTATCAACACCATTTTAGTACTGTGAATTTGGAGGCACGTGGACGAGACCCGCTATACAATATACACCGCCGCCGCCGCCGCCACGTTACAGATATCGTTTTAGTGCTCGGAAAAAAGAGACAATGTTACAATTAGACTTAACATGAATTTGAATCCACCAGTCTGAGTCGAGAAAAACATTCCACCGACTCTCCAGATATGGCTTAAGAAGAAGACTGGCATTCAAAATTATTTTCGCCTACGACAACACACCAGTTCACGCAGCGTGTGAAACTGTTGAATACTTAGGTAAATTAGTGTTTTAAAATGTGTGGCTGCCATGTTGCCTGAATCTAACCCCCATCGAGAACATTTAGAACATTGTCAACAGAGATGTTTATGAAAAAAAAAGCAATTATTAAATACAAAAATGTCCTCAATGAAGCTTTCAGCAAAGAAGCACATAGTGACAGTCTTCCGGGTTTTTTTTTCCTTGAAATATATGCAACTATAAATAGTACTTCGAACTCCTCAGGCAATATCACTCTATTTACTGAATGACGCTTGTATGTGTTTTTTAAAAGATATATTCAACATATACTCAATTTTATTTAATGCTGCGACTAAGAATTTCGGGATATTCCACATACAAAATATATATGAATTAAATTTATATGGTTTTCGAACTTTTATCTAAAGAGATCGTATTTGTATGAAGTGGTTAAACCTGCCTTATGATGATGGAGGTTTTCTTGGATTCAAGTTTATACGTAAACTTTCTCCACCCCCCACACACATATATATGTATATACGAACATATTTATGTGTGCGTGTGTGTGAATTATTATCATTATTATCATTATTATTTACTCCTTTTGAGTTTTCATATCAGTGTTAGCTGATGGTCTTTCACTGGAGTCTGGGTGACAGCAAGTCTCCTCAGGTCTCCAGGACTCTTCTGAGTATTCTGGCAGATTGCAGCAGTGCAGTGTTATTATCATTATTATTATTATTATTATTATTATTATTATTATTATTATTATTATTATTATTAATAGTAGTAGTAGTTGTCTTTTTAATTAGATATGTTATTAATGTGTTGATCGATAATTATGCGTTCGACATATTGAAGCGAGGTGAGTTGCTCGGAGACAGCCGGATCCTTCATGTCAAAGATTTGACCTTTAATGTAAAGGTGTGATGCGCACGGTCGTTTGAACGTGAAAAGTAAACGTGGTAGTTCACAAATATCTGGAAGAGGATGTGCGACTACGCGCAATGAATTCTGAGGACTTATTTTAAGATACAGTCGCATAAAGACAATGAACAAATGACCTTCAAAAAATAGTACAAGGATCCTTTTCTGAGAAATCCTATCCAGCGTGGAATCTTGAAAAAATTAAACCGATATATATCTAACTTTAATTATAAGCACAGGTGACTTAAGTATCAACAGAATCATGTAAAAATACATAAGCTATATAATAAAAAGTTATATAAACTTTTAACAGAGCTTTTGCGTTTTTTTTTTGTTTCCTACTCCCTACAATATCACAATTGCGTTGTGAATGTGAGCGACGGTCCATTATATGAGGTTTTGTTCATTTGAATCACGCCAGTGAAGCATGTTTCAGAAAAAAAATGATTTAATTTCATAATCTTACCCAATCTTCGTTTAAATAATTTCAAATTTTATCAGGACCCGTAGAGATAACTCGGAATAATAGATTAATGGGACCATATGACCTTTAGGCACCACTTTTTGATCTCGATTAAGAAAGGACATGTTTTTCATTTACACCGTCAATACCCGGTTGTTTTAACAGCCGATTTTTAGATTTTTTTAGAATTATAAAACTAACCCCTAAACCTAACCCCTAACCCTAACCCCTAACAAACAACCGGATATTGATGGTGTAAACAAAAAACATGTTCTTTCTTAATCGATATCAAAAAGGGGTGCCTAAAGGTAATATGGTCCGATTAATGTTTCATTTTCTTTTTCAGATTTTGAAATCCCATTAACTTGAATAGAAAAGACTACTAAGTATCAAATTAATATGTAACTAACTAATCGGATACGGATATACTGATCCACCCTAAGTATATGTGGGAGTTCGTCTGTGTAGACAAAAAACATGTATAAAAAACACATTGCAAAATAATATATTGTAGACTTAAGTGTTGGCATCTGGAAACACTAACTATGTATATACGGAGATTATTATACTGATCAATATTATTGAAGGTTTGACAAATTACGCTTGAACTTACCTCTTGACACTTTCGTATTTATCATTTATCTAACTGTTATTTAACAAGACAAAATTAGTGAGCAGTAAGTTCAAGAAAAAAACATCACAACTTACAACACAATGAATCTTTGTTTACGATTGGGTCACTATTTGATACATTTATTTATTGGTCAATAAAAATATTAAAAATATCCGAAGTTTTTTAACAATTCAACTTTTTTCTGTATATTTAAAGAATACATATATGATGTTTTATATATTCATACTATATCAACAGAAATTCACAATAAGTTATGATCCCGGGTATAATATTAAACTGCATCTGGTAGTGAGGCCCCAGTGTTGAGTCTCTGAGGAGTGAGGAGCCACCCTTTCCTTGTCATTATTCTTTGGTCCACTAATTCTGAATGGTAGTATCTGTTAGTCCTATCTATGGATATAATAGATATATTTAGAGATTATTACATATAAATACATTAGACCTCCTAAATGTGTGCAAATAAATTATTATTATTATTATTATTATTATTATTATTATTATTATTATTATTATATCACTTCTTCCAGTTAATCAAACCAGAGTTAGCTGGTAGTCTTTCACTGTCTGAGGGACTACAAGTCACCTAATATTTCAAGGAATCTTCTGGGCATTCTAGCAGATCGTTGTCTGGACGGTCTCAATTATTCCTCAAATTTCCAATTCGTCCAGTCTTTTTCAATAACTTGGTGGAACGTTTCAAGGACAACAACTATAATTGGTATCACCTTCACTTCCTATCCCACCGTTTTTTTTTCAGTTCTCTGGAAAGGTTCAAGTATTTGTCTATATTGTTTCCTTTCATTTTAACTCTTTTCTTAGCCTTTTTAATTAACACTAGGATTAGTTAATCCATTTGTCTCACAAAATCCCAGATATTTTGTGCCTCATTTTATATGACAGGTTCCGCTCTGTACATATACCATGTGGTATTCTGGTCAAATATCAATTTATTCCACATGATCCGGTGAACCACGTTTCCCATCTATTCGTGTCTAGTGTTGAACCCCCTGCTAGTTTGTTGCATTCACATATTATTCGCTTAAACATTTCATTTCTGTATCCACACACCTTACACCTGATACTCTTTTGTGTCTTAACTATTTTGAATTTGATATAATTGATCATTATCATTATTGCGTAATATCTGTTTCCTCTTTGATATAATCGCTACTTATGGTATTATTTTTTGCTTTTCTATTATGAAAGATTCAGTTTTTCCCTTGAGGTTTTCCTTTTTTAGGCATGCCCTTCAAGTACTATATAATTCTATTTCTTCCACTTTCTGGTTTCTAGTTTTTGCTGTTTTTCTGATTGTCCATATGCTGCAGTTTATGTTATTTGCTGCTGTAATTAGTCTTTATTTGTTAGTCTGTCCTACTATGTACTCATATCTGGAGGGATAGAAGATGGATTCTTACCATATCTAGTGGAATCAGCGCTATGCGAAATGCCATAAAACTCGTTCAAGATTCGAATTTGGATCACTGGGTCTAGTTTTTATGACGATAACCATTACAACACTCACCTCCAATTTCAACTTTTCAATATACGTTCCCGCATCTGTGCGTATGTGCATGCGCAGCAATGCGAGTGACATTGGAAGAAGTAAAGAAATATTAAATGGAAGGAGGCAATTGATATTTTTATGTTGGCAAGTTTAGGGAATACACAGAAAATGAAACAAACATCAATGAGAATTGTATGTTAGTTTACTGAGTCTAACTTGCAATCGGGATGTGAATGGGGGCTGGTCATACAGCATTTTAACGAGTCGACTTATTGTTCAAAAATGTTATATTATTTTCCAATACATCATCATTAATTCGGCTTTACACACACACACACACACACACACACACACACACACATATATATATATATATATATATATATATATATATATATATAGAGAGAGAGAGAGAGAGAGACTGAGATAGATAGATAGATCGATAGAGAGAAAAGGAAAATTGTGTATGAATTGATGATGTTGAGGACCACGTAATAAAATGGGAAGAGAAAAAAGTGAAACAGTACAAAGAAAGAAAAAAAGAAAGAAAGAACACAAGGACGTCCATATGGACACACCGTGTGACGGCAGGCCAGTCGTCGAGCATGGGGTGGGGTGGGTCTTCAGGAGGAGAAATATCAGTTGTTCTTGGCAATACATAAGAAAACGATTAATTTTGTATCCACAAAAAATCCTTATAGGAATATTGTTTTCTTGCAAGTTTAGTACAATTTAAGATGATGGTATCAATTCTGAAACTAATTTCTCGAATCATATTACTCTATTGAATAACAAGGGGAAAGTAATTTTTTACACTCAAAATGATGTTTGTGTACATCTGCTTATGTGCAAGATATAGACTTAGGTCAATATCCATCAGTTAAACACGCAAGATATATATGGATATTATCTTCAATAGTATTATTATTTCTTTTTCCCTTACCTCATCCCCGGGCATCATGATTTATTTAAGTTTTCTAGTACAATGATGAGGGAAATATATAATCAGTCACTCAGTATCCACTAACCGTGCATTTGAATTACATGATACTATTGTATATACAAAACTGTCAAATTCTAATGTGAATCCCGCTCTTCCAAGTTGAGTAGTTTTTAAGAGTTTTCTATTTGTAAGTCAATTATTTTTAGCAACAATTCATTTTAAGTTCATTTCTTTTGTAGCAGCTAGTTTTGGACACAGAGTTTATTGAAATAGCAGTGAGGTGTGCCAAGGTTGATTTTAACAGTTGACATTGGGTAAATAAATAGATTTATATCATGGAGAGTTCAGAGAGTTGGCTCAAGATTACAAAGTAACATTAAAGTGATGTTTTTCCTCATAGAGATGATCCACTACCTCAAATAACGATCTAAAAGTTATTTTCTTCAGCCAGGTGATATGCATAGATAAAGTCTTTGATATCAAATTCAAACATTTATCTAGGGTATGAAATGATGTATCAGAAATGTGGGTTTGGACAGTTATGGTGTATTCAATTGTACTGGCACATAGTATTTTGAGTGATAAAGATAAAATATAATACAAATATTGCGTAGCATATGGTACTGTTTTTTTGTATTACCCTAATTTCAATGTTAGAATGCAAAAGCTTTTATATGTACGTGCTTCATATTGACGTCAATACATATTTCTATATTTTTCAGAAATAATATATTTCATTAACACGTCCATATTCAACAATAATCAGAATGCACCTTTTCTTCTTCAAATAACCCGTGTATTCAAATAAGCCACAATTTACCAAATGTATTTTCTCCATATACATGTATATGTAACATATACACCAAAAACGCTTAGGGCTGTGGACACGAACTATTCTCTTGATAGAAATGGCAGAGAGAATAAATAGCCAAGGTCGTCTATTGACAGCTGACACTCTAAATAAATATTTAATCAATGTTGTAAGGATTGTAAATTCAGGTCATAATAGTTTGTTTTTTTTAACGAAAAAGAAATAATGGGAGCGGGAGGGGTACTGAGAGTTTGCTTAACTGCGTAAGTCCAATATTAAAAGTAAAACTTTATATCGTCTCGTCAGGTAATTTACACCGAATCTTTCCCGTTTTGGCTTCTAGTTTAATAGCATATCAATCTTTGTTAATTATTTAATACAAATGCCAATCTTGTAGTATGACAGGAGTAATACTATTTACTCATAAAGTGAGTCCGAAAGTGGACTAAATAGCTTGACAGAAGTACGAGCTCGCTTACTACAATGGTGCAGTCCAGCACGTTAGTTTCTACGCCACGAGGATTTTACCTTACTGCTTTCTTTAGCCGATTAAAACTAACATTGATCAGAACAGTTTCCCGTCAAAATTCATAGTAATGACTTTTATTTGGAACTTTTTACAATTACTTTTTTTCGGTAATCGAAAAATTTAAAATACGTATTTGTTGTGTATAACTGTGTAATACTATCAATGACAATAAAACGGCATTCACTAACCAATAAGTTATCAGAAAAAGGTGGCCTTTATGTCGGGATTATCACTTCATTATAAAACAGATACATTTATGGCCAGTTTATCTAAGGGCCGGTTTAGCTTAGTCGGTAGAGCATCATACTCACCAATAGCAAAGTTCTGGGTTCGATACCGGTCCTCGCCGAATCAACGCATGCGTACCAAATCTTGGGTAATTTGATTTGTGAGGTAAAGCGGAAGTAAGGAATGTATTGTGCTCCACCTCAGCAAAATAATCTCTCTGGCCAAACGCTAGCGAACTGGAGATAGACTCCCTAGCTGACGGGGTGATACCGACAATAGGCCACTCCGCAAACTTTACGTTTACTTTTATGAATTAAAATAATACCATTGGGAAAGGTATGGATCCAACTATTCTCCCTTCAGCTATTGGTAGATAGGACAGTTTTGGCTCTAACATTTGTTAGGCAACTAGTCTAATGAGAAGGAAAACTCTGAATTGAAGTCTCTTAAACTCCCTGGAGAAATTGACATCGTGTTTTGTCTCTACCCGTTCGGAGGAGTTGGTAAATATATATATTTATATATATTATATATATATATATATATAAAGATTTTGGATGTGCCTTCAAGTAAAATTTAATATATAATATATATTATATATATATATATATATATATATATATATTATATATTACCAACCCTCCGCACGAGCAGGATGTGACACAAGGTCAATTTCTTAAGCGGAGTTCAACAGGTTTGAATTCAGTTTTTCTTCTCTAGACTGATTGGCTAACCAAGGTTAAAGACCAGTCTGTCCTACTATTTATCCATAGCTGGAAGGAGAGTAGGATTCATACCTTTCCCAAGGGTGTTAGCGCTAAGTGAAATGCAATTACCCATCCATAATTTGAACTCGGGTCGACGAGTCCATTTCCCATGACTTTAGATATTACACCACGCGTTTCTATTTTAAAGTTGGTATATATGTATACGAAATTACATATCAGCTGTAAAAACGGTTTTCAACTAGAGTCTAATAACTATGAAAATATGGAAATATTCATGATGCATATCTATTAAGAAATTGATAGTTTCCTGATTTTTCCATGTAGCACGTTTCGTTTAAATAAATATTAGGTTAAATGCTAGCAACTGCTGCTTATTTTAAATAAACCAATTGAATTATACTGTAAAATGGAAATTCACTAAAAGGATATACCGTGCACTTTAAACTGAATCAAATAGTTGGATAATGAAAGTTCTGCTCGGTCAATAGAAAAAGGGAATATTTCCTGCGTGAAATCTTTGGCCTCTGAATGAAATCGAAATCCGTGTGAACCAGGCACGTCTCTGAAACACAATATAAACGCTTTCAAATATTTCCTTTTCAATCTTACAGCTTTATGAAAAACGGACAGTTTTTTTTTTATTACTTCGTTTTTCTTTCCACCCATTTTTTTTTCTGTTGATAATTTGACATATCAGATAACGTGATAAAAAGCGAACATCATACATTAGATGATAAATATCCTAGAAGACGAATAGCAATCAATAGCAATTTGAAATGTCTGACATTTTACAAGCTTCGTGAGTACCTCGACGATAATTATGAGGAAAAAAATAGATAATTTTCACGTGACTAAACAAATAAGGCTGGTCACATGCGCAATATACATTCATTAAATCTTCGTTTGAGAGTCAGGGAAATGAACATTTAGAGAGTCGAAAATAATACATACACACACACACACACACAAAACCCACACACACACACACACACACATATATATATATATATAATATATATATATTGGCATTAATACGCATATAGCACCACAAAGTCCTAACCCTAATTAAGATAGTCATAAAATATATAAGAAAGAGTATATGTAGCGGAGCATCTGTTCATTTCTTTTTCTATATATATATATATATATATATATATATATATATATATTATATATATATATATATATATATATATATATATATATTATTGTTGATGTTTTTGTTCTACGGCATTTCATCCTCTTACGGATCATTTATCGCGCATAAGCATTGGATCAACTAATGGTTCAGGTTCATTAACCTACTGTTGTTTAACTGGTCACCAATACATAATGAGCCTTGATCACTATTTAATGGATGAACACTTAAACCGAAGTAGTACTAAAGCCCTGAGTCATTTTGGATTATGAAATTACTAGATTTGGCATTAAATGACCCGAAAGGGTTGATATGATGTAAGCAAACCATAAAACCAAACCAATAAAAAGAACTACTGTTTTTTTTTTCATTAACGAGCTCAACATGAATAAATTAAAGACCCTTATATATTATATATGATTTACCAACCCCTCCGCATGAGCAGGATGCGACACAAGGTCAATTTCTTAAGCGGAGTTCAGCAGGTTTGAATTCAGAGTTTTCCTTCTCCTAGACCAGTTGCCTAACCAAGGTAAAGAACCCAGTCTGACCTACTATTTACCCATAGCTGGAGGGAGTGTAGGATTCATACTTTCCAAGGATATTATACCGTTATATATTATAAGATCTTAAAACATTGTTAAAATTGTCGATAAAAATGTATTATAGAGGTTTTCATATACGAAACACACGCTTTTGTTACTATCAGTTTAATGATTTTTTCCCAATCATCACTTGCGTAATATTGTTCTTGTTCAATTGTAATATAATAACATGGGAAAAAGATGAATCTAAGTTACATATTAGATAATTGTAGAAATATTTTTGGATGAGTCAGCACATTATTACATGTCGATTTATTATTGGTCGATAGATGTCACATCGCGAAGTATTCAATAAGATAGTGAGAGGATAGAATGAGAATTAGTTTGAAGAAGATATATAATGAAACAGACGCAAGTTGCGTGAGAAAAAAAATGAGTACGTATTGTGGTTGTCATTAAAAACATAAACGATATCCTCAGGAGACAACCCTAGTTGTTCCAGACTCAAAAGCGAGAATGTCATTCAGCCAATAACCAGATACCAACTATGAGAACCGGATAGAAGATACGTATATTTCGATTTTGTGAAGGCGCGTGATCTATATGGTTAGAGTCATAGGAAATGGACTCGTAGATCCGAGTTCAATTCCTGGACAAAGCTGTTTGCATTTCACATGGCGCTAATACCCTTGGAAAAGGTATGAATTCAATTCGCCATCCAGCTATGGGTAAATAGTAGGGCAGACTGGGCTCTTTAACCATAGCTAGGTAACCAGTCTAGGAGGAGGAAAACTCTGAATTCCACTTAATAAATTGACCTTGTGTCGCATCTTGCTCGTGCGGAGGGGTTGGTAAATTATATTTCGATTACTAGTAACAGGTCATCACTCCTTTCAAATGAAGCCGCAACGCTACATAATGTTGAATCTACGTTCTGTTTATATGTATATCCTACAACACCAAGCCAGCCACCTTTGTATTAACGAATTAGGCGAATGTGTTGCGGATCATCCTCATAATAAAGGCGAGCTTAGAGCACGGATTCCATTGACTTTCGCCATCCGTTACTATCAGCCATCGATCTTGGTTATTTGTGAGCAATTACCCAACCCCGACCCCGACAGAATGTGACTTACCTTCAGTGTTTAAGCAGTTTATTTGCCTCATACCCCACCTGTATGGACTGGCACAAGGCTCCGTTTTAATGTGGGTCCATGCTACTTTAAACTCTAAATCAAGAGATTCATCAAAAAGAAAAGATATAGGAACACTCAATTTAGTAAGACCAACATCCAAACTAAATTCTTTTAAACGACGCTGGGTGGTACCTAAAAAGGTTTTTAACGTGTACTCCTTCTCCACCAATTTTTCTTTTTTCACATCTAACAAATCCAACACTCTGCCTGTCAAATAAGATCTCTGGCTACCAGAGTCAAGTAGACAATTTATTCTACATTTGTTATTACCCTTTCCAAGAGATATTTCTATAATAGGTAGAAGCAATTGTTCATCCCTATCCTGAAAACAAGGGTTAGCGTTCACAGGTTGCTCCTTTCCCCTGAACACAAAGCGCCAGCATGCGAACAGCTACTACAACTCCAACAGGGCCTAAGTTGATTTCGCTTGCCTGGACAATTGTCAGCAGTATGAAAAATATTAGTACAAATTGTACACAATTTATTAACTCTGCATTGCTGTATACGCTCTCTCAGAGTGGGGTAGTTTTTACAGTAAAAAGGCAAGGTGAGTGTTGGTTTTACAAAAAATTACACTTGAAACTCATCTTATCAGATTTAATATGGAAATTTTGAAGCGTAGAAGGTCCATCTACTTTGACCTTATAACTAGTCTTGTCATGAAAAGAATTAGATTTCTCCTGATTCCGAGGATAACTCAAAGTGGGATTTGTAATTTCCAAGGTCTGAATAACATCGGAATAGGTGTCAAATATATCATGCAGCGAAGGATAATTATATCCCACTGCATGTATTATGCCCTTTTTCAAGGACATTGGTAATTTGTCAAGAACCCGACCCCGACAGAATGTGACTTACCTTCAGTGTTTAAGCAGTTTATTTGCCTCATACCCCACCTGTATGGACTGGGCACAAGGCTCCGTTTTAATGTGGGCCCACCCACAAGCCGAAGCTAATGGGTGGGAGAGAACAAAAATTGCATTGATCCCTTCGGCATTCCCCCTCAAGGGGGGCGCCTCAGGCGCTGGGCAATAAACCCAGCCCTGTCCCTATGTCAGGGGGGCAGGTGTTTGCCTGGGGGGATGGCCCCCTGGGATCGACGCTATTAATTAACAGCACCTTATCCAGAGGCCGAAGCTCACTGGACCTCCCAGTTGGGAGTTATAGGTCAGTGTTTAAGCAGACTAAAGCTGATTTGAATTCGTAGTTTTTCTTCTCCTTGGCTGATTGCTTAGTCAAGACTAAATAACCCAGTTTGATGTACTATTATCAATAACCGGAGAATAACAGATTGATTCAGGCATTTCCCAAGGACTCCAGTTTAAGAGAAACATAAAAATCACTGATTTTTTTTTAAAGACGAGGCTTGATATCTATTATTTATATTTTTCGTACAGTTATCCTCATTTTTCTCGTGATATATAAAAATACAATGTTTCAGCCCATGTAAACTCTAGCCTTCTTCAGTTGTATCTTGTATATCCAAACAAAGCACTGATTCAGCTTGGGAAATAATTTTAAATTGTTTGATTGTTGAGCAAACAAATCGTTGAAGAAATTATTATGATCAATAACGTCAATCGATGCAATCAATATCCAATGTTTTTTTTTCTGCTCAGTAGTAAACTATTCAAAATGATTCCCAATTTGACTGATGGCTATGCTTGGATAGACAAGGTATACCTGAAGATTGCCAGACGTTACAACGGTCGAAAGGTTGTTTTTTTATATCACAATAGAGATGAGGTCAAGGGTCCGAAAAGTACAAAATTATAAACAGCCACAATCAGATTTTAACCCCATTTTCCTACCATGGTAACTGTAACGATAGTTTATTTCGTTATGTGAGCCTGTCTGTCTGTATGTATGAATTGATGTAGGAGGTCTGTACTAATATATATATATATATATATATATAATATATATATTATATATATATATATATATATATATGGTATGAGCTCTCTAATTGGTAATTTAAATTAACTCTCACTACTAAGCATATAAGCAATGATCGTTTCCCGGATCTCTCAGTGACCGTAAAATACAAACAAACCTATGTACTTAATAGTTTAAAAAATACCAGTCTCGCTACAGCTGTCAGTGGCCGGTCAGTCTGAGTTCTTCCCTAGCCAAAGATTGTTGTGTCTAGCCACACTGAAAAGGCGTGAAACGCCGAAACACACGTCTGTGGATGACTTATTGATATATATATATATATATATATATATATATATATATATATATATATATATATATATATATATATATATTGAATATCAGGAATAGTGAGTATGCGGCCTTAAAAAGAATGAAAGTTGTCATTTTGCCTATACATACATAACGGACTGCTATTGAGCATTTTTCTGCTTCAAATTAATAATTATAATACCGTATATCGTACGACTTTGTCAAGGTATCACCAGAAGCATGCATGATACCCGTCAAGGAAGAAATCGTCAGTATTGGCTCCTGGTCATTGTGCTACTTTCCCCATCTAAAATTACCTCAGTGAGATTTCATACTAAATAAAAAAATTAAAGATTAAAGAGATGGCAATAACTCAGACTTATTTTTGAATAGCTGGAATCTTTCCCGATTGACCTCACATATCGGTTCTATACCGTCTATTTAGATACAGCATATAAATTTTCTTAAAGTGGTGTATTAGTATATCTAGAAGTACAAAACTATATATCTAATCACATACACGTATATTTAATTTAACATCACACGTACTCTTCTCACTGTTAGATTTACATATACACATACACAAAAAAATAGACAAACGTATTCAGAAATATATGATTTGCATATACAGAGTAAAGAACATAAATATAAGAAGAAAGAAAAAAAAACATATCGGTAGACATTACACGGAAAGCTAAAGATCATCACTGGTATTTGATTTAAGGCTATTCGTGATATATATATATATATATATATATATATTTTTATTTTTGAATACCAACCAACGTCAGCTTTTGAGATGAAAGGGAGACAGCAATAATGGCAGAATATCTCCGAAACGCGTCTATTGATTAATCGCTTCCGGTAGTCGAAAATATATAGATAAGGGGAGGGGGCAGTATCAGCGAGTGCCAATACGAGACGACGTATTATGTGAGTGATTAAGTAGACAGCATAGAATCAAAAATATATTGATGAAAAATAAGTAACATTCATACGAAATTAAAGAAAATAAAATGCCAGTACATATATATATATATATATATATATATATGTGTGTGTGTGTGTGTGTGTGTGTGTGTGTGTGTGAATGTGCGTATGTGTGTGTGTGAATTTGTAGATAGATATATTGGTAGATAGGTAGATAGATAAATAGATAGATATATACTTACCCATCTCTCTGCAGCAACTCCATTACTGACAGTGTGTGTGTATGTGTTGTGTGTGTGTGTGTGTGTGTGTGTGTGTGTGTGTGTGTGCATGTGTCTGAACATTTGTAGTTAGATAGATAGAAAGATGGATAGATAGATATTTATCCATCTCTCTGCAGCAACCTCATTATTACCAGTTTTATGAATTTCTGAAAAGTAATTCAATCATCAGAAACGCTAGCGAACCAAAAGACAAAAAACCCCCAAAAAAATCATCAATTGCCCCTACATTTATTGTTACACCCCTTTGATTCTACCGAAAATCTTTAAGAAGAAAAAAGCCTTAATACGAAAGACACAAATACATTGTGTGGTATCTTGGAAGGAGCACCTCACAAGAATGCAGATGTACGGCCACATTTATCCTACACAAAAACGTTCTGAGTTAGACGAACAAGACATTCTGGACACTGCTGAAAAAGCAAGGAGGGACTTTCTCTTGCTGACACTTCCACATGAACACAGCAGTGCAGACCAGCCAGCAAAAAGCTATATAAATCAGCTATGTAAGGATTCTACATGGCGGTCAGAAGACCTGTCGGGAGAGTTGGCCGATGGAAACGAGTGAGGAAAGAGATGGGAATTTATTCGTGCTGTTAAGGTGACCTGGTGAGGAAGTCATATATATATATATATATATATATATATATATATATATATATATATATATATATATATATATGTGTGTGTGTGTGTGTGTGTGTGTGTGTGTGTTTCATGTAATATATGTAATATATGTAATAACAGATGTATTTCCCATTGAAGTCGGATGTCGGGGATTTATTACCAACTCAACCTCGGCATTTTTGTCTAAACTTGGACTTTCTCCACCAGACAAGAGGAAATACTTAAAAAAGATTCAGGAGAAAGCTCTAACCGCATCAGTGTAGATATGGCTGTCCTATATTGTGACATCAAACCGACAATGTCTGATGGTATCGTGAGATACTGCTGGGGCGCTCTGGGTTAGTGATAATGATGCTTTGGTCCCGAAACCATGACTGAACCCAGAGTCATCATCTGATGAAGGCTTTGTTGGTTGCAATGCTACTGTGTAAATAGCAGTCATTGTATAAAGAGTATATATATATATATATATATATATATATATATATATATATATATATATATATATATCGGTGTCAAGAATATAAACAAAGCCATCATCATTAAAAACGTAACAGTGTGGGTAACAATAAATAAAAATGCTATTAATATATTTTATTGTAATTAGATACATCCTAATATTATGATTGTGCAGTAAAAAAATAAAACACATCTATAGACTTCTTCATTTGGAAAAGAAATTATGTATTACAATACACTTAAACAAGATACATACAACCGGCAACGTCGTATTTGAATTCACTTTCCTCTTCAGAAAATGGTCTTCCAATTCCAAACAACCAATGCATTTATATAATGAACAAATCATTTCTCTTATATGTAGACTTCCTAACTGTATCAGAGAGCGATTAGAAATCATATCAACAATCAAATAGCACGTATATCCCTAATACGTCGAATACTTATTAAAAAAAACGGACGTTATATATATATATATATATATATATATATAAGTATATAGTATACATATATATCTTATTATAATGGAGATTGTGTGTTTTTCCGTCTGTAACCGAAACTATATTACTACTCAAGTCACAATTCTCTTAGTTATTTATATAACATTCTCAATGATTTTATTTTTATTTAAACCTCAATTATTAATAAAATTGTTTTACATTATTAATTCTGTTAACCATATCTACATACTAACAACATGCAATTATATTTATATATACAACAAAATAGCGGTTTCCAGTGTGAACGGGAAGGCTAATTTGCATATTGATATTAAAAATGTGATTTTAATAAATATGTGCTTAGTATTATTGATATCTAACTTTTTGGTTTTCTTTTAATGAATATAAGCAAACATCTCTTCAATGAATCTTAAATGAAATCCGTTAACAAGAAAAAATAACTGTAATTTTATTCTTCACTTCCTCTTTTAACTAAATACTTAAATTTGAAAAAATAACAATGAAAGACGAGAGTGATAGAAGAGTAAGTTTCAGTTGTTCTATTTCTCGATTATACCCCCCCCCACCGCCTCTGTTTCAAATCTTTTTATCTGCAAACTTATTTAGTTTCATTAGCCTTTCTAATTTAATATAATATATTAATATATTATTACATTAAAACTTAAATACTTGTACCCGGAGGGTGCATATATTTGCTAGTATATATAATGGGAACTTTTGACCTCAGGTTTCATGCTTTTACACATTCATCGCACATACGCACACACACATACACTGTAAATTCTCATGGCCTTAAATGAGAAAACAAAGGAGAAAATCAATATATTTTGAAAAGAACAGGAGTTCTAAATTCACTTGAATATTAGAAATCCACTGTCTCTTATGACTCTTGTGCGACACCATTTCGCGTGTCATCGGCCAACACCATCTTCGTGTGAATTGCACTACGTCAACCCGTACTTTAGAGGCCAATGCCAAATTCCTTTCACGACATTCTCTCAATAGCGTGAGACGATTCAAATTAACCTTGTTGAAAATGACTGGAGACAGACAAAAACGCTTGAAACCATTAATCATTTGGACAATTTATTCAATCTAGATCTACGTTCCCTTGATCATAAACAAGAAAAACTTTAAATGATATTCGTACACTCTTCCTATTTTGTTCTTTCTAACTAAACATGCATGCTTCTGCTATCCTATTCTTGTATATATATATATATATATATATATATATATATATATATATATATATATATATATATATATATTGAAGGCCAATACAATGCGTATGAAAAATAAAACCAAAAAGATGTTATTTTTTTATACAAAAATAACATATTTTTGTTTTTGTTTTTATTTTTCATACGCATTGTATTGGCCTACAAAATATTAATATATTATAACATACTTAACAATACTTCAAGCAAATTACCAATTGCTTATATATATATATATATATATATATATATATATATATATATATGGTATTTCTGGAAAAGGTGACTTACCGGTGAAAAAGGTCACAATGGTTAGTTGATGCAAGATTCACAATGATAAAGCAGTGATACAACAAATATAAAGTGCTCAATACGTTGGTAGAGCAAATTTATTATAATAGTGATACACAGTAAAAATCTACTCGAGTTTCACCATAAGGTTGTTCAAGGTTAAATACACTAGATTATCAAGATATTGATTAATTGCAGTTGATTACACGTGTGTATTTTTTTTTTTTGCGATAAATGTTTGATTACAGGGCCGCGGTCAAAGAACGCTGATTCAAGATTCAAAAACTCAAAATGGTGAAACTTGTAAACTATAATAATATTATATATATATATATATATATATATATATATATATATATATATATATATATATATATATATGTGTGTGTGTGTGTGTGTGTGTGTGTGTGTGTGTGTGTATATATATTGAGCACATATTTTATAATGCAACCTGGATGGGTTAAACTGGGCGGTCTTTGACCTGGGTACTAAATGGTACTCTGACATGCAAAACTCCACCTCAACCCTTACTTGGGCCCATGCTATCAATCGGGGTCATGCACCTATACGATTGTCCTGAGCGTTTTCTTCAAAGGCAAATGCCTAAAACATTTTTATCTGCCTAAGTGTCACCATTAAAAGCCAATCCAAATTATTCGTACCTGGTTATAAAACCCAAACAAAAATATTCAGTTTAAAAATTAAAAAACTATTTTTTAAAATCATTTATAAAAAGACAAGATATGGCATTGAATAAGCCACAAGGGTTGATATGCCATAGAACCAAAAAAACACCCAAACATCCCTTATCCTAATGTATTCCATCGTCCAGAATATTTTCTGAAAAGTCCCTTTCCATTGATGTTCAAAAAAATAAAATAAGCCAGATTTTTTTTCTTAAAAATAGAGAGGGTGTGGCAGGTATTCTATACTAAAATACATGAAATTATTCCGAGTTGATTATCGAAAACTGAGGTCTTATTTTCTTCTGCAACATGATAGGGCGCTTTTAATTTAGTATTGTCAGCTAAATTGCTCGTATAATTTGATGTATCAATTCCAAATGACGACAATAAGTAACTGAGACCGTTTTCCAATAGACGATAATGGATTAATCTAACGATTTTATTCAAGCCCATTAGACAGTAGTAATTAACATGAATCCGTTGTGATTTTGTTAATGAAGTAAAAATCGTCAGTACTTTTTATGAACATGATGGTCATTTGGAAACCTTTCGATTATTAAGTGCAAATTCTGAACGTTATGTTACAACAATTTGCGTTTGAAGAGGTAGTGTTCTTCAGGTTGGTCCATATATGGGTGTTGTTTCATGTATTTTGAGTACTGAATATTTTTTTACACGTTGATCGTGTTGACAGTGTTTGTAGTTCAGTAGTTCCAATTGTTTTTCTTTTTGCTCAGGTACAGCTTTGTTTTTTTCTCGATTTTTTTCCACCTTTGAATTGATTTTAAGAGATATAAGATTGAAAGATGTGATTACAGCTAATTGCAACGCTATTTTGTAAGATGATCTTTTGGTATTAAGATGTTATTTGTTCACAGATTATTTTAGTGTCTTGTCAACCTTTATTAGGATCTGTTGGTGGGTTTTGAATACATCGATTGTATACATTTATGAGGGGTAACCCCCCAAAAGGGGAGTTCCGCGTGTGACACTAAACTGTATCTAGTGATGTTGCATGCTCTCTTGAGCGAAGGAGAATGTAAAATACCCATTCGTTGCCATTAATTTCAATCCCATCTTAATCCGGAGTAGTGGACCCTGTTAGGTTCATATATTACGGTTTGGTTTGGTTTGGTTTGTTTTACGACATATCAACCTCAGTGGGTCATTTAATGCCGATAAAGTTTTGAAATAAATCAATTCTTAATGGATAATACAATTTTTTTATAAATACATTTTTCTATTTAACCCATAGATGGGACCCTAACAGGTACTACCACTCCGGGTCAGAGTGGACCAGGGAGCAACGGTGATGAAGGGGTGCTCCACATTCCCTAAACCTCTAAAACTTGAATCTCACCATCAGATGTAGTTTAATGTCATTCCCAGGACATGTCGACCCTCAGCCAGGGCCTTCTAGCACTCATATGATAAAACGTGTTGGGGCTTGCTATAAGAGCAATAGAGTTGGGGCAATCATATAGGTGCTAGGGCTTGACTTGACGAGCTAATTTATCGGAGGGGGCCTCTCCGACCACCCGTCCAGCCCAAGAAAAGGCCAAAGTAGAGTATTGCAAATCATGGACTGCTCATCCACCTGGGTTCTATCCTTAAGCATCACAGGTCACCACCAACGGCCAACAGGTGGTCCCATTGGGGGAGTCTTATTCCTCTGCAGAAGTGCAGTCGGGGCATTCTAACGCCCCAGCCGACAGGGCGGCATATATTAAGGGTAAACAGAACCGTTTGCAAATTGTTAGTATTGAACAAAAATGCTTAAACCCATGTAAGTAAAATCGTCGGGGCGGCCTAATGTCAGTATCAACCAGACAGAGTGGGACATCCCATTTTCCCTAGCGCCATACCAAGGAGATTATTTTAGAATCTGAGGTGGAGTGCACACCTACGTTCAGCTCCTCACTTTGCCGCACAGATCCCTGTGCTACTCATACGTTGAGTTGGCGAGGGCCAGTATCGAATCAAGAAACTTGTGATTCCTAGCCGAACACTCTACCAACTAAGCTCAACCGACCCATGTAAACGCGTGTATTTTATATTTGACATCATTTTCTGTCTCATTATTATGTTGAATGAATCCCATGGTTTTGATCCAATTATTGGATTACAATGGTCAGGTCACTTTTCCAGAAGAGCTCAAGCAGTCAAAGTCACGTGGCTGAGTTTTGGGAAACAGTTTTCAGGAGATAATTTTAAAAAAATGTTTATGACATCAGACCCACTTTTATTTGGTAAGTTGCTTTTGGTCCAGAAGTATTCTATCGGTTTATTTATTCAGGGATAAACTTAAATCCTACTGAAGCTACTGAAATATCCTCGTCTGATTATTATTGCCGTAAGGAAAGGGGAAACGCGACCGAGTTCAAATTTTCGACGGGACTATTTGCATTTTACATGTAGGATAATTCCTTTGTGAAAGGAAATTTTGCAACACCCAGCACATTTCATAATGATAAGGGAGTGTGCTGGGTGTTGTTTTTTTTTTTTTTTAACTGTCACCTATGTGATACAAGTAAATTAAGACAAATAATATTGGTTGAATAATATGTCGTACCATTTTTCTAGATAGGATAATTTCTTATGGTCTGGACTGTTGCACAACATGTGTGTATTGTTGGTGATATTGGTCGCTTCATCTAGCTAATGTCGTACCTTTTTTTCCAGATAGGATCAATTTCGATCTTGGTTTGGACAGTCGCACAATATGCGTGTGCTGTTGAAAGTTTTTTTTTCAGAGCGGCGAATCTATAATTGCTACACAGAAAGCTTTTCATGTTCATTTCCTGTTACGTCGGAATTATGCTGTTCCGGTTAGAGAATCAATACTGCTATGGGTTGAAAATTCCAGAACCACATGTTCATCGATTGAAAAAAAAGTAACGTGAATAAAAAGTGTAGTCCTTTATTTAAACAACAGATGAATAATTTCTGTAATATCAGTTCCTTTAAAAACATGACCAGTCCAAGTTTTGATCGGGCCTGACTGTATCTAAAAACATAAAATGGTTCAAATATTTGCTGAATGGAGTTACCATTGCCACTTACCTCACTGCCGCTTGCACCAGGCAGGTGACCGTTTGAAATGTGGGAGATAATTATTGCGTACCCTGTATAATAAAATTATTATAAAGGAAATAGGGTAGTTTGTTACTATAACAACTGAAACATAGTTTGGGGATAGTTGAAAAGTAGAAAGATATTAGTATTATTAGTGTTATTCGGACTATTGTCCCCATCTTCATTGTTATTTGTACAACGTTGCCGCCGATATACCCTCCGGCCTTCTTCAGGTATTTCTTGTCGGACTCAGGAACCTTCTCGGACTCGGAAACCTTTTTTTCGAACTCGGGAACTTTCTTGTATTCCGGAGCCATCACGGAACTTTGAACCTAACCCTTTATTTATTCCACGAGGGTATCCTGTTCTCATTCCGCTAACCGTAGCTGGGGTAGGAGTTGTGCTAATTAATTAATAATACTAATCTTCAAGCCTCATCTCAAACATTCAGAGAAATAGAAAGATATTAGTTAAACTATTATTTACAAATTCCATTTCTACGGTCTCAATACAATTATAAAATTCACGTAATATTAGAGGCGGTCATATAAGTTCCTAAGCTTTCAAGAGCCACCAAATCTATTGCGATGACCCTATTTTAAAGCTTTGTTTTAACAGACAATTTGTTGGTTAGTTGGTTGAATATTACGGAATATCAAAGCCTTCGGTTATTTTATGTCGATGACATTTTCTTTTATTCATTCCAGTTGTATATTCAATTTTTTAAAATCAATTCTTTTAAACAGATATTTAACTCATGTTTAATCTATGTAACTCAGAGAAGGAACCTCTACAGCATAAAATGGGTAACATTAGCAGAAACTCATTCATTGGCATTTCAGTCTCGGAAGAATATAATAAAATTTTTATGTGCCCTGAAGTTACAGCACCTCATGTGACTGTGAAGTCCGATGTTTGAAAAACATTCTCGACCACAGATTTCGCATTTGAAGGCTGTCCCTGAAGATGCTGATGTTCCGGTGCTTTGATGCAGCTGCTTTCTTCTAGACCTCTTAGCTTCATGGTGTTGCGTCAGGGAGACTTCTGACATAAACAGTCCTCTACGGAGATTCTGCAGCCAGCGAGGGCGGTCCTGAGCCAAATTTTCACAGCAGGAAGGGGCAATGCGAAAGCGCCTGAGATCATTCTTGAATACATCCTTGAATCGCAGCTGGCGGCGATTAATCTGTCTTTTACCAGACGTAAGCTCTGCATAAAGTATGTCTAGATTGATTCGTCCATCATCCACCCGACGTACATGACCCGACCATCGGAGACGACGTTGCCTCAGAAACTAGGTAACAAATATATCGCATATGTTTAATAGAGAACCTTAATTATTCCATTATTATGATGACAAACTGAGTATTTATTCACCTCTGAGTAGAAAAAAGAGGAAAAGAAAGAGTAAGAGGCTCAGGCAGGGAAAGAGAAGCCCATATATTCTATGAGATAAAAATAGTAAATTATAATCAAACAAAAAGTGTGGGGAAATCGCTGTTGTACAAATTATAGCTTATTGTGTTATTCTACGGATATTAAACATATTGACTATTTGTGAGGTGTTTACAGGCATTTCAGCCGAAAATAATATTCCGGAACAAACTCAGTTTTCAACAATGTGGTTTGTTGGAACATTGTAAAACACCAGGTGGTAGCATAATAAACGTTCTGCACTGTGACTTCATAGCGGGAATGATAAATCAAAATCGAGTAAAAAAACAAACAAACAGTGCTTATGTAGTTCCATTGCAGATATATATAGGAATTTTAAAACTACTGCGAGCGCAAAATTGCCGTTTGCTTGCTATGTAGATAGGATAAATAACAATTTATGCGAAGGAGGGAAAGACGGAATTGTTGTCGCAGTTAGTAAGCATAACACAAGCACACACACACACACACACACACACACACACACACACACACATATATATATATATATATATATATATATATATATATATATATGAGAAGTAAATACACAAGCGATGTGTTTATGATATGGCATTTTTTAGCCGACAATTTTTTGGAGAATATGTGCTTAATTGAAGTCGTACCTAATTTTGAAAGTTAATTAATAAATAATTAATTAATTAGGCGGGCATATCTATTTAAATATAAGGCTAAACATAATCGAGAAATTATACATACAGAGATTGATTTTTCTCGATTTGTTTAGCCTTACATTTAAATAGGTATGCCCAACTAATTAATTAATTATTAATTAATTATCTTTCAAAATTAGGTACGACTTCAATTAAGAGATATTCTCCCAATATATATATATATATATATATATATATATATATATATATATATATGAATTTAAGGGGAATATTCAACGGATAAAAAAGAAAAAGATCGATAGATAGTGTGAAAAAAAAAAGGAAGCGAAAAAGTCTAGATAAAAAATCCTGAAATGTGCTCAATATTTACTTGTATAGCCTGTCCAGAAAACCCAATCAATGACAGAGGTTTCAACGAGAAATGTTGTATATTTCTTTATTGTAAACATGTTAAATTGTGTGCAAGGTTCCATTGTTGAACGTTATCTCTTTTATGAAACGACATGCACATATCACGACATTCTTTACACACATACACACACACACACACATATATATATATATATAGTCGGTAGAGCGTTCGACATGAAACCAAAAGTTTACTAGTTCGATACCGGCCCACGCCAACTCCGCGTATGAGTAACACTGTGCTGTAAATTAAGTAGCTGATGGTAGGTGTGTCTCTCCAACTCAGACGCAAAAGCAATCTCCTTGGTCTAGCGCTAGAGAAAAGGGGATAGACTCCCTCGCTGACTGGCTGATGCCAACTTTAGGCCACCCATGACGACTTTACTTACTTTTGCTTTATTTAAATTGTAGCAATAATTAGAAGCCAAGTATTGAAAATTTAAAATTGTTAGTGTTGGAATTTTTGTATATAAGGCGTGTGGTAAATGCCTACTTGTACTTATAGACTCGCCGACTGCCATGTGACCAGCCTGTTGTCCAATCACTGGCAATGCTCTGCTGCTGTTGTTATTTATACTGGCTAATTCTAATCTTAATTCATTACTACTTGGATCTTCTTGGACGACGGACCTAAAAGATTCTATACCACAGGATTTATTCACTTACCAAAGGATTCTATATCACGGGACTTATTCACTTACCAAAGGATTCTATATCACGGGACTTATTCACTTACCAAAGGATTCTATATCACGGGACTTATTCACTTACCAAAGGATTCTATAACACGGGACTTACTTCCTTATTTACTTTAAGTTCTTTACAACTGGCCAAGGATGGCGGCCATATATTTAACAGTTAGCGTTGTAAATTCTTTTTGGTTTACGTATAATAGTGTTTTTAGACGTTTTAATTGGTTTTATCCATTGCTATTGAATAGCTAGTTGGTCGCTGCATTACCCATATATGCGTATTTGATTAAAATCCTACCCGTGGCGAACGAGTTGGATAAAGAAGGGAGGCGTCTAATTGTGTTTTAATAGTCAGCAAGCTCTTCTCGCATATCAATAACTACTGAATAGAAAGTTCGATACTCGTTGTATGCCCCATACTTACTACCCTGTATCACATTCTAGTCGTAGTGATCGGATTGGGTAAAGAAAAGATAGTTATCAACAATAACAAGTATGACTTAAGAGTAAGCCATTGGGGAGATGCTTAAAATCAATACTGATACGTTATATAGATCCAGTATCTTTTATCAATGTATCTTCGGGAGTTCTGTAGAGCTAAGGCTTTAATTCAGCACAAACCCAACAATATGAATATAATTCTCAGAGATATAACTTGAAAAAAGGGGATTTATCGATACTACAAAATTCAAAAGTCTTGATAATCCTGTATGATACAATTCCTCACGTAAATTTCAAGCACAAGGAACAGGACTAAACATCCACATTGTTTAGCTTACGGTCTTAGAAATGGCAACCCCGTCTTAGTATTTCGGTCTCCTCCAAAATTATCTTTAGAATCTTGCAAAAAAACCATTCTGGATCTTGATAAAAATGGCATCCAACTTATACAGTGCTAAAAGTTAATATATTTTTTCTAAGAAATAATGTTACATAATTATTAGATTCCTAATATTTATGTGCAGTAGTGTCGAAATCAAAATGGCTGTTATAAGTTGCAGCCCACGGCCTTGAAGGATGAGTGACAAGGCTTGACCTCATCCTGAGAATCGGTGGAGGAGACCCTCTTCCGGTTTAGATTAGAAATAGATTTTTGGTCAGATCGGCCAACACCACGACGGTGGAAAGTCGTGTCCTGCATGGGGCCGACTCGATCTGCGCGGGTAGTCTGGTGGGATTTCGAATAAAATATGATCTAAGTAAATCGAAGTCTTGTGTTATTATCTAAAAACTACCAATGACACAGGGCTTCGGATAAAGAGAAATCCCTACTAGAAGACCAGACACGAAGTCACCAAGAGAAGTCCAGACACTAGAAGAGATGTTAGAAGAGACGCTAGAAGAACTTAAGATATCAAAGACGCCAGAAGAAGAATAGAAGTAAGTAAGAAAAGGGTATACAACAAATTTATTTTTTCTAAGAAGTAAATCCATATTTCTCTTAATTTCTTTAGTTCCCAAAAAATAAATTTTTTACCATTCTTACTATACGATATTTAAACATACCGGTTGTAATATTATTGTACTTAACAGAATTGACTTACGGCTAAGTTTTATTGAACTCTATTAAAGTGAGGTCGGTATTTATTTTCGCCACGGGTAGGAGGTGTCACAAGTATGGGGCACCAATCAACAATCGAACGCGGTATTCAGCTGTAAAATATCTTCGACTGAGTATTTAACTACCCACTAAGCCAAATGTAACATGTTGGCGTAAAAGTTGCTTATAATTCCATCCGCATTCACTTTTTGAGGTGCAACAGCCGGTCAATAAACCTGCCCTATCTAATTTAGATGTGGAGACAGCAGCTACCTGTATCTAGCAAGAAGCTATGTACGAGTTCCGGGAACAAATATAGCACTTTGAATCTCAATCGAGCATTACTGTCAATAATATATATATATATATATATATATATATATATATATATATATATATATATATATATAAGGTAATCCAAATGACTGGTTGTAAGGATGATTCTATTTAGGATCTTCAAAATCTCACTGTATAACCATACTGTAAGCTCTTGTTGGTGCAAACATATATTCAAGGATTTTATACATCCCTAAAGAGAGCTCAATGTATAATAAAACAATAAATTTACAGTTAAAAACTTAACAAACCGTCATCCCATAATAGTTTATTTCGACCAGAAACTCATCCGACGGATTTTAGAAATTTAAAAAAAAAATTGCGCCTGTGTGTGTGTGGGTTGAGATCTGAAATGTATGTAATATCCTACTATAATGTCATACAGAATTTTCATGTAAGGAACAACACATAACAGAGTTAAACGAAATGCGCATTGATGACCAATTTGAATGCACTATGATCCACCGTCAAAGATATGGAATTCCCCATTGATATAACAATAGCGTGATGCTAACTTTCTCGTGTATAGAAGAGGAAACAACTCCATTGGGTTTAAATGTATCTTATCGCATTCAGACAGGAAAATATGACGTACCAAGGTTTGCGTTAGAACAGCGGATGTTTAGATATGCCCCGAAGTTATGATATCATTTTATAGGTTTGTTTTTGTGGAAATTCCGCCATATAAAACCAATTTCCTTTAACCAATCGATATTGAACGCAGAACACATTTTGGTAATTGAGTTTAACAGAGATTTCAAGCATTTTCACAATATACTCTATGTAAGTGTTTCTTAGTTATTCAAGATTTCAAATTATTAGATGTATAAAATTAATTTTTAGTACATTATTTTATATTATTGACATGTTTAAAACTGTTATTTCAATAAAAACATCTTGTTCATACACGATTGGTCTACTGTACATGTGCTGCAGAGGCGCTAACTTCCTCGTAGTAAATGGAATCAGTTAAAACCCTCGAGTGTTTAAGTTTCAATTTACACTACAAATCCTTCAAATAGGAATTATTCCATATATTCTCCTTTCTACCAAACTGGACCCTTTAACCTTGATTGGACAACCATACTTGGTGAATGAAAACTCAAATTTATTCTGTTACGTCTATCTGTGGCGGAGGGGTTGGGTAAATGCATATACTAAATATACCATAAAACTTTTTGGGGAATCAAAAAGTAAAGTAGGTGCAGTGACCTATTGTCGGTATCAGCCTGACCACGAGGATATCCATCTCATTTTCCCTAGCAGTTTTATCAAACTCTACTGAAAGGACAGTCGACCAGGGACATTGTTTTTTTATGAAGAGAAGACAAATTTAAAATGGTATATGTTAGAATCTGATGGAATACGCTGTGGCATAGTTAAACTTACAAATGTACGCACATATATCTATGGATATATAATAGGAAACTAAGGTATATTTATTTCGAAAGATGAAACGTAGAAATAATCCAATAAAAAACATTCTTAATACGAACGTTAATAAATTGGATTGTTTTAAATATTATTGTGGTGAAGGAGTAACTAAGATTATATAAAACTAGAAGTGGCTACCCGGCGTTGACTGGATAGAGAGGGAAAGTTAGTCTTGCAGATTCCCTATTACTGAATTGCTAGTTGGGTCATCGCTGGATGCCCCATCAAAATCCCTACGTAAAAAAGACCCATCCTGGTTTAGGCTCAGAAAAAGAAAGGTGTACAGAGACTCTTAAAATATTAAAAAAAAAGAGAAAAAGAAATCCCATGCATTCACAATTAAATTTTTTTTATCTTCACGAATGTAAATTAAATCTTCATTATTTTTGCTCAAAAACCAAGTGTGGTGATAGTGAGTGTGTACATATATATATTTACTTTAATTGTTTTATTTTTTTAGATTTCTCCGGACATACATACATACCAACTGCACTTTATATATGTATAGATTAACACACACAACAGAACAGGAGGAATAATACATATAAGACCTACACGATTATATGATTTGGAGTAGAGATTTACACAAATTGTCTCCATGTGTGGGATGTGAAAGAAGGTCAAAAGCATGAGGAATCCAGCGAGTATTGAACTTACTATTCAGTAGTAATGGATCTGCCAGTCCAGAATCCCACCTTTGTAAAAATCTACACCAGTGATGGTGACCAAACTTTAACATATTTTTTTTATCGAACCTGGAATCTTGTGATTCCTAAGCGGATGCTCTACAAACTGAAGACCATGAAACAATATACAAATAATGCTAATTTATTTATTTTCTATCATATTTTCCATGTCATCATATTATGACTTCTTAAAAAAATGTTATCTGATGTAAATGTGTTAAATTTGAAGAATATAAATTTTAAAAACAATATTAAAAAAATCATAGAATTTATTATAGATATTTTGATTTTTAATATCTGACTTAATACAATTTTATACCCACCCTAGAATTCAAATCAAAATAACTATTTATATACTATGTGATTTAGTTAGATTATTTACACATCTATGGATATTTTCTCCTATTCTTTGTAATATTCAGAAACTTTTAAGGAGAAGGCTGTTATGATTCGGCAATTCTTGCTGCGGGATATTTTGTATCGTAGTATATATAAAGGGTTATATTCAATATCCCCTGAAGGTAATCGACTACAAAATAGAAAAGAAAAGAAAAAGGGACATGTGGCAGTCAAAATCATATCCTAGCTATAGGAACAATATGAGAGTGAGAGAGACATAGAGAGAGGAGGTGGGAGAGTGAGAGAGACAGAGAAATACAGAGAGAGAGAGAGAGAGAGAAGAGAGAGACAGAGACAGATAGAGACAGAGACAGAGACAGAGCAGAAAAAAATCAGGAGGGATTGTGTGTGTGTGTGTACGTGTGTGTGTGTGTGATAGAGAGAGAGAGAGAGAGAGAGAGAGAGAGAGAGAGAGAGAGAGAGAGAGAGAGAGAGAGAGAGAGATTGAAGCGGGAGAGATTCTAACGCCATGTAAACCCGTCTAGTTTTAATTTACTCTTGAGGTTAAGAATTGCGTTTATTGTGTGTTCATACGATTGTGTGTCAAAAAGTAATGCCTATTTGTTTAGGATATGTATAATTACCAACACAGGAATAGGTAACCATACATCAAAATGAAGGTGATGCATCACGTCCACATAGTAACCCTTTCTCTCAATAGCAATATTCCACCTCTGAATGAGAGCATATCCCTGCCCGTAAAATTAGTTGGACTGTTCTTTGAGCCACTACTTCACTACAGATTTCACTTCCCCGGCACTGGAATAATGTTTGCCTCTCTTT
Organism: Doryteuthis pealeii; assembly: GCA_023376005.1. Taxonomy (NCBI): domain Eukaryota; kingdom Metazoa; phylum Mollusca; class Cephalopoda; order Myopsida; family Loliginidae; genus Doryteuthis; species Doryteuthis pealeii. The sequence goes on along the minus strand of CM042158.1, from coordinate 66,017,422 downwards.
GTGAAAGAGGATTTGAGAGGAAAACATTATCTCTTAAATTCAAACAAACGCATAGTATTTGCCGAAGACATAACAAATTAAACAGATCACAGAACGATTTAACTGTATATGTTTATATTTCCCTGATGATGAATTCTTATAAATATATAAGAGAATCTCTTTCCAAATGAAAGACAATTGTTTTCAGACAGGATGCTAAGACAAGACTGAAATATTTTTGTATACATCTCGTAAATCTACTCATAAACACACACACGCGCACACAGATACACATTACCACGAATGTATTCATGCACTCACGGAGTGGTAGTACATGTTAGGGCCCATCTAATGAATATAGGAATAAATACTCCCATCTATGGGTAAATAGAAAAATGAAGTAAAATGATTATTGACCACCTATCAAGAATGAATGAAATAACATTTATTCGGCATGAAATTATCCAACAAGGCTTGAAATGCCGTACAATCCAACCAAATAACAATTACACAGACACACGCATACACGTACACACACACACACACACGCACACATACACACACACACACACACACACACACATATATATATATATATATATATATATATATATATATATATATATGTATTTTGCAGCATTTTCTCTTTAAACATGTTTGGTTGAACTCGAGTAACAATTCCTGTCGTACGAGTTCTGTTCAATCCTACTACCAATTCCTACTGCCTCCCACTACCAATTGTTACTACCTCCCACTACCAATTCCTACGCTACTGCCGAGACACCACGAAACATACCATCAGTTTCCAACCTGAAGATGGCAGATCGACATGCCGAAAGCGCTCGTAGAGACACCTTTGGTAGATTGCTACACCAGTTCCACCCTGACACCAAAAAGATGGCCAGACTCCTTGAACGGATTGAACAAAAACTTGTACGACAGGAATTGTCACTCGAGTTCAACCGAACATATATATATATATATATATATATATATATATATATATATATATATATATATATATACACATATAATATGCAGAGAGAGATAGATAGATAGATAGATAGATAGAGAGAGAGAGAAGAGAGAGAGAGAGACACACACATACACAAATACACAGACAGACAGACAGACAGATAGAGATAGAGATACAGACTGGCAGACAAACGGATAGATAGATAGATAGATAGATAGATAGATTATTGAGCTTAGTGTTTAACGTCCTTTCAGCCCAGTACATTATCCATTCACTTCCATATCTCAGGAAACCGACTCACATACATATCTGCAAAGGAATCTGTATATGTATGAAACTACTAACGGTCGACTGATAATTTTATTTTTTATTTTTAGCTGTCTAGACATAATTTCATGAGCTCGAATGTCATGTTTATCATTAACTCTTATTTATGAAATAGCTTAATTGATGATGTCTTTAACAGCAGATTAAAATCTTGCGACTGTCCAGCAAGTTCATTTTATTCAAATTTGTCAATACCTTTATACGTTGTGACATTTTCTCTTTCGTTTTTGCTCTATTAAAATCACTGAATATTTTCGCCTCGCATACATGTTCTTTTTGACAGCAGTTGTTTTAGCTGTTATTTTTTAGATGATTTTTTTTTTATGATGTTTTTTTTTTTTCAATCTCTGTTTCTTACAGCCTGGTTCTTGAAACTTATAATCAATAAGAGTCGACATATAAGAACTCTAATTGACATTTAAGAAGGTTAGCGGAGGCGTGACTCTACGAACTTTGAACTATCCATTCAACAGGGTTTTTTTTACGTTATTATTCATTTCTTATGGCTCATCTCTGGTGGCTCATTATTTTTTTTTTCTTATTCTTAAAAAAAAATGGAATTGAAGTTTTTCGCCAGAAAACCTATCTTTTTTGTCACTCTCTACCCTTTGGACTGTATCTAGTTCTTGTTGAAGACATTTTCTAAAAAAGCAAATTAATTTTGCATTCATTTTATTTTTAAGATTGTCCAACGTTGTGAAATACATAATTAAAACTATATTCACCATGTGATGCTGGTATTCAGATTTTCTGTATTAAGCCTACTCAGTTTATTCATCCATATTCCATATATTCATTAAGTGCAAGAACAAGATTCTATTCACTTGTTGAAGTTTTAGAAAACGTACATCCATTGCAACACACAAAATATGACCTATAATATTTCAGAGGTTCAAAATCTAAGTCTAAAGAACTTTAAGAAAAATGAGTGACTAAGCCTTTGTAAAGGTTAAATTACTTCATGACCTCGGAAAAAAAAAAGAATATTCACATGTGACTATTCTAGTTTGAGAAAATATAATTGCCAAAGAAATATAATGAATGGTTTCATATAATGAATGTATGTATGCGAAAATTGAAAAAAACATGAATAGAAACACCTATTTCGTTCGATCCATCTTTTTTGAATGCACACACACACATACACATACACATACATATATATATATATATATATATATATGTGTATATATATATATATATAATATATATATATATATATATATATATATATATAAATATATATATATATGTATGTATGTAATATATATATATATATATATATATATGTGTATATATAATAAATATATATATATATATATATATAAATATAATATATATATATATGTATATATATATATATATATATATATATATATATATATATATATATATATATATATATAAGTAAAGAAATAACGAAAGACTTAGTCTAAATAAATAAATAGGCTATATGCAAAATCTCTAAGTCTTTTGTTATTTCTTTACTTATAAATTTGCTCTGTGACTCTAACAATAAGAGCACACATTGAGCTCTCAAATTGCGACAGGTTGTTAAAAAAATCCTATGTCGAAGATTTCTTCTCTGGACCTTTGCATTATATATATATATATATATATATATATATATATATATATATATATATATATATGTGAAGTTTAATCCCCAAGATATATTCACATATAGCTATACTATTTGTTAAAACTATAATTTTTCTAAGAAATATGAACTTACTTTATATAACTATGAGGAATAAGGTCTGGTAAGATTTCAAACGTGTACCTAGAAAGTACAATTATGCTCTGTCTATATATCTTTTCGAGCTACTGTTCTCCTGCAAGGATGGATTTTGTATTAAATAACCCATGATGGTTGGTATGCCATTAAACAAAGAATCCAAACCAAATCAAACTCTTTTATGGTGGGCATTACGAGATGTAATCATAACTCTTTGATTCCTATTTTTTTTTAGAATTTAATAGTAAATGTTGTACCGGCCGTTCCTACAATGGAGAATATACACCGGTTCTCACTATAAATAGTGAGACACCGAGTGAAAAGGTTGTACTGTTACCGTTTAGCGGCAAGCTAGCCGTTCTTGTACCTTATTGTAAATACACTTGTCTCATTTTACCCTACCTCGACTTGACTTCTTTTTTTACTGTTGAACTAACATCACAACAGTAAAGTATAAGACTTAAATGAAAACATGTTCATAGATAAACAATTGATATTATTTAGTAAGGATGCCGAGTTGTATGGAACTCTAGATTTTGTATAGACGAAACAGTGCAAATCCTTGTGCAAGTTATATCTCCCTAATTTTGTTCAGAATTTGTTTTTCTTCGAACACTCAGTATCGTGCAAGTTAAGCGTCCTCCATATTTACCAAATCTACCCGGGGTTGGTTGGTTGGTTGGTTGGTTGGGTTTTAAGACATTTGTGGGTTTTTTCTATGCCGAATACTTCTTCAATTTTTTTAGATTATTTTCAAACACGTTTTAATCTATTTATTTTTATCTAGTTGACCCAATGATGGGAAACAAACAGGTAATACCAATCAATCTAACCTGGGCATCTTTTTCTTGTTTCCTCATCTGAAAATACATCCCAACGGTTAGATTTCTTAAACAAACCACAACGGAGATGACAACCTGGAAATATGAATTTAATCCAATGACTCTCATTAAAAAAAAAAAAAAAAAATACATTCTTACATGTGTCCAGTTAAATAAGAACGGGACAAAAATCATTGAAATAAATTTCGAATGAGTTACGTTCCAAGAACCAGGTAGGATTATATTTTTTTATCATTAAAATATATATCTTTCCAAATAAACGATGATTCTTTCCAGACAGCCTTCTACTATGTAAAAGACGGTTGAAGACTCAAAACTTTTTGAATACATCCCGTATATGTACACAGTCACACACTATCACGCGCATATATCCCACATATCTGTTCAAATCCTGGACATGCTAATTGCATTTCACTTAACTCTAATACCCTTGGGAAATGTATGAATCCTACTCTCCCTCCAGCTATGGGTAAATAGTAGGGCGGACTGGGCTCTTTAACCTTGGCTAGGCAACCGGTCTAGGAGAAGGAAAACTCTGAATTCCAACCTGTTGAACTCCGCTTAAGAAATTGACCTTGTGTCGCATCCTGCTCGTGCGGAGGGGTCGGTAAATATATATATCCCCCATATCTTTATTGAATACAAAAAAAAAACACATTGAAGCGACGACAGGAAGTAACATGCTCTTAAAAAATACAACACTTTTAATAATAAAAAAAAAAATATATAAAACGATAATTGATTTACTCGTTCTGTAGCGATTAAAAAGAAATCAACCACAAAATAAACCATAATAGCAAAGATAAAAAAAATAAATAAAGATGAAAACAACATTTATTTTTTTTACACTGCATACGTTATTCCAACTAATATACAGTAAAATCAGAATATTCTCTCAATTGTTTGATAAACCTTAGACATTTAATACCATTAAATCATGATAAATCCTTACTGCTTGAACAACGTGCTTCCATAATAGACCATGACTTTAAAGGAAGCGTATTTTTATAATAGAGAAGGTAGAAAAATGTAACATCTGTGTGAGACATCAATGAAGATAAATGGGTATTACATATAAAAACTCTAACCAAAGAGACCTCGAGAAAAAAAATAAAACACCCCAAAAATCGTAGCATTTTCATCCTCAATAAACATCGATACAAAAATAAATAAAAATATTCTCTTTAACTTTTATGTGAATCGATCAATGTCGTTAGCAAGAAATATTCGACATTTAAGGATATAATTGTTGAATTTTTTTAAAGATTCAAAATGTTTCCTGAAGATTCTTTAGTATAGATTGAATTGCCATGATAGATATTTAAATTTTAAATCGTAACCGATCACTTGAAACATTATTGAGTATTATTTCAATCAATCCTATTAACATTTTCTTAATGAAGTCAACTTTTCATTTCTTTCTGTTTTCACACACACACACACACACACACACACACACACACACACACAAATATATATATATATATATATATATATATATATGTGTGTGTGTGTGTGTGTGTGTGTGTGTGTGTGTGTGTGTGTGTGTGTGTGTGTGTATTTCTTATGAAATTACTGGTCTATGAAATCTCCCAAGGGAAGTTTTGAATATTTCATTGTGACATCTTATTATGTCCCAAAAAGCAACTGACTGAAGAAAAAGAGATTAAATTGATACCACCTTCTTCAAGCAAATATTTTCTGCAATCTTGCACAGAAAATCCATCAATTTAGTAGATAACTACGTGATAGAATACTTTTCGTAACATTTGTTTTACGTGTGTAGTAATAGATATATGATATTTTCATTTCACCCCTTTTCATTTTTTTTTCTGGAATCTCAATGACAGCAAGGCTCTTCGGCACCCCGGGACTCTTTTGAGTAATCTAGTCATCTAGCAAAAACTAGATAAAGAGAGAAAAAAAACGATCATCAGAGATAAATGTTCTGTAGTCTTTAAACAAACATGTTTATGCAATAACTACCTGCTGAAATATATACACTATATACACATATATAAATATAACTATAAATATCAAGAAATCAAAAACATTTCTATTACATAGGTGAGTAAGTAGAAAAGACTGCTGTGCACAAAAAGCCAGATAACAGGACATTGAATGAGTGGGAAAATGTATCGTGGGATATGAGTCCAAAATTTAACATCTATACATATATAAAGGGCAGTTGTGTGTATGTGCGGAGAAAACTTCAAAAATAAAACAAATAACGACAACGTAAATACATATACACATTAGATATCGCAAGGGCTTGGTTTTTGAGCAAATATAACGAAGATTTGATTTATATTAGAGAAAATAATTTAAAAAAATAAAATTAAAATGATAACAGTATGGATTTGTTTTTTTCCATTTAATATTTTAAATAGGAGACATTAATTTTTTATTTTCATCAACGTAAGGTGTTTTTTGGGTGGGGGTATAGTGGGGCATCCTGCGAGGAACCAACTTGCAATTAAACAAAAATGGATCTGCGAAACTATATCTCCCCCATACCTCTACCCAGGCGACGCCGGGTAGCCACTTCTAGTTTTGTAATAAGAGAAGAGTGTAAGTGAGAGAAAAGCCTGAATAAAGGCCGAATGGTGAATGTGTGTTTCCAAATGTTAATCATGGGGGTGAGTCTGTTTTTTTGTGTAGGGGGTTGTAATATTGAGCTCGAAGTTTGGTTCCGGTCAAGGGAATCATGAAAAAAATTATGCCATTCAATTTTGTAAAAAAAACAAAAAAAACTTTTCTTTTTTTTAGGGGGGGGGGCATAATTAGAAAGCATTCACTTTTCCACAACTGAGCGATCAAAAACATTTTTCTAAATCATTTCAAAATTATTTTCTTGACCTCTCTTCCGTTAAATTAGTATGGGATCATTTGGATAGGAAGGAGTGTTCGAAAAGAATATGAAGAGAGTGGGTTCATTCAGTGCTTAAAAAAAGAAAAAATTGTTGGAGACATGGCCATAATTTGAAAAGCAGTAATTAAGTCAGCTGTTTATCGACGAAAACAACATATAATGCTATTATATGTTAATTGTGTATAGTCGAGTGCTTATTTTTGTCACAATAAAAGCAAATGTCTAGTTTTTTTTTGTTTTGTTTTTTAATTATCAAATATACAATTTTAAGTTTTTAAGATTTTTTAAAGAAATGTGTGATGTCCACAAAATGCTAGCCTGTAATACATATATATATATATATATATATATATATATATATATATATATGAGGAAAAATGAGTAAAGAAAAGAAATGTAGATGGATAAAAATTAATTTTATCGATATCACTTTTAATCGATATCACGTACATATGTGTTTCGGTCTGTTTATCAAAATGTATACGGATTTACGTTATTATCATTATTAAAATAAGCAGATGGAGTTGAAATGCATAAATTGTTCCGTACACAGATTTTGCCGACCTTCATCAGAGTATAATTTTTATTTAATTTTTTTATTTCTGTGTACGGAACATTTTATGCATTTTTCCTATTATTATCATCATCATCATTTCAACTCCATCTGATTATTTTAATAATAATAATAACGTAAATCCGTATACATTTTGATAAACAGACCGAAACACATGTGTCAGTGATATCGATTAAAAGTGATATCGATAAAACTCGTTTTTATCCATCTACATTTCTTTTTTTTACTCATTTTTTCCTCATATTGTCGGATTCATTTCCCATTCTCTCACACACACACACACACACACACACACACACACACACACACACACATATATATATAATATATATATATATATATATATATTATATATATATATAACGCTCTCCTATATAAGGGATGGAGCACTCTATGACGGCCTTTACATACAAAGCGATGTGTGTATTAAAACAGTTAAAATCCCCTTCGCATTCTGTAGGTGATGATAGCCTGATGGTTAAGGTAACGGACTGACACTGAACCGATCGGATTTCAATCCCGGTTGTAGGCACCTTACAAATGTCTAGCCGCACTGAAGATACTTGTTAAGTCAAAACACGTGTCTGTGGATGACTAAATATAGTTGTTTGGTTCGGAGAAGAATTTCAAATCAGTTTACGGAGTGAATGAGCTCTGATGATGATTTTTGTAAAATCGAAATATTGATCAGTATCAGCTATGATTATATTATAAATTGTTTTCTCTTTAACAGCATTGTGTGATGTTTTCATTCCACCTTTTCATACTCATATTGTCGGATTCATTTCCTTTCTTTTAACTATATATATATATATATATATATATATATATTGTCATCCACAGACAGTCCTGTTTCGTTGTATCACATCTCCTCACTACGACAAAACTTAGCTGGCTACCTCCAGCAGGGACCGAAACACGACTGATTTTTCATCAGTCATTGTTTTTAACTATCGGGCTATCAGCACAACCTCTAGCGGGAGAGGGTTTTTTAATTGATAAATACATACATATGTATATATAGGACGCAGGAAAACCACAAAAAATCTAATATAATGACAATATGCATCATTACATGGAACGATGGGATAGGTTTAAACAAATAAGCCTGAAAAGTTAATAGACTGAAATGTTCATTATATTACTGTTGATAATATTGTAATTAAATGGGATCCAGGCAATGCAACATCGATGGAATAAGTGTGTAAACCACGAGTTTTTCGATTTTAAAATGGATAAATAAATAAAAATTATTTGATCACATTCCATGAGAGTATCTTCGTCAGCCTTTGAAGTTTTTAGCGTACCAACGTATATCTAAGTTACCTAATGTTTTTTGTGAATTAAAAAAATATCTATTTCTCGTCGGACTCGGGAACCTGCTCGGACTCGGGAAATATTTAAGCACAGCTCCGAAATTTTGAACGGATGTAAACATAAAGGAAAATGGTGACTCGAATCAAAACATGTGCTGCATTCCTTCAATATTGTGTATTCCTTTTCTGATGTTTTTGTTTATATCTGCTTGTTCTAATCAATTTCACTCATAATTATCCTCAGCCCACTTCTCAAGTGTATAACCGACTCTGACCCCCAAACCCACAAGTCAGCATGCTTATATCGTATTCACCTAAATTTACTTGGCCCAGTCCCTTTTGCTCTCGGTCAAATGCTTACGCCTAGTGGAACACACCTTCTTCAGGTCAGACCACCTACGCACTTTCTTTCGATCACCGGCCTTGTTCAAATCTACCAAAAATTATTAGATCTAATCTTCAATACTGAACAAAGGATGGTAAGACGAACTGTCTTCGTTCCTATCTGCTTGCGGGATTAATATTTATATATTTGTGTGTTGGACCTCTTAAGATTGTTCATTGATTTTCTTAAATTTATTTCCTTAACCAAATTCCTATGCCTGCCAACTGGGGTTCGATCACATTGATAGATTTCGATAAGCACAAGTAATGGTTATCTTCCCGGTACCATAATTTCTACATCTAGTGCATGTTTATAAAAATAAAAACACACTGTAGTCCATCTTAGAGGATCTTCGATTTTAAACAATACAAAGGATAAAGGTATAGCTGTTCTGTGGCATACACATCTGTAAACGCATTTATCAACCTTCTTCTATACGACAATACTTTTTTCCGAATTTATTATGATTGAAACAGTTCTATACATGACACAGAACAATAAATAATAATATGACGGACTATAAAAGGCCGTCAAGTATATTCATCTGTAAAGTACGTTGAACCCTATGGAATACACTCAATTCTATAACTGTATTTATTTACTTCACTTAATTAAAACATCTGATGCATTAGACAGTAAGTGTAATCATAAATATATTCTTGTAAGATAACACTGACCATAATTTTGTTTTTGACATGTTGGTTTAAGATACTTATACTATATATATATATATATATATATATATATATATATATATATATATATATATATATATATATATTTGGGAATAAAACGCCTTGAATACCATGGGTATCGTAGTTATGGATCATTTCCACTCGCGAGTATGCCCGCTCACGAGTATGCCCACTGATATCTTTTACTTAGACAGGCACATGGCTAAATTCATTTTATATTCATACATTTCACCTCCCTCATTCAGGGGTGATCATATTGCATTTTTTCTTTTCTTTGCAAAGGATGAAAGAAAAAAAAATCCACCAATAAAAAAGACACTTGAAAAGAAAAAAATGCAATATGATCACCCCTGAATGAGGGAGGTGAAATGTATGAATATAAAATGAATTTGGCCATGTGCCTGTCTAAATAAAAGATATCAGTGGTCTGAAGAAGACATACTCGCGAGTGGAAATGGTCCATAACCACGATACCCATGGTATTTAAGGCATTTTATTCCCAAATAACTTTGCTCCGTTTACTATAATTAAACATTGAACTCTCATACAGAACCTGAACTCTACAACAAACTACTGGTAGAGAATTAGGACCCGCCTAGAATCACCTTGTACCAAGAAATTTGGTACCGCACCAAAGTATATATATATATATATATATATATATATATATATATATATATATATATATAATATATATGGGGGTATTTTCTATTGGAGTAATGAAAATATAGTGGTCGATTACAGGTGTAAGAGCTATATTATTGTTATAATGTACTATACAATTACAAGGTGTCTGTTCACATTGGTTTCAAAGGATTGTATTAGCCGCTTATCCTTAAGACGAAACGACGTGGAAATTCATATGCTATAGTACACTATATAATTAGTCGTCTGTTACCATTGGTTTCAAAGTAGAGTATTAAATGTTTTTCCAGGGTGATTTCTCTTGATACGCTACTTTGAAACCCATGATATCTAACGCGTGTTAATTATATTGTAATTCATAACAAATGTTATATATATATATATATATATATATATATTATATATATATATAGAGAGAGAGAGAGAGAGAGAGAGAGAGAGAGAAATCTAATGAGTCAGACGAACCTACTATTAGTTTCGCTTAATGCACTTCAGGGCTAAGATCTGACTACAGAGACAAGGAGCAAAACTGTTGGTAAATCCTCGCGGTGAGAAAAAACCCAGCAAATAGTTTGATTGTAAAAATATACTACCAAACATCAACCAGGGAGAAAAAAACACGCTTGGTATATTGAATTAATATATATATATATATATATATATATATATATATATATATGTATATATATATATATGTGTGTGTGTGTGTGTGTGTGTGTGTGTGTGTGCTTGTGCCTATGTGTGTGTGTATGCTCACTCACATCGATTGTGTAACTCTTTAAGCAGCATAGGTACTCATTACATTATTGTTTGATACAAATCATAGCCAAACTCACCTCGCAATAGTATATCACACCAATGTGTATGGAATATTCCCAGAGAAATAGGAAATGTATTACTCATATATATTTAAATCTGGAAAAACAGGAATGTCAAGTCTCCGTGATTAGGATTTTTTTAAAGTAATGTAGAACCTTACTATTTCTGTAAGGACTCTACCTACAAATACATTGTACAGCAGATGCTATAACGCGTTTCGGAAAGACTCATATATTGAAAGGGCGAATAGATAAGATTTAGAAAAAAGAAAAACGATATTTTTGGAATGTACATTTATACGATACTGATATTTCCCCATTAAAACTGTGAATGTAACGTAAACGAACAGACTCATTTAGAGTTAAGTGCAAAACTCTTATACCGCCCAGTCATTTATTTATCTATTTATTATTCATTCCTCTATTTTGCACTGTGCACTAACCTCGAGTTCTTGCTACGGGGTCATTCAGTGCGTTGCTTTCAATGCCTGTATATTCTAGTTTTACATTTCAGAACGACGCATTCATTTCAAATATCGAAGGGAGTGAAAAGCTTCCATTTATTTTTTGTTATATAAAACAAAGACTTGTACGGAAGTGAACACGGCAAAATGACACTAGCCTAATTGATAAGGCATGTGTTGTTTGCGTTTGCCTTTTACAAATTTACATCATGTATTTTGGGTGTCATGGTTATTTTAATACAATGTTTCCCCAGGTCGATGTGAAACGGTCGAGAAAGAGAGAAAAAAAACGGACATGTTGAAACGTGGAGAATAATTATGTGCATTCGTTTATGAAAAAGAGATGCATATCGATTTTTTCTTTTGGGAATTATTATTATATTAATATTATTATTATTATTATTATTATTATTATTATTATTAGTTGTTGTAGTAGTAGTAGTAGTAGCAGTAGTAGTATTACTAATAATAATAAATAATATTATTATTATCATTATTATTATTAGTAGTAGTAGTAGTAATAGTAGATAAATAATAATAATAATAATAATAATAATAATAATAATAATAATAATAATAATAATAATAATTTCGTGTTACATGTAGGCGACGTTGAGAAAAATTGTTGATGTTAGTGCCCTTGGAATGGCCTTGAAGATAAACAGAAGGAATTGAAAATCAGAGGAAGAATCGATTCCATCCAGACCATAGCACTGCGAAAATTAGCTATAATACGTAGAAGAGTCCTGGACACCTGGTGAGTCTTGCACTCTGTCAGCCTTCCGTTAAAAAACACTAGTTGCGTGAAAAACTCGAAAATAATGGCAAAAGAAATGAATATTAACGATTAATTATTCGCAAGACCTATACTACTACTACTACTACTACTACTACTACTACTACGAAGACAACGATGACGACTACTACTACTCGCTTACGGTCAAGTTACACTGAAAGCATTAGTTTCAGCTAGATCACAGTAGTTAAGCAATAATGGGCCTGTTAAATACTTAAACGGGTAATTATTTATGCACCCACAGGTACTGTAAGAAACCGAATATCAGAATGACTTCATTTGACATTAAATGGTCCGAAAAAGGTTGATATACATTAAAACAAAACAACCAAACAACAACAACAACAATAATAATAACAACAACAACAACTATTACTAGTACTGCTACTACTACTACTACTAATAATAATAATAATGATAATAACAACAATAATAATAATGATAACCATGAGGCATCTACTCCTCCATTCTATGGACGAATAAACAGCTTCCTGTCGGTGGGGCTTAGAATAAGCCGACTGGATCGCCTGCACAGCTACAACTCCCTTCCGATAAAGAAATGGCTTGGTTGTGATACTAAACTACATCCAATAATGAGCCCCCCCCCCCCAGCTTTTCTTGATTGTCAGCTCTTGACCATCTTAAATTTTCATGTATGGATAAAATAGATATGTGAGCTCATTATCAGATTTTGTATGAATACTTGAAACTATATAACTGAATGCATTTTTTTATTATTAAATAGGAATGTTTACTTGAAAAAATTTTTTTTTTTAAATAAGTTACTAATATTAATCATAGTTAATTTTACCTATATTTGTTTTCGGGTGAATATTCTTAGTTATTTAAAACAATATTATAGCTTTAAAAGTTTCAATTTGACAGTAAATAACTCAACAAGGGTTGATATGCCGTAAAACAAACCGACCGACCAACCAACGACCAAATGTTTCTCTGCAAGTAGGAGTAAGCTTGTTGGAGTGGCCTATTGCTGGTATCAACTGGACAGTGAGGAGTCTATACCCTGTTCGCTAGCATTGGACCAGGGAATTGTTTTCGCTGTGATGGAGTGACACACCAACAGCCAACTCCCATATGCTTTACCGTACAGATCAGATTACCCAAGCTGTGTTACTCATGCACTGAGTTGTCGAGGACTGGTACCGAACATGGAATCTTGTGATTACAAGCCGGGTGCTCAACCGACTGGACTAAACCGGCCAATTTACCTATAGAGCTAACACATTTGGAACTCATACTTAGTAAAGTAGAGAAAATTTTAATCTAAATGTTTACTCCTGTTTGGTATTACAGAAGATAATGTTGGATATAAAGATAGGTTGAATGGGAGGATAAAGTAAGATTGTCATGGCCTTTGACTCATAAGATACTAAATTAAAACTCACAAGACACTGATAATTATGTTGAGATCAGAATCATGACATTTAATTATAACTGTAAACAAATGTGTCTAATCACAACTAGAATATGGTTTCTAACAATAGAAGTAATCAGCGGAAGCTATATTGCTGCAAGACGAACTTAATCTTTGGGGATATTAATTTTCAGATATTAAAGAAAATAAAAATAATTAGATATGAATAATAATTGCTTCGTTAGAACGAATAATGCAGATTTTTAAAAAATTGAATTAATCATCATCATCATCATCATCATCATCATCATCACCATCATCATTCCTTTGATTCTCTCTTGCCATACGCCCCAATAAGCCGTTGTTCTTTAAGTCCTATGGACGGCATCTAGTGTCTACACAGACCTGATAAGTGGAATTTTGGTGATCGTTCTTCAGAGGTTTTCCATATTCTGCGAGAAGTATATATCTGTCCATAGGAGAACGTCACTTATAAGTTCGTCCTTTCTTCGTCTGCAGTGTCCAACATATCTTACTCCCGTTCCTTGGATTGTTTGTGTGATGGTAGATGAGTGGCCGTACAGCTATTATTTTTAGCGTGCTGCTCCCAAAAATCAGCACACAGCATTCTATTGTATTCCACATATAGTTTCTTTTTTCTAAGCGTTTCGTTAGTGTACAATTGGTGCAACTGTACAGTAATACTAACCCGGCAAAAGCTTGGAATAATTCCCGTTTAATTTTATCAAAAAGATCAGATTTTCAATTGTTTTATAACCTGTCAATATTTTAGCTATGTATATGTTGACTTCGCTTTCAATACAAAATATATGGCTATCGTGTTATATGAATTGGTTTACCAATATCAGAGGCTTACCATTTGAAATATCCTCAAATTCATGCGATGATATATATATATATATATATATATATATATATATATATATATATGTTGAAAAAAATAAATAAAGGAAAAAAAGTATAGAATGAATATAATATGATATTTTATTCAATTTTACTTACACGTGTTTCGGTCAGGAGTATATCCATGTGTACATTATTCAAACTATTATTATTTTTAAATAACCAAATGAAATGAAATAATAATAATAGAAAAAAATGTAGAAATGGTATTATCTGCGTTATTCGGACTATTGTCCCCATCTTCATTGTTATTTTTACAACGTTTCGGCCGATATGCCCTCCGGCCTTCTTCAGGTATTTTTTGTCGGACTCGGGAACCTTCTCCGACTCGGGAACCATCTCGGACTAGGGAACCTTCTTTTCGAACTCGGGAACTTTCTTGGCGTAATCGGGAACTTTCTTGTCGTAATCGGGGGCCGTCACGGAACTTTTTCAATCTGATCTGGCCTTCTTAATTATGGGTTCCCATATTGTATTCATTTCTATGCTAGGTCTACTTAACAGCCCAGTACAGCCTATCATATGAGCTGATTCTTTGAGGCGTCTTCTCTATCTATTATTCTAACTTCATCCCATAAGGGCAGATGGTTTCCCCTTTTCATTCCATATATTGCCAGCCTTACCCGACTTTTCTATTTCTCCTCCGACCACTGCTTTACGATGTTCTTCTGGTCTTACTTTCAGTGGGTGGCATGTTTCATCTTTGTATTCTTTGGTATAATCTTATTTCTCTAAAAAAAAAAGAGAATATCCTCGATGTTGACATTTTCAAACAGATCTTTCACATTGTTTGCTTTAAAATAACGGTTTCTGATGTGAGCAAGAAACCTGCATTCCATGAATAAGTGTTTAACTGTCAAAGGTGTTTGACATGTTCTACATTGTGGTTGTTCGTCTTGTTTGAGTATATTGGAGTGCGTTAGTCTTGTATGACCAATGCGTAATCGAGATACAATGACTTGTTCCTTTCTAGACTTCCTTAAAGTTGGTCTCCAGCCTCCCAAAGTGGATTTGATTAGGAAGAATTTATTGTGGATGTTTTTATTCCAGTGTTGTTGCCATTTTGTATGAAGGAATCTGTTGATTTTAGGTTTCGAATCAAATAGGAACTTGAAATTCCTGAAAAAATAAAGACCATCCTGACGAGACCATTTCTAATTTACCAAAATTGTATATAATACAGCGTCAGATGGCAGGAAATTCTGGAGACAGGGGTAGGTTCTAATTAGTAGTCAGAGAAAGTAAGATTGACGTAGTTTCTGACACATGGGAAATTAAATTAAAACTCACAAGAGACAGAACATGTTATCAGAACATTGCCTCCAATAATGCTTTCGTGTTGTATGTTATAGTCACAGCGGTTTGAATCTTGTACTCTCCGGTTATATATGTTTAGATTCTGGGTCCTTTGAACCAAACCCTTTATCCAATCCAATTGCGTATATTTTTCTCAATCACCGTCCATACATTGTGATGTCTTGAACCAAATATTTCCAGTTGTGATATAGTTTGTTTCTATATTTCCCTATATCTGAATAGGGTAAACCACTGAACAGAAGAGAGGGTAAAATGCATGAAATGCTGGGAAAACAGAAACGAAGATGAGAACACTATTCTGAGTGCATTAGTGTATATTAATGGTGCATTCTCAACGTACACATTTAAAAAAATGAGAATTGTATGAAGGAAATTTACACTTTCATAACTATTAAGTGATGCACTCATGAGATGAACTTGTTTATCTAAAACCGAGTTTTAGAGCTGAGGACTATTTTTCTATTCGCCGTATTCCAGATATTTTAGAATTAGCAGCATTTTAATATTCAAGATAAACCCAGATTTCCCTATTAATGTTATTTTCATGTTCACTCTAAGCATAATATTTTTGGTTAAATGCTGTTATATTTTACACTGTACACCCGGTGTTATGCACTATATAAACAATGTTTCACACCAAAATAGATCATGCTAGATTTTAATCTAGTCGCTGCATTCCCACTCCGGGTAACATTGGTACTGTCTGCTCGACAGACAACAAAGCGGTAACCACGAGAACTCTCGTGGTAAGAGCAAGAAACGGTAACACGCGAGTAGGGAATTAAAAAAAACATTCAGTAAAAGTACCAGCAAGTAGCTTATATTTTAGAGCTAGAAACTTCCAGCACAATTAGGTGTGGTCTTTGATTTATGGAAGAATGGATTATTTCCTTCGTCGGACCATATGACATTAAGGCACCCCTTTTTATCTCGATTAAGAAAGGACATGTTTTTCATTTATACCGTCAATATCCGGTTGTTTGTTAGAGGTTATAGTTAGGGGCTAGGGTTAGGGTTAGTTTTATAATTAAAAAAAAAATTTAAAATCGTCTTTTAAAACAACCGGATATTGACAGTGTAAATGAAAACATGGCCTTTCTTAATCGAGATAAAAAAAAACAAAGTGTGCCTTAAGGTCATATGGTCCCCTTCATCAACTCAAAAGTACTGATTCACGACTCCCAGATTTGATACCGACCGGAACGAGGCTGAAACACACAAGTCAAGTGAGTGGTATTTTTTCTTGGAACACGTGTCTTGTTTTTTACCTTTTCTATGAACACGTTGCCATCTCTTTATTCTATCTTTGTCCCTTTGCATTTTATTCAGGACGCAGGAAAACCACAAAAAATGTAATATAATGACAATATACATCATTACATGGAACGATGGGATAGGTTTAAACAAATAAGCCTGAAAAGTTAATAGACTGAAATGTTCATTATATTACTGTTGATAATATTGTAATTAAATGGGATCCAGGCAATGCAACATCGATGGAATAAGTGTGTAAACCATGAGTGTTTCAATTTTAAAATAGATAAATAAAAAAATCATTTGATCACATTCCATGAGAGTATCTTCGTCAGCCTTTGAAGTTTTTAGCGTACCAACGTATATGTAAGTTGCCTAATGTCTTTTGTGAATTTTTAAAAAAAATCTATTTCTCGTCGGACTCGGGAACCTTCTCGGACTCGGGAACCTTCTTTTCGAACTCGGGAACTTTCTTGTCGTAATCGGGAGCCATCACGGAACTTTGAACCTAACCCTTTATTTAGTCCACGGGGGTATCCTGTTCTCATTCCGGTAACCATAGCTGGGGTAGGAGTTGTGTTAATTATTTTTCTATGTTACTGCCTCTACTCAGGATTAAACTCAGGATCCAGTGATAATTGTCACTTAGAACTGTCTTAACCTAACTACCTTATCTACTAGACCATGTGTCCAATTGGTAAAGGTCACAAGGGTTAACATTATTTTAGTTCTCATAAATTCAGTATCATGACATAAATGCTATTATCTGATATCCGCTTTTAACAATAAATTACAATTTCTAACCGTATTATACTAAAGAAACAATCCTGTTTGTTTGTTATTTTTTTGCTTTTTAAGCATTATAAGAAATGTCATTTGATTTCAGTATTTTTTTTTATATTCCTCTCCTTGTGTAAAAGGTGGGTAATAGTAGAATGCAGAGAAAGATGAGTGTCAAACGGTTCCTATAGACAGGAACAAACAGAGACAAGGAAAACATATCAAGATACATATTAAATTGTTTCTCAAGAGAATTGCTACTGACATTTCGACAGGCCATAATAATGCAGTGTCTGCAATCGGAGCCGGCTAAGAAATTAATTGAATATGACAGAGTCATAAATTATTTTTAATGTCAGAGGATTGCCAAATCGAAACATCACTTACGAACCACACTAAGGAAATACATTTCGAGATTTTTATATTGGGTGTCATAGGGGGGTATTTGGTTGGGTAAATGGTCGAGTAGCAGACCGCCATAAATTTGTGGCTTTCACGATCTCACACACAAGGCAACACATAAATAAAATAAGCAAGCACACAACAATATATATATATATATATATATATAT
>CM042158.1:65968773-65993773 GCA_023376005.1 Doryteuthis pealeii | reverse complement strand
GTCGACTTCTCCCAAGGCGGAATTAATATAAGCTAATAAAACTTGATCAAGTAAAACCAAGTCTTGTGCAAGCTATTACGACATTGTTAAGTCCAGCGCAGAAGAAGAATTAAGAAGACAAGATGGCGGCCTGACAAGATAGCAGAGAAGCAGTAGAAGGTACCAAGTAAGATCTACCATCTCTAATAATCCCTGGCACTCCCTCCTCCCTCCCTCCCTTTCTCTCTTCCTCCCCCCCTCTCTCTCTCTCTCTCTCTCTCTCTCTCTCTCTCTCTCTCTATTGTATACCAGAATTCTTTCTCACCGATTATATACACCGAGAAACGGGGTTTATATAACCGTATTTTTATATATACATTTCTGTGTAGTTTCTTCTTCAGGGGTTTTCTTTTGCACAATTTCCGGGTATAGTCGCAGAGTTCTGTCCCGGATTCCTGCCTCAAAAACCGCGAGCCGGTGGCTGCTGGAAAAAAAACCAACTACGATTGAAGTCCGTTGCCGAAGCGGTGTCACTTGAAAAGAAACTGTATACAGGATGATCTAGAAAAAACACTGCTTCGGCTATGGACTTTAATCGTAGCTGGGGTTTTTTCTTCAGCATCCACCGGCTAGCGGTTTTTGATGCAGGAGGCCGGGACGAAACTCCGCGAATATTACCCAATTTCCTATCATATACAACCAATTTTTAAACAAATCTATTTAACTTATAGATGGATCCTTAATAGTTATTACAACACAGAGTAAGAGTGAACATCAGACTAATTACAAGAAAGTGGTATTCCATACTCCATACATATACAGAGCTAAAGCCTCACTATCAGATGTGTCATACCTAACAAATCTATTTGTGTGGGGATGTTACGCCTCTACAGGTTAAAGAGTCAGTGAGAGGACGAACAAATAAAAGAAAACTTTTTTGTTTAATAAGTTGAATTGGTATTGAACACGGCCGAGATATAGGGATGGAGTTAGGCATCAACAAGTGTGCCAGGTTAGTGATGAAGAAAGGAAAAACTGAAACGGCGAATGGAATAAAACTCCTGAATCGAGAAAAAATGAGGACACTTAGAGAAAAAGAGAACTATAGATATCAGGGAATATTAGAAGCAGACGCCATCAAACATACAAATGAAAGAAAAAGTAAGAAAGGAATACTTCAGAAGAACAAGAAAGCTCCTAGAAACCAAACTATGTAGCAAACACCTTATCAAGGGAATAAACGCATGGGCGGTCCCTCTCGTAAAATACTCGGGACAATTCCTAGAATAGATAAGAGAGGGGCTTTGACAGATGGAACAAAGGACAAGTAAACTCATGACCATTCACAAAGTATTTCACCAGAGAGATGACACAGACAGACTCTATATGGCAAGGAAAGAGGGGGAGGGGTATTGCCAATATTGAAGACTGTGTAGATACGAGAATCCGAGCACCTGACGAATAAACTGATAAACTTAACGAAAGACTAATTGCAGCAGCCAGTGAAAGCAATTGCAACACATTAACAAAGAGGAATACACCAACAACTAAAAAAAAAAAAAACAGAAATGGGAGAAAAACAACTACATGGGTTCTTTAAGCGTCAAACTCAAGAGATATCACATCAGAAGATATGGGCGTGGCTAAGAAAAGGAAACCTCAAAAGAGAAACCGAATCCTTTATAATCACAGCGTAAGACAATGCCATTAGAACAAACTATATAAAGGCAAAAATAGATAAGACACCTCAGAATAGCAAGTGCAGAATGTGTGGAGACAGAGACGAAATGGTCAAATATATAAGCAAATGAAGCAAACTAGCACAAAAAGAGTACAAGACTAGGTACGACTCTGTGGGAAAGGTAATCCCCTGGAAATTGTCCAAGATATTCAATTTTCACCATACAACCAAATGCTATATGCACAAACCTAAACCTGTCCAGGAGAACGAGACGCATAAAATTCTCTGGGACTTCGAGGTACAGCCGGATCACCTAATCCCTGCTATGAGACTGGACCTAGTATTGATTGACAAGAAAAAGATAACCTGTCATCTCGTGGATTTTGCCGTCCCGGCCAACCACAGAGAGAAAATGAAAGAAAGCGAAAATAGACAAATACTTAGACCTTGCCAGAAAACTGAGTAAACTTTGAAACTTGATGGTTAATGTTGTACCAATTGTAATTGGTATCCTTGGAACGACCCCTAAAGCTCCGGAAAATAATTTCGGTGAATTGGAAATCAGAAGAAGAATCGAGACCATCCAAACTACAGCATTGTTGGAATTGGCTAGAATACTCAGAACAGTCCTGGAGACCTGTGAAAACTTGTTGTCACTTCCAGTGAACCACTAGCGACGGCAGGTGTGAAAAACTCACAATAATAATAATATATAGAAGGAAAACTCAAAAGATATCGAGAGAGAACTAAACAGTACAAACAAAATAGGACCTTCCAAAACAATGAAAAGAGATTTTATGAACAAATTGATGGAGCAAAAACAAACATTAGTGAACACCCAAATGCAACAGAAGCATAAAAGTTCTGGAGTGATATATGGATGAGGAAAGAACATAATAAGCAGTCAAAGTGGATAAGTGATATTAAGAATGAACTGATGGAAATTGAGGAAGGACCTGTTGCCAGTGTTCATGTAATTACGCTTAAATCAGTACTCAAGAAAGTAGCAAATTGGAAAACACCAGGCCATGATGGCATACATGGATTCTGGTTCAAAAAATTTTACGACTATCCACAAAAGAATGGCCCAGCAACTGAACAGATGCCTACAAGAAACGGAAATACCCGAATGGATGACAAAAGGAATAACTACACTAATCCAGAAAGACCCACAAAAAGGAAATGTCCCCAGCAATTATAGACCAATAACTTGTCTACCCATGATGTGGAAAATTCTAACTGCTGTTGTAAGAGAAGAAGTATACTTTTCACTCAATTGGCGGAAACTTCTCCCAGAAGAACAGAAAGGATGTCGCAAGGGAAAAAGAGGAACCCACGACTTACTCTATATAGACCAATACATTCTTAAAGAAGTCAAAAATAAACGGAAAAATATTGCAATGGCCTGGATCGATTACAGAAAAGCCTATGACATGGTCCACATACCTGGATTTTAGAATGCCTAGAAATGTATAAAATTTCCAACAACATTATAAACTTCATTAAAAAAGCCATGGAAAACTGGCGAGTTCAATTAAAGCTGGAAACAATCCCTGGCAGAAGTAAAAATCCAAAGAGGTATCTTCCAAGGAGACTCATTATCACCACTACTCTTTATTATTGCAATGATGCCGCTAAACCATATACTGAAAAAATGTACCGGGGGATACAAATTTAGTAATTCACAAAAAAAGATCAACCACCTTATGTACATGGATGACATTAAAATTTTTGCAAAAAATGAAAAAGAATTGGAGAGCCTAGTACAAACTATTAGAATATATAGCCAGGATATAGGGATGGAATTTGGAATCGAAAAATGTGCTATACTTGTAATAAAAAGGGGTGAAAGAAAACTATTAAATGGAATACAACTACCAAATCAGGAAACTATAAAATCTCTTGATGAAAATGAAAGCTACAAATACTTAGGAATTTTAGAAGCGGACAATATCATGCAAGCAGAAATGAAAGGAAAAGTTAAAAAAGAATATCTCAGGAGAACTAGAAAACTTCTAGAAACGAAACTTAACAGCAGAAATCTGATCAAAGGAATTAATACCTGGGCTGTCCCCATTATAAGATACTCAGGACCATTCTTAAAATGGACAAAAGAAGAAATCAGACAGATAGACCAAAGGACGAGAAAATTAATGACCATGCACAAGGCTCTCCACCCTAGAGATGATAGAGATAGATTGTATGTGTCAAGAAAGGAAGGGGGAAGAGGTCTTGCCACATAGAGGAATGCGTAGAAACCACAATCCAACAACTTGAAGATTACACAAGGAAGAGCAAAGACAAATTACTTATGGCGCAACAATAGTAGAAACGGCAGATGGACAAACAGAAAAACGACAAAGACTAGAAAACAAAAATGGGAAGAAAAACAATTATATGGACGCTTCAAACGACAAATAGATGAGGTTGCACATGGAAAGACTTGGACATGGTTAAGAAAGGGAAACCTCAAAAGAGAAACAGAATCACTTATAATTGCTGCACAAAATAATGCCATAAGGACAAACTACATCAAAGCGAAAATTGATAAGACCCAACAAAATAGTAAATGTAGACTTTGCGGTAATAGAGATGAGACTGTTAACCATATACTCTGCGAATGTAGCAAACTAGCACAACGAGAATACAAAACTAGACACGACTGGGTTGGGAAGGTGATCCACTGGGAATTATGCAAGAAATTAAATTTTGACCACACAACAAAATGGTATATGCATAAACCAGAATCTGTTCTTGAGAACGAAACGCACAAAATTCTCTGGGACTTTGAAATTAAAACGGATCACCTTATCCCAGCAAGAAGACCAGACCTAGTGTTGATTAACAAAAAAGAAAGAACTTGTCAACTGGTGGATTTTGCAGTGCCAGCGGATCGCAGGGTGAAGTTAAAGGAAAATGAAAAAATTGACAAATATCTGGACCTTGCCAGAGAACTGAAAAAGTTATCGAATATGAAAGTGAAAGTTATACCAATTGTAGTTGGTGCACTTGGAACAGTCCCAAAAGGATTAGAAAAGGGTTTGGAAAGTTTGGATATCAGAGGAAGGATTGAAACCATTCAGAACACTGCACTGCTGCAATCTGCCAGAATACTCAGAAGAGTCCTGGAGACCTGAGGAGACTTGCTGTCACTCAGACTCCAGTGAAAGACCATCAGCTAACACTGATGTGAAAACTCAAATAATAATAAAGGAAGGATTGAAACCATTCAGAACACTACACTGCTGCAATCTGCCAGAATACTCAGAAGAGTCCTGGAGACCTGAGGAGAATTGCCGTCACTCAGACTCCAGTGAAATACCATCAGCCAACACTGGTGTGAAAACTCAAAAGGAGTGAATAAATAATAATAATAATAATAATAATAATAATAATAATAATAATAATGTAAGAAAGGAAAACCTCAAGAGAGAAAATAAAGTTCTCATTATTGTGGCACAATATCATGCGATAAGAACAAACTATATCAAAGCAAAAATAGATAAGAGACAAAAAAAATAACAAGTATAGAATGTGAGGAGACAAAAACGAATCGGCTAATCATATGATAAACGATTGCATCAAAGAAGCACAAAAAGAGTACAAGACTAGACATGACTGGGTGGGAAACATGATCCATGGGGAATTATGCAAAAAATTAGTTTTTCACCATGGTATATAATTTTCAAATGTTATACGCACAAACCGGAATATGTGCTAGAGAATACGACACATTAAATTCTAAGGGGCTTTGAGATATAGACGGCTCACCAAATCCCAGCTATAATAACAGACATAGTGTTGATTAACAAGAAAAGTAGAATGTTCCATTTTGTGGATTTTCTCGTCCCGTCGGATCACAGAGTGCAAACGAAAGAAACGAAAAGATAAACAAATACTTCGACCCGGCCAGAGAACTGAAAAAATAAAAATAAAAATAAAAACAGTGGAACATGAAGTTAAACGCTATACAAATTGTAATAAGTACCTTTGGAACAGTCCCTAAGAGTCTGGGAAAAAAATCTCGATGAATATTTTCATTATGTTTGATTGAAACAGAAGAGCGTTATCGCTTTCTTCACTCCATCCCTCTATACTTTCCCAAATGTCTTTCTTTCTTACTATATGTTTTTGTCTGTGTAGCATTCCCTTTTCCTCCCTTTATTTCTTTATAATAAAAAAAAACATAATGGTCAATTATTAGCTAAGGTGACGACACTAATAAGAAAGGAGAATTCGGCAGATAAGCAACACAGATAATCAGGATTTGATTTTTTTACGTTTCATCTTGGAACATTTAGACGGTTTCATTTTTAACTAGAGGGTGTTGCAAGATGCTACCGGTGTTACAATTAAGGAATTAGAGTATCCATATATACATACAAATAATAATAATAATAATAATAATAATAATAATAATACCAGGACTTCGAGATAAAGATGGATCACGCTATCCCAGCCGGGAGAGCAGACCTAGTGTTGATTAACAACAAAAAAAAAAAAAAAAAAATAAAGAGAACGTGTCAACTGATGGTCTTTGCGGTCACAGCAGATCACAGGGTGAAGCTGAAGGAAAATGAAAAGATGGATAAATACTTGGACCTTGCCAGAGAATTTAATATGCTGTGGAATATGAGAGTAACGGTAATACCAATTGTAGTTGGTGCACTTGGAACGGTACCAATACACTTGGAAAAAAGACTGGATGATCTAGAAATCATAGGAAGAGTTGAGACCACCCAGACTACTGCACTGCTGCAATCGGCTAGAATACTCAGAAGAGTCCAGGAGACCTGAGGAGACTTGTTGTCACTCATACTCCAGTGAAATACCATCAGCTAACGCTGATGTGAAAAACTCAAAAAGAGTGAAAATAATAATAAAATGCCAATCGAACCTTAAAATTGACTGATACATTATTCGTAGAGCAATATACCACATATATTAGAGAAAAAAAAAGTCTTATACGAGTATTTAATTTTGAGGCAGACAAAAGGTAGACTAAACATTAAGGGGGTTATTCTCCTGTTTACATATTTTCGTATGAACATTTTTCTATTTCGCGCGTGACGTAAACATGCAATATGTATATTTTAAAATGCTTGTTAAGATATAATACGTGATCTGAACAAATCATGCAATATGCACATTTTTTTTCTCTTTCTAAAATCTAGATTAATTAGAATATTTATCACCCAACGATTTGGATGTGTTAATTTACCTCTTTTTTTAATACTTTTTTTTTTGTATTTTAGATTATTGTCAAAGTTCAGATGACATCTAAATTATTAACGATTCAATATAAAAATGAAAATAAAATAATAACAACCATAAAATAATACCATTAAAATAATCATGATTATATGAGGAAAATCGTAATTTTTCGATGCTGTTCTCTTTCCCTTTTACATATCATGACAAACGTATTCAGTTATACACATTTATGTTTTAAGTTAACCTCTCACTAACAAAATCCATCTCTACATAAGTCTGGAAGCGGACAGTGATACTGATACATTTTTAATTTAGGAGGTTGATTTAGAAGGCTATCACAATGCAGGTAAAGAAAAATAATAATACGGTAACAATGGTGTTGTGTGTTAACCTGTATTTTATTCTTGAATTTTCGAGATAAAATCTCATTTTCAAAAGGTCACTGGAACTGAAGTAGTCTAGTTATGGCATTTCTTTTTAAATGAATTTTTTAAAAAATCCATTTAAAAAGAAATGCCATAACTAGACTACTTCAGTTCCAGTGATCTTTTGAAAAAGAGATTTTATCTCGAAAATTCAAGAATAAGATACAGGTTAACATACAACACCATTGTTACCGTATTATTTTTTTCTTTACACCTGCATTGTGATAGCCTTCTAAATCAACCCCCTAACCAATATATACACAATGCTTCAAACAAATTATAAAACTCTCTTATCTTTTTAATTTAGATTTTTTTCCATGACGCATTGAATTAAAAACACATTTGATATGAATGAGACCCCGGGAAATTCTATGGTTCCAACTAAAGTTTCTTAATAAATTGTAAGATTTTTATTTATGAACTAGGAAAACAACTAAAACCATCTAACCCCTACTTTGTACACTTTTCATGTAATTCGTTTCTAAGAAATTATTGGAATGCATTTACAGTTAGTTAGAAATGGTGAAGAAAGAAACAATAAAACCATGGACATATGGATACGATTTTATAGTGTCCTTTTACATTTTATGCGTCAGGTACGCAGAAAGCAGCATCTCTGGGTTGAGCTTAGAGATAATTTTGAAAGGAGAGGCGATGAGAAAGTATACATTCTAAGATTTGGCAATAGGTTTTCTTAAGTGCTGCAGAGCTGGCGTGTTTTTTTTTTTTTTTTTTTTTTTTTTGCTTTTTTAATATAAATTTATAGTTTTAGAACCCCCTTTTAAGAGCTTCAATATTTTCTTTTGAAGATTCTGGGATTTTCTCCTCCAATGAAATAGAGTTTGGCAACTCACAGAGATGGTCAGAATGAATTATTAAAGCATAAATAAACGTGGGAACCAAAGTGTAAATAGTTTTTTTTTGTCTATTTCTTCTCTTAGTGACGTCGAGTGATAACCACTTCGTCTCGACAACCTTTACGAGAGACCCAAAACATTACATATCGTTATCTGTTGCTGTGAATAGGAATGCGTTGCAAATGACTACGCTATGAATACAAGGAAATAAAAAAAACTAGAACGTGGGATGTAAGAAAAATAAAACAGATCACGTCAGAAGAAAAGAGATAAGAAAAGAAGAAAAAGGGAAAATAAAAATAACAGAAAAGGATAAATCAACAGACATTTATCTACTAAAGAGAGTCAGAAAAATAAAACCCAGAACGGTGACATTTTGAACTGAGGTAACGTTAATACGATTCTTTGTTTCCAAGTACACACATTTTCTTTGTTTTTGTTCAAAATTGACGTACGCTGTTTGATTGTATTTACAGGTTTTATTGGTGATTTTTTTCTGAAAGAAAGTGTCCATAGAAGTTTAATTGTGGCCTCTTATAAAACCAGTGTTCATGCATCCGAACAATGATGATTGGAATTGGAGTGTCTAATGCCAAGATCGTGAAATATGTTGAGAGCAGATATATTGAGATTTTTGCGTTGGGACAGAAATAGTTTTGAAACGGATGCGAAGGAAAGTACCTTGAACAATCTTTGACACTATGTATATTCTAAACTTCAGTGTGAGAGAGGAGAAGGGAGTAAGAGAAGAGAAAATTCTGTATGAGTAGGCATTTAAACGACGAGAGAATTTCAGAGAATGAAAGTTATATATATATATATATATATATATATATATATATATATATATATATATATATATATGAGTAAGAAAAGATGGAATGAAAACATCACACAATGCTGTTAAAGAAGGAAACAATTTATAATATAATCATAGCTGATACTGATCAATATTTCGATTTTACAAAAATCATCATCAGAGCTCATTCACTCCCGTAGTTGTTTGGGTCGGAGAGGAAAGTCAAATGAGTTTACAAAACAAAAAACCTTAATACTGCAAAAAACGAAAGACGTTACAATATTCACCAACGTGGGCATTCGCGCCATATATATGTCGGTCATGTCTCATATGTATATCTTTTGTCAACCCGTATATATATATATATATATATATATATATATATATATATATAACCAAATGTAGCGATATATATATATATATATATATATATATATATATATATATATATATATATATATTTACTACTATGTGAACATAGCGTAACTAGTTAATCCAATAGGGCTCAATATATTGTGAATATATAGCATTAATAGTCGTAAAAGAAGTTGTTTCCCTACCGCGGTTTCGGTGTTACTCCAACACCTTCATCAGGGGGATTGAGTTTCGGTTACTTTATATAGCTAGACTGATATCTTTTTAATACTTCCTGAATTTATCTTAGTAGGCTGCTAGTTTGTAGTGGGGTTGAACTCCTCCTATTTTGACCTATGTGGGTAGTAGCGCGCTGTAACATTATACTTTTATTACCCCTTACCACTATCTTCAACTTACTCTATTGACCTTTGTGGGGTCAGTCTGGAGTTTAACACCGAAACCGCGGTAGGGAAACAACTTCTTTTATGAGTATATATATATATATATATATATATATATATATATATATATATATATATATATATATATATATATAATTTATTTCTAGTTTTATGCCTCGCACAATAAATAAAAATAATCTATTTTGCAAATAAAGAATATTTACTACCAGGTATCGGAAAAATACATGAGAGAAAACTGTCTGAATCATCCGTACATTTTGTAAAAAAAATACAACTGTATCAAAACGACGGGCCAAAACATTCTTAAACACACACACACACACACATATATATGTATATATATATATATATATATATATATATATATATATATATATATATATATATATATATATATATGAGCAAGAATGTACTTTTTGTTTTATCCGTGCCTTTAAAATATGTGATCCGCTATACTTGATACTGTGTATTTTCCATTCTTTTAATTTTTTTAATTTTTGGGTAATTGTTAAATGTACCGGGACATATATGGAAATCAAATCACATTGTAAGAGTTAGCAAGCCAGTGTCTCAAATTCATTATTACTAAATAGTGACTTTGATCCTTACAGGAAGTCGAATACTTTACAACCTTTGTCACATCCTACACTGGACGAACCGGTTGGGTAAATACTTACTCGGAGCTTGTGATGATAAAAGAAAAATGGGATTTAGATATTCACTGTCAATTAAAGAATGGGGAGGAAACAATAAAAAATAATATTGAAAAAAAATAATAATATTATTGGTGTTAGTAGTAGGAAAGATAATAATGATAATGAACCACACGAAATTCATAGGTCAATATGAATTGGAAAATAAGAAGGAGCGTTATGTAATGTCCCCCCCCCCCAGCAACAACAACCACGACGTTAGAGATCATTTCAGTATTTTCTCATAATTTCTAAAAAAAGATTTGGGTCATATGACCTTTAGGCACCCCTTTTGCTTTGCTGATTCATAAGTTCATTTTTTCATTTACACCGTGAACACCCGGTTGTTTGTTAGGGGTTAGGGTTAGGGGTTAAGCAAAGCAAAAGGAGTACCTAAAGGTCATATAGTAAAAAGATTTTGTTTTCGTGTAACAATTTAAAACTACCATGTCGTAATCAGATATTACCCCCATCATCTATACTGTTTTATTCACTAAATTAGAAAATTTAAATCGGGTATTACGAGCAAATATCACGCTACGATGTGTCATTTTGATGTGTTACGATACAATGCATGCAAGTATCTGATAACAATGTTGATTATAAGCACCATTAATCCTAATAATCTTACATCTTACGATTCTCTCTAACTTAAATAATATATCTTTATTGAATTATATAAGTTATTTTTCTTACAGAAATTTAAAATTATTTATTTCAACGGAATTTCAAAACTTCTCGGGTTATTTTATGCATTGATATTAGAGAATTGTGTTTATTGTACTGTAAGGTTCAAATTCAAAATTGAACATACAACTCCGACACATTTCTGAGACAAAACATTTTATATAATACAGCACATGAATAAACAAGATACATAAACAATAGAAGATAGAATACGATAGTGTACATAAACATACATACATAAAAGGACTGGAGCGTCCGTACATAGAAATCCCTTACTTAGGGGGGGGCGAGCCCCACCAAGAAAGGGTAGACGGTAGTCTAACTCATGTGCTCGTACCGGATATTTAGCTAAAAGATGAAGAAAAGTTCAAACCAGGCGCTTAAATACCAGAGGTCCCCTAGTCGGAACAAACGGCAACACCGTGGGAAGACAACTCTTCCTGGCAAAGGGAAGATAATCCCCACAGTACATTCATATTTGCATGTTTGCGTTGTTGTTTACTTAGAGGTTATTGTATATAGTTATATGATATCAAGTATTCATATCTAATACAGATGCTACAAAAGTTATATGATACGAAATATCTAATCTAAACAGTTTGGACTAAATCGTATTGTTTCAAGTATTTAAGTCTAACGATTATATATACTTTCTAGTAATTGGTTTATTTAATAATAATTTCGTTGAAAACATGTACATGTTTCAGTTAATTAATACTAATCATCTGTAACAATTATAGTGTCAAATATCTAATAAATAATAATTTACAGTGTTATGGCGTAAGTGTTTCCCACACAATACTAGTAATTACAAACAAATCATTTTGCTCTATAAATAGAAGGCTAACACTTCATACCACTCTGGATCAGAGTGGATCTGAGAAAGTGTAACTGCCTAGATCTATAGTACTAGAGCCACACTATCAGTAGATACAATCAGCGTATTCTAAGCTCTGTCGACAGTGCTTCTTGTCCCGAGTTTTTCACGTCAGTTGTAGCCGGTTGTATGAAGTGAATCCCGAGTTACCATAAGATTTCTATGATCTCGAGGATTCTTTGAAGTATTCAAGACGATCTCAGCAGTGCTGTGCTTCAGACAATCTAATTACAAAGAGAGAAAGGTAAGAAAGAGAACATACTACACGCAAAAATATCATTAGAAAGAGAGTAGGGGAAAATATAGAGAGAGATGGGGGTGATCACGTGGAAACGATAACACAAATCTTTTTCAATTGAACATAATGACATAAGAAGAAAAGAAATAAAAAAGAGTGACGGAGAGTTAAATTAAGATTAATATAAAGTAAGTAAGTAAAGTCGTCGGGGCGGCCTAATGTCGGTATCAGCCATGCAGCGAGGGAGTCTATCCCCTTTTCAGTAGCGCTAGACAAGGAGATCATTTTAGCGTCTGAGGTGGAGCGCCACACCTACCATCAGCTCCTTACTTTACCGCACAGATCCCTGTGCTACTCATAACGCTGAGTTGGCGAGGGCGGGTATCGAACTATGAAACTTGTAGTTTCTAGCCGAATGCTCTACCGACTGAGCTAACCCGATTGATCTAATATCCCAGCCCGTTTTCCAGATTTCTTTAGAGAAATAAAAAATCTCCATCTGTGATTGATATAAACCAAAACTTCATATTCCTTAACATTTCCAGCTCTTTAGCAAGGTTTTCGTATCTGTCCAATTTCCTCAACTTTTAATCTCTCCCAGGAAAGCTATTTATTATATAGGTAAGATTTGTGAAACAGCATAGAGTATTGAGCTGAAATAGTGAAATTAAAATATATACGTGCTTTCGACTAAAGACAAAATATATTCCTGCTCTGCTTTGGAAGATTTGTGTTCCCATAATTAGCAATGCGTTTAAGCGAGACAGACTGGCCAGGTGCTTTGAATATGGCGTATCGATTCCGTTTGTTGCTCAACAATGGCCAGTGGCGTGTCTCTGCTGCGCTCATTTCAAACATTGCGTGGTCGCCATCTTCTCAACGAAACTGGATGCTTGTTTGTTCGCATCGCTGCTTGACGAATTATACGTGGCAATTCGCAGCGTAATTTGGAACAAAGAATCATTCAACCGGTTGAGATAGGCAGTGCAAGTGAATTGGATTAAGGGCACTTGTTTGAACTTAATTATCTTGACGAATGTGTGGTAAGGAAACATGTTTAACAGGGTCATTCAAGAGTAAGAATTTTCCTTCAATTACTTTTCATCATTTGTACTGAGAGAAAGAGGTGAGTCTTTTATGTTTAGAATGGTAGCACCACATTTAATAGCAAGCATTGCATTCTTTTAAAAAATGGAATGGGGTCTAAATTACATGTAGACCACATCCCATTTTAAACAAAAGCCAAAAAAACAACAAAAACACCCCCACACACACATACAAAAATATATATATATGTATGTGTGTGTGTGTGTGTATATATATATATATATATATAGAGAGAGAGAGAGAGAGAGAGAGAGGGAGAGAGGGGAGAGAGAGGGAGAGAGAGAGAGGGAGAGAGAGAGAGAGAGGGGAGAATTGGAGAAAAAGTCGTTTCTGATACAAAGCAACATTTATCTAACCAATAAAGACTGCAGATAAAAGATGCGTGGACCATAAGGGAAGCTATTTTCAACATTGTAGAGATACTGACGAATGATGTTTTGTTTATATTTATTGATTTACATGTTGTCTTTATTGGCTAAATAAATGCTATTTTGTATCGGACATGAATTTCGTTCCAATCCTATATATATATATATATATATATATATATATATCACTGACTTAACTCCTGAATTTTGCATCTCCCAACGATCATGCCCATATTCACTGGTAAGCCACCTTTTATCTTTATAAATAAACACACACACACACACACACACATATATATATGTATGTATATATATATATATATATATATATATATATATATATATATATATATATATAATTTTTACACCTGCCTAATGTTCTAAAAAAGCAAAAACAAAAACAGACACACATACACACACAGACAACACACACACACACACATACATATAAAACATTTTTGAACTTACCTTTATATATGTGTGGTGGTGTATGTGTGTGTGTACGTGTGTTTATGTGTGTATGCGTGAGTTTGGTGAAATTAGGTATATAAAGAAAGAATGCATAGTTTCTGCGCGTGTGGTTATTTATAGTATTGAATAGGATTCTAGGAAACTTTCCTACTATTTTGTAAGCAAGAAGTTGACACATGTGTGAAACAGGTAAATACTCAATACGTAGCTAAAATGTAAATGTTTTAATTGATATACCTTCATCATTCTAATCATTATCTCAAACAGCTCTCTTTAACTCTTCGATGTGATACTAATAGGCAAGATTTAAGAAATTAGTGAATGGTACCTACAAGCTCCTCAAAACCGCAGAACTAGATCCTTACCATCAGATGCAGTTTAAACTTATATTAATTGTATTCTATTTTGATGCTTTCATTTTTACAGCGTGTTAAAAAAATAATATTTTGCTTCAGTCAGCCTAGAATTCGTAGTATGATTTTTATACTAAATTTAAACATAAAATCAAATTTTATTTATCGCATATTTCAGTTCCATCTTTAAAATATTTATTTGGTTAGAAAAGAATCTTTCTGAATATGTAATTAGTATGTCTTTTCTTACATTGAATTATTTTTTTACAGCAAATTAATTAAAAATCAAACGAAAACATTTTACGATAACTCAACTTAAAAAAAATAATTCCCGTCGTTCGTAATTGTAAACAAACCTTTTTTGTATTTCATAATCGCATTAATTATTTATTTTGATATCAGAAATACAAATAAAATCATAATACTAATGCAGAATAGTGCGCAAGAGATAATGTCATTAGATTACCTAATACATTTCTGAAAACTCAAATTGTTATCAAATCTAGAGTATAGTATACTTAACTATAATAATTTGACATTCGATCAGCTACGCTTTGAATTAATAATGTTTTCTTTTTTTAAAAAACATTATTATCGTTTTACATAAATTTGATTACTTTATTTAATTCTTTTTTTTTTCAAATATTAAAATCAGATGTAGTTTAAACTTATACTAATTGTATTCTATTTTGATGCTTTTGCTTGTGCACAGAGGCCAGAGACAACGTATTCTAGGCATGGCTGATTTAGAAAATGAAACTGAACCAGTGATATTTGTCCGATACGTCAATGACATATCTATAATCGCTTAAAACCTTCATGGATGTTTTTTAAAAAACCTAAAAGGAGGTTACGGGCGTACCTTCGTTCTTCAATTTATTTACTCAAAATCAATAAGAAAACTCCCCTTCACTGGGGTTTTAGTTGACTCAAATATACATCTACCACGTTTGTTTATTAAAAAAATACTGGTAATAACGTTTGCCTCCTTAATTATCATAGTGAATACTCTCGTAGATATGATATAGGTGTAACAAAAAAAAGCCTTGGTTAATCGAGCTAAACTTATCTCCTCCTCTGATAGAGAATTATACATAGAATTAAACAACATTAAACAAACCCGAGTTAATAACTGATTCTCTAACTACGACATAGAGGAACAAATACAAATAACTTTTCAGACATCAATCAACACTAAATTAAACAATAAACATAATGAAATATAAATAACACCAATCTATATCATTTTAATAAAATGGTGCATTCTAACGGTAAACACGAAGAATCAGCTGTTACAAATAATATATATCGCTTATAAATAAACGCCTTCATTATGTTCCATGAAAAATTAAACCGGTTAATATTATCGTCGCTAATAATAGTTCACCTCCAAAAACACCATAATGTAGAACTAATGTTGTATAGCAATTATCCTGTCCATTGGGAGATTGCATTTCCATCATTAATGATGATACAACAGTTAATTCATATATTGGACATACAACCACCACCTTCCCACGCAGACTAACCTGTCATTTAACTAATGATAGTGTCATCCGTATGCACACAACAAACACATCTTACAGGACATCTTACAAATTACATATATCTTTCTCTCTCTCTCTCTCTCTCTCTCTCTCTCTCTCTCTCTCTATATATATATATATATATATATATATATATATATATAATATATATATGGAAGCGCGTGGTGTAATGGTTAAAATCATGGGAAATTGACTCGTCGCCCGGAATTCAAATCCTGGATGTGGTAATTGCATTTTACTTAGCGCTAATACCCCTGGGAAAGGTATGAATCCTACTCTCACTCCAACTATGAATAAATATTAGAGTAGACTGGGCTCTTTAACCTTGGTAAGGCAACCGGTCTAAAAGGAAAACTCTGAATTGAAACCTGTTGAACTCGGCTTAAGAAATTGACCCTGTGTCACATCCTGCTCATGCGGAGGGGTTGATATATATGTATATTAACCTCTCCACTCGAAAAGGATGTTACACAAGGTCAATTTTTAAGCGCTGTTTAATATGTTTGAATTCAGAGTTTTCCTTCTGCTAGTTTAAGAACTCAGTCCGCCCTACTATTTACCCAGAGCTGGAGGGAAATAGTTGAATTCGTACCTTTTCAAAGGAAATTAGTGCTATGTGAAATGCAAGCAGCCTCGTTCAAGATTTGAACTCGTCTTGTCGTCTCCATTTCCCATGACGGTAACCATTATAGCACACTCTTGCATGCATAGCATCATGAAGCGTAACCTATTAATTAACAATTTGTCAATACATGTATTATTTGTTATTTGATGATATTTAATCCCATGAACATCGACAGAATCAAAGTACATACAACATTCTAGCGAGGCGTTGTGTATGGTAAAATAGTTAGTATATCATACCATTTACAACTGGGCGGTGAGTTGGATTATCACTAGATGTCCCATAATTCTGGGAGGAAGTTCTGTACCCTTATGTCGAATGAACTGTCAGGCATGTTGTGGTTTAATTAGAAATATGAAAAGGTATCAGAATTCGCAATTATGCAGCTCGCAACAGATTTTACCACGAGAAAAGTTGGGGATCATCTGCTTGTAAATGATCGTGCAAAATTGAAAGCTTAATTGGAGAGTTGGACACCTGACATGAAACGTCAATCATTGCATAACCACACCCATACTCAAGCACATACACGAACTCACAGTCACAGACCCACACACACACACACACATCCATATGTATATAAGCTAGGGTAGCGTCAACAGTGCTTGGTTACTGAATGTTTCGCAGCTATTCAATTCACAAACCAAATTCCGAGGAGTTATGTTCACGGTACCCTAACTTATATATACATGTTCTGTCCACGATATTAAATACTGTTTACTTACAAATATAACACACTATACTATCAAGATTAGAATTATATATATATATATATATATATATATATATATATATATATATATATATATATATGTCCACCTCTCCAGTGCGACTGAACATTGCATGCTGCCACAACCTTGGATCAACTTTTCATTAGTCCGAACATATCTCTCTGTCTCTCTCTGTCCCTCTCTGTCTGTCTGTCTGTCTGTCTGTCTGTCTCTCTCCGCACACACACAGACACACACACAGACACACAGACACACACACACACATATATATATATATATATATATATATAATTTCGCAGGGATTGTTCGCTTTGTACTGTGGCCGAGGCAATATGGTCTTTGACTATGCCTGCTGAGGTCCCGGTTTCGATTTCTGTCGAAGGGAAGTCGTTAGTATACATCCCTGATGAGACTTAATAAATTTGAAACAGTCTGTACTATGTTCTACACACCGAGCGATCCTTTTCCGGGATTACACTTGTCAAGTTCATTTTCTATTAAAAAAATTATCGGATTTCATGCGATACATGCATTGTAATTGCCTTCAAGCAAAAATATAATATATATATATATATATATTTATAAACTTTTTGAATTTATGGTCCAGTTTTGCGTGTGTATATGTGTGTGTTCTGTGCATTCGTGTGTAACTTATCATTATATCCATTCGTGAGTGCAATTACTTTTACCACGAAGCGCACAAACATGGGCAAATTTCCCACAAAGATTTATGAAGAGACAGATGTATGTGATTTCTTCCGGCCCAATAATCATCACCTACATATTTAGGGAATCTTTGTTATCACATAGAAGAAGAAAGCATCCAGTTCTTCAAGCTGATAATATTAAACAGATTCGAAAAAAAATATCACTTACTTTCTACAATAACGATAGAATAAATGTTTGTATTTTGCCATAATGCTGACCTTCACTACTCTAACGCTTTAACTCCTTCTTTCTTTCTTTTTTCTTAATTTCCGATCCTCTTTTCTTTCTTTCTTTCTTTCTTTCTTTCTTTCATTTTTTTCTTTCTTCTTTTTACTTCCCCAATCTTCTTTCTAACTTTCTTCTTTATATCTGATTCTTTATTTTTCTTCATTTTTCCCCCTTTCTTTCTTTCTTCTTCTTTCTAAATTTCGTTCTTATTTTTCATCTCTTTCTTTTTTTCTTCCTTTCTTTCTGTCAGTTTCTATCTATCTTTCTTTCTTTTTTTTCTTTATTTCTCTCTTTCTTTCTCTTTCTCTTTCTCTTTCTCTTTCTCTTCTCTTTCTTTCTTTCTTTCTTTCTTTAAATAGAATGAAATAATACTTTAATGAGTTAACATTTTTACAGTCAACCCTCTCTCTGCCTTCACCTCTCTCTCTACTCACCCCCCTCTCTCTCTCTCTCTCTCTCTCTCTCTCTCTCTCTCTCTCTCTCTCTCTTTCTGTGTGTCGTTGGCTGATTTTTATATACACATTTTATTATCTAAAGTAATTTGTATATGTTTAAAAAACCATAATTTGTGTGTTGACAAATATCATGTGTCCTTTCATAGCAAATTTTATTTTTATATATTACTTTTAAATTCTGTTTTTGTTTTACAATGTACTGACAGTAAATAAGTATTCACTACAAGTTCGATCATTCGGAAAATATTAACATCTCCTACTTTCAAAATAATCATTTCTTTCTTTTGATCTTGTTTGGCATTTATTCACCCATCAACGATCATCTAATGTTAGTCAATATTGACTTACGACTTTATTTGGCAGCGGATATTCTGAGGAGGTTGTTTTTTTGTACTAGCGATATTCCTTTTAACTTTGAGAGAAATAGCCATATACTATAGAATATGAGTTCTTTAGAAGAGTTATCGATTGAGACAGTGATTACATTAGCAATACTTTTTTAATATTTTCCTTTAGAAAATATAAATTTATCCATGTTTTTTTTAAATTTTTTTTATTAATTAGAACCCTTCAATGATAAAGATGTAGCGAAACATTATCGGTCCATTCAACTATCAATTCCTTTGGTTTTATTAGGTCTTCCAAAAATATTAAGACCGTAGAATACGTGGAATGTATCCAGTGCCGAGTGCTAAGACCTTCTTCGAAGGGATTTCCAGGGTTATGTGTTGTAGAGGAGTGAACCCCCTACAAGATGGACTGAGCCAGAAGCATTTAAAAGTCGACGTAGCAGTGACTGAGTTCGGAATTTATTCGAACGAAATTACTGCGTCAACTCCAACCATTTGAACCTCCTTATTTGTACGTTTGTCTTGTGATTTGTACTACTTCTTTGTTCTATGTTAAGTGTTGAATTAATACATATTCACACATCTGTATTCTCGGTGTATTCTTTTTTACCACTTCAAGGATACAACAGTATGGAACTATAAGCCCAACAGGTAGGGAAGATATTTAGAGTATTTACATTTTCATTACTAAGTTCCACTATCATTCTGTGTAGTTTGTACCTTTTTGAGTTCATTCTATGTGCAAAAAATCTGTTTAAAAATCATTCGTATTGATAGGACTGAATGCGAAAAAACAAACAATAAAGAGAAAAATATTTATGGATTTACTAAAGAAAAAGAAATTTAATTTATTGACCAAAAATTATAATTAATATTTCAATGTGGCAACTTAATATGATAACCATCATTGTTTAGTCATAGATTTCACTAATATAAATCAACATTCTTTATCAATGTCATTCCAACTTTTCTAAATGACAATTAATAGATCTTCTTTAGTTGATGGAGATTTCTCATTAATCATTCTGTAAAAGTTTCTATTCTAACTTTTCAATTGGATTTACATCCGGACTCTTCACTAGCCATGTAATTGATTTTCTTGCTTCTTCCCAAGAAAAAACTTTAATCCACTTTTCACTTCCTTTCTTTCTTTTATTCTTTCTTTCTTTTTTTTTTCTTTCTTTCTTTTGTTCTTTCTTTTATTCTTTCTTTCTTTCTTTTATTCTTTCTTCTTTTTCTTTCTTTCTTTTATTCTTTCTTTTTTCTTTCTTTATTTTATTCTTTCTTTCTTTTGTTCTTTCTTTCTTTTATTCTTTCTTTTATTTCTTTCTTTCTTTATTTTATTCTTTTTTTATTCTTTATTTATTTATTTTATTCTTTCTTTCTTTCTTTTGTTCTTTCTTTCTTTCTTATATTCTTTCTTTTGTTCTTTCTTTCTTTTATTCTTTCTTTATTCTTTATTTATTTATTTTATTCTTTCTTTCTTTCTTTTTTCTTTCTTTCTTCTATATTCTTTCTTTTGTTCTTCTTTCTTTATTCTTTCTTTCTTTCTTTTCTTTCTTCTTTCTTTGTTCTTTCTTTCTTTCTTATATTTCTTCTTTTCTTTTTCTTTTTTCTTTCTTTTATTCTTTCTTTTATTCTTTCGTTTATTCTTTCTTTCTTTTTATTCTTTCTTTTGTTCTTTCATTCTTTTATTCTTTCTTTCTTTCTTTTATTCTTTCTTTCTTTCTTTTATTCTTGAAAAAATAACTCCATCCTATTTTCCATCGATGGAATAAGACAAGTATTAGTATTTTACCTTGGTTAGTAGTAGTATTTATAGGCATCACAATATTTCTTACTTTTTACTAATTCCAATAAGACCGTCTAATATATATCCAAGTGGACACGACAAGCACTTATGTGTACTGATTAAGTGTATGACTGATTGATTTCTTTTAACAACATGTCAATACGTCTAGGATTGTTTCAAATCTAGAAGATAGGCGATAGAATTTGTATTGACATTCTTTATGTAATGGTTACTTAAGAACTTTTTTTCTGATCACGGTTCTATCGAATAGACAAAAATGTTTATACAGATCTATTTGACCTATAGGTGCTACCGCTTCGAATCAGAGTGGACCTGGGATTAATTGTAAATGTGTACTCCACATTGACAAGGGATCAAAAACTGGAGCCTCATCATAATTATGTCATATCAAGGATATTTAGGGGGTGTCTCTCTCATCTGCAGGGGATAGATTCAGTGTTTTCCAAGCCCTGTCAATATGGCGGACAAGTCTACATATTTACCAACCCCTACACCCGAGTAGGATATGATCAATTACTTAAGGGGAGTTTAAGGGTTTTTTTTAAAAATTCATTCTCGAAGTTTTCATTCTCCAAGACTGGTAGCCGTAATTTTCATTCTCAAGACTGATTTCCGTACTATTCACCCATAACCAGAGAGAGAATAGTTGGATGCATACATTTCCCAATGAATAAGCGACATCGGATAGTCAGGATTTACATTTTTGTATTTCACCCAGTGGATTTTGCTGTTCCTATAGACAACAGACTAGAAAGGAAAGACAGTTATAACGATAGATGAATATTTTCATCTTGACAGAGATATTGAAGAAAAAGTAGCTGAACAAATAAGGACCTAATATTAACCACATCCCGATTACTTAAAAGAATATGTCTATTAAAACTAAAGATTTTAAAGACGTAAGTATGTCTTTTTCTTGGCGCGTTGTAATGCGACATCACTTATCTGAGCTGCCATTCAGACATCATCAAAATCTTGGATCTAGGATTGAATACTTGAACGCATTAGAAATAGATTATTTTATGTCATAAGAGGCAATTTAGATTAAATGAGCAATGCAAACAGACTTTTAATTCTCCACTACTGTGTGCTGTACTATTTACCCATAGCTACAAAGAGAATAGTAAGATACATACATTTCCCAATAGTATTGACATAATGAGAAATGCAACAGGTTCGTCCAGGATTTGAACTCATATTGCCGTGACCATTCCCCCCCCTCAACGATATCCACCACACACGTGACTTCACAGGATTATTGTATGTCATTTATCGGAAGGCCATAAGTTCAATACCTGATTTATTGGAACATCACACGAATAATTACATAATACGGTATAAGAAGAGGATTGTGTGCTGTACTATTTACCCATAGCTACAAAGAGAATAGTTAGATGCATACATTTCCCAATAGTATTGACATAATGAGAAATGCAACAGGTTCGTCCAGGATTTGAACTCGTATTGCCGTGACCATTCCCCTCAACGATATCCACCACACACGTGACTTCACAGGATTATTGTATGTCATTCATCGGAAGGCCATGAGTTCAATACCTGATTTATTGGAACATCACACAAATAATTACATAATACGGAATAAGAAGAGTATTTTATTATATCTTATATAAAATATTCTGTAGAAAATTCTGAGAACGTTAACAATAACAAGAGGCACCTAAAAAGCCTTTCGGCAATGTAACTGAGAGTTTTTGACAATAATAACCCAAGTGAAGAACTAAATTCAAATAAAGCAATTCGTAATAATAGTGATTCCGCGTCTTAGAAATTCAGACGGAAATAATTGTTAGTTTGTTCGTCTCTTTCAAAAATCTAACTATATTAGGATGTCATAAAAAAGCGTATATACATTATGGTTTGTTGGTTGGTTTTTCGTCATCTTAATCTTTGTTGGAATATTTAGGCCAAGGCAATTATAAATAAGGGTTCAAATTATATACGGCACAAAAATATATCTTTAAAAAGGTAAACATTTCTTTAACTCAAAAACATCTATATAACCAATAGATAGGATTTCAGAGCTGAATGGAAGAGTAAGATTCAAAGTAATTTAATGAACATGCAATTCCGACACGTTGTGAGACAAAACATTTAATATATATAACAGCAAATGGAAACGATAATATACATAATGTACAGGAGAATAGAACATGTAAATACATATACAATATTTAGATATAAACAAGATACCCAAATGTACCTAACATATAAATGTCACAAACATGGAACTAAAGATAGTCAATGCTGTATACAGGACTTACAGTAATTTAAGGGGGAGGCAAAAGTCCCACCGAGAACGGGGTAGATAGACTCTAGCCCATAGCAGTTGGTTGAGAAGATCCAGCTAAAAGAAGGAAGACAAGTTCCAATGAACGCGCTTAACTACCAGAGGCCCCCTAGTAGGAACAAACAGCAACGCAACGAGAAGATAACTCTTCCGACAAAAGGAAGATAATCCCCTACAGAAGTAATGGCAACGAAAAGGAAACGCCACATTTTCAAAAACTTCAGAATTGGATTTAGTTTCTTTATTTAATGGCATATAATTATTCGTAGATCATTTAATTCAAAACCCATCTTTTTAGAAGAAATATAGTGGTACTATTCAACCCATAGCTGAGTGGATAAGTAGGTTCATACCCTTCCCACGTGTATTAGTCTGAAAGTGAGTGCAATAGCATGAACTTGCTTACAACAATGTCAATGTTCAGCACGTTAGCCACAACATCCTCATCAGAACTGGATCCGCATAATCGAATGCAGTTTATCATTACCAAGAAACCATTTTCTTTTCCGGTGACGTTCTTACCCCTCAGCAGGAGTGTAGTAGCCCTATGTCAGGCCCTGCTAATAGGGAATGGATGAGTTGATTAAGCAGAAACCACTGCAGGAAATCTGAAGTTTCTTTGTTTCCTCTCCATTTTTGTTAATTTT
This sequence comes from Doryteuthis pealeii, assembly GCA_023376005.1. NCBI lineage: Eukaryota > Metazoa > Mollusca > Cephalopoda > Myopsida > Loliginidae > Doryteuthis > Doryteuthis pealeii. The sequence continues at coordinate 65,969,834 of CM042158.1, read as the reverse complement.
ACTTTCATTAATATATAAATTAATTGCAGATATTTAGAGAATTTACTAACATTCGTTAGACCATATACTATAGTAATGTTTTACATAATTCGCGGGTAGACTGCGAAGTATGTATGTCAGTGTAGTTAAAATTCAAATAACGGAATGGTATTTAATACCAATTGTATTCATTAAATTTCATTCAATGGCTAATGGTTATTTCCCATTGGAAATTACCATTAGCCGTTGAAAAAAGTTATTAAATACAGTCAACCTTCTCTAATCTGAATGCTGATTGGCAAAATGAAGGCGTTAGAACGGAGTTTGTCAGATGGTGGTTGTTAACTGAGGGAAGCATATGTAGGGCTCTTTCCTCCCAAGATGACAGCTTGTATCCACAGTAAAAAAAACATTTGGGCTGTGTAATAAAAATTAGACGCCTCATACAACAAACCAAGTCTTGCTTGTTTATTACAAACCAGGAAAACGGTACAGACGACCAGCCCAAAAGAAGGACAAAGAATCAGCCCGAAGTAAGAACAAGAAGAACAATTAAGAGCCCATTGTTACATATTAATTGGATCCCTATTACTTTTTAAGGTAGTATAGAAATCCTTATGGTGATCAGTACAGCTGATGGCCTTGAGAGTGAGTGACAATGCTTGACCTCACTCTCACCTTGCGTTCTGGGGATGGAACGTGAGAACGGAAGTCAATAGAAGCCCTTCCGGTTTAAGGTGTAAGCAACTCAGTTAGAGTTGGAGAGTTGCAGAGTTAGAACTTAGAAGCGAAGGTAGCAAGATGTGACTCTCCGCGCGCATTGTCTGGTCTGGGGTTCTGGAATAAAGTAACATCAAAAGTAAATCGAAGTCTTGTTGTTATTACTAAAAGCTAACAATGACACAAGGCTTCTGATAAGAAATGGTCCCCAACAGAACTAGACACGGAACCCATCTAAGAAAGACCAGACCTGTAGAAGAAGCAAAGCCGGCCAGAAGACTAGACGACCAGAATAAGCAGTAAGAAGTATATAACATATAAAGATATATAGTGCCGGTAAAGAGGTATGCAAAATATATCTA
>CM042158.1:65959355-65963763 GCA_023376005.1 Doryteuthis pealeii | reverse complement strand
AAAAAGAGAGAGATCCGTTGTCGTATCAGTGCGTTGTATGGCTTGCACACTGGACCTAACTAAGCGACTAGAGAATAAACTAGATGGGAGCTGCACAAGAATGCTGCAGGTGATCCTGAACAAGACATGGAAACAACACCCACGAGAAAACATCTGTACGCTCCACCTCCACATATCACCAAACCATCCGAGTAATACGGGCAAGACACGCGGGAACTGGCTGGAGAAGCAAGGAACGAACCATAAGTGACGTCCTTTGTGGAAGCCAGCACATGGCGCCAATGTGGGCCGACCAGCAAAGACGTACATTGATCAGCTCTTGCGGATACAGGAGATGCTGCATAGAGGATCCAGAGATGAATGATGAGCGATAGGGACGGATGGAGAGAGATGTCATGGATATCCTCGCTGACAGCGCGACATGATGATGATGAGACTATAAATACATTAGACCTTTAAATGTGTGGCAAACCAAATTATTATTATTATTATTTATTATTATATATTATTATTATTATTAGTATTAGATCACTTCTCCCGGGGTAATCAACGAGGGTTAGCTGTGTAGGACTTCACTGTCTGAGGGACGCAGGAATCTTCTGGGCATTCTAGCAGATCGGTTGTCTGACGTTTAATTCTTCCTTAAATTTCGATTCGTCCCATCTTTTTCAAAAACTTGGTGGAACGCTTCAAGGACAACAACTATAATTGGTATCACCTTCACTTCCTATCCCACTGTTTTTCAGTTCTCTGGAAAGGTTCAAGTATTTGTCTATATTGTTTCCTTTCATTTTAACTCTTTTCTTAGCCTTTTTAATTAACACTAGGATTAGTTAATCCATTTGTATAAAAAAAATCCCAGATATTGTGTGCCTCATTTTATATGACAGGTTCCGCTCTGTGCATATACCATGTGGTATTCTGGTCAAATATCAATTTATTCCACATGACCCAGTGAATCACGTTTCCCATCTATTCGTGTCTAGTCTTGAACTCCCTGCTAGTTTGTTACATTCACATATTACTTGATTAACCATTTCATTTCTGTGTCCACACATCTTACACCTGATACTCTTTTGTGTCTCAACTATTTTGAATTTGATATAATTGATCATTATCATTATTGCGTTATATCTGTTTCCTCTTTGATATGATCGGTACTTATGGTATTATTTTTTGCTTCTATTATGAGAGATTCAGTTTTTTCCCTTAAGGTTTTCCTTTTTCAGGCATTCTCTTCAAGTACTATATAATTCTATTTTTTCCACTTTCTGGTTTCTACTTTTTGCTGTTGTTCTGATTGTCCATATGATGCAGTTTATGTTACTTGTTGCGGTAATTAGTCTTCATTTGTTAGTCTGTCCTACTATGTACTCATATCTGGAGGGCTAGAAGATGAATTCCTACCATTTCTAGTGGAATCAGCGCTATGCGAAATGCCATAAAACTCGTTCAAGATTCGAATTCGGATCACTGGGTCTAGTTTTTATGACGATAACCATTACACCATTCACCTCCAATTTCAACTTTTCAATATACGTTCCTGCATCTGTGCGTATGTGCATGCGCAGCAATGCGAGTGACATTGGAAGAAGTAAAGAAATATTAAATGGAAGGAGGCAATTGATATTCTTATGTTGGCAAGTTTAGGGAATACACAGAAAATGAAACAAACATCAATGAGAATTGTATGTTAGTTTACTGAGTCTAACTTGCAATCGGGATGTGGATGGGGGCTGGTCATACAGCATTTTAACGAGTCGACTTATTGCTCAATATATATATATATTTATATATATACAGACTGAGATAGATAGATAGATAGATCGATAGAGAGAAAAGTAAAATTGTGTATGAATTGATGATGTTGAGGACCACGTAATAAAATGGGAAGAGAAAAAAGTGAAACAGTAAAAAGAAAGAAAGAAAGAAAGAAAGAACACAAGGACGTCCATATGGACACACCGTGTGACGGCAGGCCAGTCGTCGAGCATGGGGTTGGGTGGGTCTTCAGGAGGAGAAATATCAGTTGTTCTTGGCAATACATAAGAAAACGATTAATTTTGTATCCACGAAAAATCCTTGTAGGAATATTGTTTTCTCTCAAGTTTAGGACTATTTAAGATGATAACAATTCTGAAACTAATTTCTCGAATCATGATATTACTCCATTGAATAACAAGGGGAAATAAATTTCTTACACTCAAAATGATGTCTGTGTACATCTGCTTATGTGTAAGATATAGTCTTAGGTCAATATCCATCAGTTAAATACGCAAGATATATCTGGATATTATCTTCAATAGTATTATTATTTCTTTTTCCTTTACCTCATCCCCGGGCATCATGATTTATTTAAGTTTTCTAGTACATTGACGAGGGAAATATATTATCAGTCACTCAGTATCCACTAACCGTGCATTTGAATTACATGATAATATTGCATATACAAAACTGTCAGATTCTAATGTGAATCCAGCTCTTCCAAGTTGAGTAGTTTTTAAGAGTTGTCTATTTGTAAGTCAATTATTTTTAGCAACAATTCATTTTAAGTTCATTTCTTTTGTAGCAGCTAGTTTTGGACACAGAGTTTATTGAAATAGCAGTGAGGTGTGCCAAGGTTGATTTTAACAGTTGACATTGGGTAAATAAATAGATTTATATCATGGAGAGTTCAGAGAGTTGGCTCAAGATTACAAAGTAACATTAAAGTGATGTTTTTCCTCATAGAGATGATCCACTACCTCAAATAACGATCTAAAAGTTATTTTCTTCAGCCAGGTGATATGCATAGATAAAGTCTTTGATATCAAATTCAAACATTTATCTAGGGTATGAAATGATGTATCAAAAATGTGGGTTTGGACAGTTATGGTGTATTCAATTGTACTGGCACATAGTATTTAGAGTGATAAAGATAAAATATAATACAAATATTGCGTAGCATATGGTACTGTTTTTTTGTATTACCCTAATTTCAATGTTAGGATGCAAAAGCTTTTATATGTACGTGCTTCATATTGACGTCAATACATATTTCTATATTTTTCAGAAATAGTATATTTCATTAACACGTCCATATTCAACAATAATCAGAATGCACCTTTTCTTCTTCAAATAACCCGTGTATTTAAATTAGCCACAATTTACCAAATGTATTTTCTCTGTTTGTCTTTCAACATATACACCAAAAACTCTTAGGGCTGTGGACACGAACTATTCTTTTGATAGAAATGGCAGAGAGAATAGCCAAGGTCGTCTATTGACAGCTGACACTATAAATAAATATTCAATCAATGTTGTAAGGATTGTAAATTCAGTTCATAATAGTTTTTTTTTAACGAAAAAGAAATAATGGGAGCGGGAGGGGTACTGATAGTTTGCTTAACTGCGTAAGTCCAATATTAAAAGTAAAACTTAATATCGTCTCGTCAGGTAATTTACACCAAATCTTTCCCGTTTTGGCTTCTAGTTTAATAGCATATCAATCTTTGTTAATTATTTAATACAAATGCCAACCTTGTAGTAGAACAAGAGTAATACTATTTACTCATAAAGTGAGTCCGAAAGTGGACAAAATAGCTTGACAGAAGTACGAACTCGCTTACTACAATGGTGCAGTCCAGTACGTTAGCTACTACGCCACGAGGATTTTACCTTACTGCTTTCTTTAGCCGAGTAAAACTGACATTGAACAGAACAGTTTCCCGTCAAAATTAATAGTAATGACTTTTATTTGGAACTTTTTACAATTACTTTTTTTCGGTAATCGAAAAATTTAAAATACGTATTTGTTGTGTATAACTGTGTAATACTATCAATGACAATAAAACGGCATTTACAAACACATAAGTTATCAGAAAAAGGTGGCCGTTATGTAGGGATTATCACTGTATTATAAAACAGATACATTTATGGCCAGTTTATATCAGGGCCGGTTTAGCTTAGTCGGTAGAGCATCATACTTACCAATAGCAAAGGTCTGGGTTCGATACCGGTCCTCACCGAATCAACGCGTGCGTACCAAATCTTGGGTAATTTGATTTGTGAGGTAAAGCGGAAGCAAGGAATGTATTGTGCTCCACCTCAGCAAAATAATCTCTCTGGCCAAACGCTAGCGAACTGGAGATAGACTCCCTAGCTGACGGGGTGATACCGACAATAGGCCACTCCGCCAACTTTACGTTTACTTTTATGAATTAAAATAATACCCTTGGGAAAGGTATGGATCCAACTATTCTCCCTTCAGCTATTGGTAGATAGGACAGTTTTGGCTCTAACATTTGTTAGGCAACTAGTCTATGAGAAGGAAAACTCTGAATTGAAGTCTCTTAAACTCCCCTGGAGAAATTGACATCGTGTTTTGTTCTACCCGTTCGGAGGAGTTGGTATATATATATATATATAT
>CM042158.1:65934355-65956855 GCA_023376005.1 Doryteuthis pealeii | reverse complement strand
GAAGGCGCGTGATCTAATGGTTAGAGTCATAGGAAATGGACTCGTAGATCCGAGTTCAATTCCTGGACAAAGCTGTTTGCATTTCACATGGCGCTAATACCCTTGGAAAAGGTATGAATTCAATTCGCCATCCAGCTATGGGTAAATAGTAGGGCAGACTGGGCTCTTTAACCATAGCTAGGTAACCAGTCTAGGAGGAGGAAAACTCTGAATTCCACTTAATAAATTGACCTTGTGTCGCATCTTGCTCGTGCGGAGGGGTTGGTAAATATATATTTCGATTACTAGTAACAGGTCATCACTCCTTTCAAATGAAGCCGCAACGCTACATAATGTTGAATCTACGTTCTGTTTATATGTATATCCTACAAACACCAAGCCAGCCACCTTTGTATTAACGAATTAGGCGAATGTGTTGCGGATCATCCTCATAATAAAGGCGAGCTTAGAGCACGGATTCCATTGACTTTCGCCATCCGTTACTATCAGCCATCGATCTTGGTTATTTGTGAGCAATTACCCAAACCCCCGACCCCGACAGAATGTGACTTACCTTCAGTGTTTAAGCAGTTTATTTGCCTCATACCCCACCTGTATGGACTGGGCACAAGGCTCCGTTTTAATGTGGGTCCATGCTACTTTAAACTCTAAATCAAGAGATTCATCAAAAAGAAAAGATATAGGACCACTCAATTTAGTAAGACCAACATCCAAACTAAATTCTTTTAAACGACGCTGGGTGGTACCTAAAAAGGTTTTTAACGTGTACTCCTTCTCCACCAATTTTTCTTTTTTCACATCTAACAAATCCAACACTCTGCCTGTCAAATAAGATCTCTGGCTACCAGAGTCAAGTAGACAATTTATTCTACATTTGTTATTACCCTTTCCAAGAGATATTTCTATAATAGGTAGAAGCAATTGTTCATCCCTATCCTGAAAACAAGGGTTAGCGTTCACAGGTTGCTCCCTTTCCCCTGAACACAAAGCGCCAGCATGCGAACAGCTACTACAACTCCAACAGGGCCTAAGTTGATTTCGCTTGCCTGGACAATTGTCAGCAGTATGAAAAATATTAGTACAAATTGTACACAATTTATTAACTCTGCATTGCTGTATACGCTCTCTCAGAGTGGGGTAGTTTTTACAGTAAAAGGCAAGGTGAGTGTTGGTTTTACAAAAATTACACTTGAAACTCATCTTATCAGATTTAATATGGAAATTTTGAAGCGTAGAAGGTCCATCTACTTTGACCTTATAACTAGTCTTGTCATGAAAAGAATTAGATTTCTCCTGATTCCGAGGATAACTCAAAGTGGGATTTGTAATTTCCAAGGTCTGAATAACATCGGAATAGGTGTCAAATATATCATGCAGCGAAGGATAATTATATCCCACTGCATGTATTATGCCCTTTTTCAAGGACATTGGTAATTTGTCAAGAACCCCCGACCCCGACAGAATGTGACTTACCTTCAGTGTTTAAGCAGTTTATTTGCCTCATACCCCACCTGTATGGACTGGGCACAAGGCTCCGTTTTAATGTGGGCCCACCCACAAGCCGAAGCTAATGGGTGGGAGAGAACAAAAATTGCATTGATCCCTTCGGCATTCCCCCTCAAGGGGGGCGCCTCAGGCGCTGGGCAATAAACCCAGCCCTGTCCCTATGTCAGGGGGGCAGGTGTTTGCCTGGGGGGATGGCCCCCTGGGATCGACGCTATTAATTAACAGCACCTTATCCAGAGGCCGAAGCTCACTGGACCTCCCAGTTGGGAGTTATAAGGTCAGTGTTTAAGCAGACTAAAGCTGATTTGAATTCGTAGTTTTTCTTCTCCTTGGCTGATTGCTTAGTCAAGACTAAATAACCCAGTTTGGTGTACTATTATCAATAACCGGAGAATAACAGATTGATTCAGGCATTTCCCAAGGACTCCAGTTTAAGAGAAACATAAAAATCACTGATTTTTTTTTAAAGACGAGGCTTGATATCTATTATTTATATTTTTCGTACAGTTATCCTCATTTTTCTCGTGATATATAAAAATACAATGTTTCAGCCCATGTAAACTCTAGCCTTCTTCAGTTGTATCTTGTATATCCAAACAAAGCACTGATTCAGCTTGGGAAATAATTTTAAATTGTTTGATTGTTGAGCAAACAAATCGTTGAAGAAATTATTATGATCAATAACGTCAATCGATGCAATCAATATCCAATGTTTTTTTTTCTGCTCAGTAGTAAACTATTCAAAATGATTTCCCAATTTGACTGATGGCTATGCTTGGATAGACAAGGTATACCTGAAGATTGCCAGACGTTACAACGGTCGAAAGGTTGTTTTTTTATATCACAATAGAGATGAGGTCAAGGGTCCGAAAAGTACAAAATTATAAACAGCCACAATCAGATTTTTAACCCCATTTCCTACCATGGTAACTGTAACGATAGTTTATTTCGTTATGTGAGCCTGTCTGTCTGTATGTATGAATTGATGTAGGAGGTCTGTACAAATATATATATATATATATATATATATATATATATATATATATATATATATATATGGTATGAGCTCTCTAATTGGTAATTTAAATTAACTCTCACTACTAAGCATATAAGCAATGATCGTTTCCCCGGATCTCTCAGTGACCGTAAAATACATAAACAAACCTATGTACTTAATAGTTTAAAAAATACCAGTCTCGCTACAGCTGTCAGTGGCCGGTCAGTCTGAGTTCTTCCCTAGCCAAAGATTGTTGTGTCTAGCCACACTGAAAAGGCGTGAAACGCCGAAACACACGTCTGTGGATGACTTATATATATATTATATATATATATATATATATATATATATATATATATATATATATATATATATATATATATTGAATATCAGGAATAGTGAGTATGCGGCCTTAAAAAGAATGAAAGTTGTCATTTTGCCTATACATACATAACGGACTGCTATTGAGCATTTTTCTGCTTCAAATTAATAATTATAATACCGTATATCGTACGACTTTGTCAAGGTATCACCAGAAGCATGCATGATACCCGTCAAGGAAGAAATCGTCAGTATTGGCTCCTGGTCATTGTGCTACTTTCCCCATCTAAAATTACCTCAGTGAGATTTCATACTAAATAAAAAAAATTAAAGATTAAAGAGATGGCAATAACTCAGACTTATTTTTGAATAGCTGGAATCTTTCCCGATTGACCTCACATATCGGTTCTATACCGTCTATTTAGATACAGCATATAAATTATTTCTTAAAGTGGTGTATTAGTATATCTAGAAGTACAAAACTATATATCTAATCACATACACGTATATTTAATTTAACATCACACGTACTCTTCTCACTGTTAGATTTACATATACACATACACAAAAAAATAGACAAACGTATTCAGAAATATATGATTTGCATATACAGAGTAAAGAACATAAATATAAGAAGAAAGAAAAAAAAACATATCGGTAGACATTACACGGAAAGCTAAAGATCATCACTGGTATTTGATTTAAGGCTATTCGTGATAAATATTATATATATATATATATATATATATATATATATATATATATATATATATCTTAAATAGATTTTTCTTCGGACAATAAATACGTGCAGGGGTGAGGGGGTTTTATTTTTGAATACCAACCAACGTCAGCTTTTGAGATGAAAGGGAGACAGCAATAATGGCAGAATATCTCCGAAACGCGTCTATTGATTAATCGCTTCCGGTAGTCGAAAATATATAGATGAGGGGAGGGGGCAGTATCAGCGAGTGCCAATACGAGACGACGTATTATGTGAGTGATTAAGTAGACAGCATAGAATCAAAAATATATTGATGAAAAATAAGTAACATTCATACGAAATTAAAGAAAATAAAATGCTAGTACATATATATATATATATATGTGTGTGTGTGTGTGTGTGTGTGTGTGTGTGTGTGTGTGTGTGTGTGAATGTGCGTATGTGTGTGTGTGAATTTGTAGATAGATATATTGGTAGATAGGTAGATAGATAAATAGATAGATAGATACTTACCCATCTCTCTGCAGCAACTCCATTACTGACAGTGTGTGTGTGTGTGTGTGTGTGTGTGTGTGTGTGTGTGTGTGTGTGTGTGTGTGTGTGTGTGCATGTGTCTGTACATTTGTAGTTAGATAGATAGATAGATAGATAGATGGATAGATAGATATTTATCCATCTCTCTGCAGCAACCTCATTATTACCAGTTTTATGAATTTCTGAAAAGTAATTCAATCATCAGAAACGCTAGCGAACCAAAAGACAAAAAACCCCCAAAAAAAATCATCAATTGCCCCTACATTTATTGTTACACCCCTTTGATTCTACCGAAAATGTTTAAGAAGAAAAAAGCCTTAATACGAAAGACACAAATACATTGTGTGGTATCTTGGAAGGAGCACCTCACAAGAATGCAGATGTACGGCCACATTTATCCTACACAAAAACGTTCTGAGTTAGACGAACAAGACATTCTGGACACTGCTGAAAAAGCAAGGAGGGACTTTCTCTTGCTGACACTTCCACATGAACACAGCAGTGCAGACCAGCCAACAAAAAGCTATATAAATCAGCTATGTAAGGATTCTACATGGCGGTCAGAAGACCTGTCGGGAGAGTTGGCCGATGGAAACGAGTGAGGAAAGAGATGGGAATTTATTCGTGCTGTTAATGTGACCTGGTGAGAAAGTCATATATATATATATATATATATATATATATATATATATATATATATATATATATATATGTGTGTGTGTGTGTGTGTTTCATGTAATATATGTAATATATGTAATAACAGATGTATTTCCCATTGAAGTCGGATGTCGGGGATTTATTACCAACTCAACCTCGGCATTTTTGTCTAAACTTGGACTTTCTCCACCAGACAAGAGTAAATACTTAAAAAAGATTCAGGAGAAAGCTCTAACCGCATCAGTGTAGATATGGCAGTCCTATATTGTGACATCAAACCGACAAAGTCTGATGGTATCGTGAGATACTGCTGGGGCGATCTGGGTTAGTGATAATGATGCTTCGGTCCCGAAACAATGACTGAACCCAGAGTCATCATCTGATGAAGGCTTTGTTGGTTGCAATGCTACTGTTTAAATAGCAGTCATTGTATAAAGAGTATATATATATATATATATATATATATATATATATATATATAATATATATATATCGGTGTCAAGAATATAAACAAAGCCATCATCATTAAAAAACGTAACAGTGTGGGTAGCAATAAATAAAAATGCTATTAATATATTTTATTGTAATTAGATACATCCTAATATTATGATTGTGCAGTAAAAAAATAAAACACATCTATAGACTTCTTCATTTGGAAAGAAATTATGTATTACAATACACTTAAACAAGATACATGCAACCGGCATCGTCGTATTTGAATTCACTTTCCTCTTCAGAAAATGGTCTTCCAATTCTAAACAACCAATGCATTTATATAATGAACAAATCATTTCTCTTATATGTAGACTTCCTAACTGTATCAGAGTGCGATTAGAAATCATATCAACAATCAAATAGCACGTATATCCCTAATACGTCGATTACTTATTAAAAAAAAACGGACGTTATATATATATATATATAAGTATATAGTATATATATATATATATATATCTTATTATAATGGAGATTGTGTGTTTTTCCCTCTGTAACCGAAACTATATTACTACTCAAGTCACAATTCTCTTAGTTATTTATATAACATTCTCAATGATTTTATTTTTATTTAAACCTCAATTATTAATAAAATTGTTTTACATTATTAATACTGTTAACCATATCTACATACTAACAACATGCAATTATATTTATATATACAACAAAATAGCAGTTTCCAGTGTGAACGGGAAGGCTAATTTGCATATTGATATTAAAAATGTGATTTTAATAAATATGTGCTTAGTATTATTGATATCTAACTTTTTGGTTTTCTCTTAATGAATATAAGCAAACAACTCTTCAATGAATCTTAATTGAAATCCGTTAACAAGAAAAAATAACTGTAATTTTATTCTTCACTTCCTCTTTTAACTAAATACTTAAATTTGAAAAAATAACAATGAAAGACGAGAGTGATAGAAGAGTAAGTTTCAGTTGTTCTATTTTTCGATTATACCCACCCTCTGTTTCAAATCTTTTTATCTGCAAACTTATTTAGTTTCATTAGCCTTTCTAATTTAATATAATATATTATTACATTAAAACTTAAATACTTGTACCCGGAGGGTGCATATATTTGCTAGTATATATAAGAGAGTTTCATAATTTGCTTGAAGCATTGTGTATGTATTGGTTAGGAGTTTGATTTAGAAGGCTATCACAATGCAGTTTGGAATAAATAAAAAATAATAATACGGTAAGAATGGTGTTGTGTGTTGACCTGTATGTTTTATTCTCTCTTGAATTTTCGAGGTAATACCTCTTTATCAAAAGAATTGAACTGAAGCAGTCCAGCTATGGCATTTCTTCCCAAATGAGGCCTCTTTTAACTAAATACTTAAATTTGAAAAAATAACAATGAAAGACGAGAGTGATAGAAGAGTAAGTTTCAGTTGTTCTATTTTTCGATTATACCCCCCCTCTGTTTCAAATCTTTTTATCTGCAAACTTATTTAGTTTCATTAGCCTTTCTAATTTATTATAATATATTAATATATTATTACATTAAAACTTAAATACTTGTACCCGGAGGGTGCATATATTTGCTAGTATATATAATGGGAACTTTTGACCTCAGGTTTCATGCTTTTACACATTCATGACACATACACACACACATGCACTATAAATTCTCATGGCCTTAAATGAGAAAACAAAGGAGAAAATCAATATCTTTTTGAAAAGAACAGGAGTTCTAAATTCACTTGAATATTAGAAATCCACTGTCTCTTATGACTCTTGTGCGACACCATTTCGCGTGTCATCGGCCAACACCATCTTCGTGTGAATTGCACTACGTCAACCCGTACTTTAGAGGCCAATGCCAAATTCCTTTCACGACATTCTCTCAATAGCGTGAGACGATTCAAATTAACCTTGTTGAAAATGACTGGAGACAGACAAAAACGCTTGAAACCATTAATCATTTGGACAATTTATTCAATCTAGATATACGTTCCCTTGATCATAAACAAGAAAAACTTTAAATGATAATCGTACACTCTTCCTATTCTGTTCTATCTAACTAAACATGCATGCTTCTGCTATCCTATTCTTGTAGTATATATATATATATATATATATATATATATATATATATATATATATATATATATATATATATATATATTGAAGGCCAATACAATGCGTATGAAAAATAAAAACAAAAAGATGTTATTTTTTTAGACAAAAATAACATCTTTTTTTTTTGTTTTTATTTTTCATACGCATTGTATTGGCCTACAAAATATTAATATATTATAACATACTTAACAATGCTTCAAGCAAATTACCAATTGCTTATATATATATATATATATATATATATATATATATGGTATTTCTGGAAAAGATGACTTACCGGTGAAACAGGTCACAAAGGTTAGTTGATGTAAGATTCACAATGATAAGGCAGCGATATAACAAATATAAAGTGCTCAATACGTTGGTAGAGCAAATTTATTATGATAGCGGTACACAGTAAAACCTACCCGAGTTTCACCATAAGGATGTTCAGGATTAAATCCACTGGATTAATCAAGATGTCGATTAATTGCAGTTGATTGCACGTGTGTATTTTTTTTTTTTTTGCGATAAACGTTTGGTTACAGGACCGCGGTCAAAGAACGCTGATTCAAGATTCAAAAATTCACAAATGGTGAAACTCGAGTAGGTTTTTACAGTGTACCACTATCATATATATATATATATATATATATATATATATATTATATATATATTGTGTGTGTGTGTGTTTGTGTGTGTTTGTGTGTGTGTAAACCAGTTCTATATATGTATTGAGCACATTTTATATTAATTGTTGTTATCAACTGCTTTGCACCTGAGGATACGATTGTGGTGACTGGGCGGTCTTTGACCTAGGTACTAAATGGTACTTTGGCATGTAAAACTCCACCTCAGCCTTTACTTGGGCTTTATGGGTAGTTGGAAAGACCCCATCCTATCAATCGGCTGGTCATGCACCTATACGATTGTCCTGAGCGTTTTCTTCAAATGGTTTTTAAGGAAAATGCCTAAACGTTTTTTATCATATGGGTGCGAGAAGACGGTAGATAAGTGTCAATCACTAATAATTCTACCAGTTTATTAAAACACATGAAGTCAATCCAAATTATTCGTACCTGGTTATAAAACCAAATCAAACAAAAATATTCAGTTAAAAATTAAAAACTATTTGGTTTAAAATCATTTATAAAAAAGACAAGATATGGCATTGAATAAGCCACCAGGGTTGATATGCCATGGAACCAAAGAAACACCCAAACATCCCTAATCCTAATGTATTCCATCGTCCAGAATGTTTTCTGAAAAGTCCCTTTCCGTTGATGTTCAGAAAAAAAAAATAAGCCATATTTTTTTTTAAATAGGGAGGGTGTGGCAGGTATTCTATACAAAAATACATTAAATTATTCCGAGTTGATTATCGAAAACTGAGGTCTTATTTTCTTCTGAAACAAGATAGGGCGCTTTTAATTTACTATTGTCAGCTAAATTGCTCGTATAATTTGATGTATCAATTCCAAATGACGATAATAAGTAACTGAGACCGTTTTCCAATAGACGATAATGGATTAATCTAACGATTTTATTCAAGCCCATTAGACAGTAGTAATTAACATGAATCCGTTGTGATTTTGTTAATGAAGTAAAAATCGTCAGTACTTTTTATGAACATGATGGTCATTTGGAAACCTTTCGACTATTAAGTGCAAACTCAGAACGTTGTGTTACAGCTATTTGTGTTTGAAGAGGTAGTGTTCTTCAGGTTGGTCTATATATGGGTCTTTTTTCATGTATTTTGAGTACTGAATATTTTTTTCACGATGATCGTGTTGACAGTGTTTGTAGTTCAGTAGTTCCAATTGTTTTTCTTTTTGCTCAGGTACAGCTTTGTTTTTTTTCTCGATTTTTTTCCACCTTTGAATTGATTTTAAGAGATATAAGATTAAAAGATGTGATTACAGCTAATTTCAACGCTATTTTGTAAGATGATCTTTTGGTATTAAGATGTTATTTGTTCACAGATTATTTTAGTGTCTTGTCAACCTTTATTAGGATCTGTTGGTGGGTTTTGAATACACCGATTGTATACATTTATGAGGGGTAACTCCCCAAAAGGGGAGTTCCGCGAATGACACTAAACTGTATCTGGTGATGTTGCATGCTTTCTTGAGCGCAGGAGAATGTGAAATACCCATTCGTTGCCATTAATTTCAATCCCATCTTAAGCTGGAGTAGTTGCCCCTGTTAGGCTCATATATTAAGGTTTGGTTTGGTTTGGTTTGTTTTACGACATATCAACCTCAGTGGGTCATTTAATGCTGATAAAGTTTTGAAATAAATCAATTCTTAATGGATAATACAATTTTTTTATAAATACATTTTTCTATTTAACCCATAGATGGGACCCTAACAGGTACTACCACTCCGGGTCAGAGTGGACCAGGGAGCAACGGTGATGAAGGGGTGCTCCACATTCCCTAAACCTCTAAAACTTGAATCTCACCATCAGATGTAGTTTAATGTCATTCCCAGGACATGTAGACCCTCAGCCAGAGCCTTCTAGCACCCATATGATAAAACGTGTTGGGGCTTGCTATAAGTGCAATAGGGTTGGGGCAATCATATAGGTGCTAGGGATTGACGTCACCAGCCGATTGATCGGGGGGGGCTCTCGAGTCGAGTATTGCAAGTCAAGGACTGCTCATCCACTTGGGTTCTATCCTTAAGCATCACAGGTCGCCACCCACGGCCAACAGGTGGCCCCATTGGGGGAGTCTTACTCCTGTGAAGAAGTGCATTCGGGGCATTCTAACGCCCCAGCCGACAGGGCGGCATATATTAAGGGTAAACAGAACCGTTTGCAAATTGTTAGTATTGAACAAAAATACTTAAACCCATGTAAGTAAAATCGTCGGGGCGGCCTAATGTCAGTATCAGCCAGACAGAGAGGGAGTATATCCCCTTTTCACAAGCGCCAGACCAAGGAGATCAGCGCAACACCTACCACCAGCTCCTCACTTTGCCACACAGATCCCTGTGCAACTCATACGTTGAGTTGGCGAGGGCCAGTATCGAACCAAGAACCTTATGATTCCTAGCCGAACACTCTACCAACTAAGCTCAACCGACCCATGTAAACGCGTGTAAATTTTATATGTTTTTGTCTGATCTTTATCTGAAAATGACATCATGTTTCTGTTATCACCAATTATGTTGAATGATATCCCTCTTGGATTACAAGGACCTGGGTTCAATATCAGGTCACTTTTCCAGAAGAGCTCAAGGAATAGTTCAAACAGTCACGTGGCTGAGTTTTGGGAAACAGATTTTTCAGGAGATAATTTTTTAAAAAATGTTCATGACATCAGATCCGCTTTTAATTGGTAAGTTGCTTTTGGTCCAAAAGTATTCTGTCGGTTTATTCATTCAGGGATAAATTTAAATCCTACTGAAGCTACTGAAATATACTTCTCTGATTATTATTGCCGTAAGGAAAGGGAAAACGCGACCGAGTTCAAATTTTCGACGGGACTATTTGCATTTTACATGTACGATAATTCTTTTGTGAAAGGAAATTTTGCAGCACCCAGCACATTTCCTCATAATGATAAGGAAATGTGCTGGGTGCTGCATAAATACCTCATGTTTGTTTTTTTTAAACTGTCACCTGTGTGATACAAGTAAATTAATTTTTGTTTTGTTTTGTTTTATGGCATATCAACCTCAGTGGGACATTTAATGCCGATAAAGTTTTGAAATAAATCAATTCTTAATGGATAATACAATTTTTTTTAAAATACATTTTTCTATTTAACCCATAGATGGGACCCTAACAGGTACTACCACTCCGGGTCAGAGTGGACCAGGGAGCAATGGTGATGAATGGGGTGCTCCACATTCCCCAAACCTCCAAAACTGGAACCTCACCATTAGATAGAGTTTAACGTCATTCTCAGGACATGTAGACCCGCAGTCAACCGCCTTCTAGCACCCATATGATAAAAAGGGGTTGGGGCTTGCCATAAGGGCAATATGGTTGGGAAAATCATATAGGTGCTAGGGATTAACGTGACCAGCCGATTGATCGGAGGGGGCCTCTCCGACCGCCCGTCTAGCCCAAGATAGGGCTAAAGTGGAGTATTGCATGTCATGAATTGATCATCCATCTGGGCTCTATCCTTAAGCATCACGGGTCGCCACCCACGGCCAACAGGTGGCCCCATTGGGGGAGTCTTACCCCTCTGCAGAGGTGCAGTCGGTGCATTCTAATGCCCCAGACGACAGGGCGGCAAGTAAATTAAGGCAAATAATATTGGTTTAATAATATACCTAATGTCGTACCATTTTTCTAGATAGGATCAGTTCTTATGGTCTGGACTGTTGCACAACATGTGTGTATTGTTGGTGATATTGGTCGCTTCATCTAGCTAATGTCGTACCTTTTTTTTCAGATAGGATCAATTTCGATCTTGGTTTGGACAGTCGCACAATATGCGTGTGCTGTTGAAAGGTTGTTTTTTTTTCAGACCGGCGAATCTATAATTGCTACACAGAAAGCTTTTCATGTTCATTTCCTGTTACGTCGGAATTATGCTGTTCCGGTTAGAGAATCAATACTGCTATGGGTTGAAAATTCCAGAACCACATGTTCATCGATTGAAAAAAAAGTAACGTGAATAAAAAGTGTAGTCCTTTATTTAAACAACAGATGAATAATTTCTGTAATATCAGTTCCTTTAAAAACATGACCAGTCCAAGTTTTGATCGGGCCTGACTGTATCTAAAAACATAAAATGGTTCAAATATTTGTTGGATGGAGATACCATTGCCACTTACCTTACTGCCGCTTGCACCAGGCAGGTGACCGTTTTAAATGTGGGAGATAATTATTGCGTACCCTGTATAATAAAATTATTATAAAGGAAATAGGGTAGTTTGTTACTATAACAACTGAAACATAGTTTGGGGATAGTTGAAAAGTAGAAAGATATTAGTATTATTTGTGTTATTCGGACTATTGTCCCCATCTTCATTGTTATTTGTACAACGTTGCAGCCGATATACCCTCCGGCCTTCTTCAGGTACTTCTTGTCGGACTCGGTAACCTTCTCGGACTCGGAAACCTTCTTTTCGAACTCGGGAACTTTCTTGTCGTATTCGGGAGCCATCACGGAACTTTGAACCTAACCCTTTATTTATTCCACGAGGGTATCCTGTTCTCATTCCGCTAACCATAGCTGGGGTAGGAGTTGTGCTAATTAATTAATAATACTAATCTTCAAGCCTCATCTCAAACATTCAGAGAAATAGAAAGATATTAGTTAAACTATTATTTACAAATTCCATTTCTACGGTCTCAATACAATTATAAAATTCACGTAATACTGGAGGCGGTCATACAAATTCCTAAGCCTTCAAGAGCCACCAAATCTATTGCGATGACCCTATTTTAAAGCTGTATTTTAACAGACAATATTTTGGTTAGTTGGTTGAATATTACGGAATATCAAAGCCTTGGGTTATTTTATGTCGATGACATTTTCTTTTATTCATTCCAGTTGTATATTCAATTTTTTTAAATCAGTTCTTTTAAACAGATATTTAACTCATGTTTAATCTATGTAACTCAGAGATGGAACCTCTACAGCAGAAAATGGGTAACATTAGCAGAAACTCATTCATTGGCATTTCAGTCTCGGAAGAATATAATAA
This sequence comes from Doryteuthis pealeii, assembly GCA_023376005.1. Lineage (NCBI taxonomy): Eukaryota > Metazoa > Mollusca > Cephalopoda > Myopsida > Loliginidae > Doryteuthis > Doryteuthis pealeii. The sequence continues at coordinate 65,943,884 of CM042158.1, read as the reverse complement.
AATGTTTATGTGCTCCTGAAGTTACAGCGCCTCATGTGACTGTGAAGTCTGATGTTTGAAAAACATTCTCGACCACAGATTTCGCATTTGAAGGCTGTCGCTGAAGATGTTGATGTGCCGGTACTTTGTTGTCGCTGCTTTCTTCTAGACCTCTTAGCTTCATGGTGTTGCGTCAGGGTAACTTCTGACATAAACAGTCCTCTATGGAGATTCTGCAGCCACCGAGGGCTGTCCTGGGCAAAATTTTCCCAGCTAAAAGGGGCAATGCCAAAACACCTGAGATCATTCTTGCATACATCCTTGAATTGCAGCTGGGGGCGACCTATCTGTCTTTTACCAGACGTAAGCTCTGCATAAAGTATGTCTAGATTGATTCGTCCATCATCCATCCGACGTACATGACCCAACCATCGGAGACGACGTTGCCTCAGCAGAGAACACAGAAACTAGGTAACAAATATATCGCATATGTTTAATAAAGAACCATAATTATTCCATTATTATGATGACAAACTGAGTATTTATTCACCTATGAGTAGAAAAAAAGAGGAAAAGAAAGAGTAAGAGGCTCAGGGAGGGAAAGAGAAGCCCATATATTCTATGAGATAAAAATAGTAAATTATAATCAAACAAAAAGTGTGGGGAAATCGCTGTTGTACAAATTATAGCTTATTTGTTATTCTACGGATATTAAACATATTGACTATTTGTGAGGTGTTTACAGGCATTTCAGCCGAAAATAATATTCCGAACAACTCAGTTTTCAACAATGTGGTTTGTAGGAACATTGTAAAACACCAGGTGGTAGCATAATAAACGTTCTGCACTGTGACTTCATAGCGGGAATGATAAATCAAAATCGAGTAAAAAAACAAAAAACAGTGCTTATGTAGTTCCATTGCAGATATATATAGGAATTTAAAATACTGCGAGCGCAAAATTGCCGTTTCTTGCTATGTAGATAGGATAAATAACAATTTATGCAAGGACGGAAAGACGGAATTGTTGTCGCAGTTTAGTAAGCATAACACACACACACACACACACACACACACACACATATAATATATATATATATAATATATATATATATATATATATATATATATATATGAAAGTAAATACACAAGCGATGTGTTTATGATATGGCTTTTTTTAGCCGACAATTTTTTGGAGAATATGTGCTTAATTGAAGTCGTACCTAATTTTGAAATTAATTAATAATAATTAATTAGTCGGGCATCCCTATTTAAATGTAAGGCTAAATAAATCGAGAAATTATACATACAGAGATTGATTTTTCTCGATTTGTTTAGCCTTACATTTAAATAGGTATGCCCGCCTAATTAATTATCTTTCAAAATTAAGCACATAAATATATATATATATATATATATATATATATATATATATATATATGATTAAGGGAATATTCAACGGATAAAAAAGAAAAATCGATAGATAGTGTGAAAAAAAAAGAAGCGAAAAGTCTAGATAAAAAATCCTGAAATGTGCTCAATATTACTTGTATAGCCTGTCCAGGAAACCCAATCAATGACAGAGGTTTCAACGAGAAATGTTGTATATTTCTTTATTGTAAACATGCTAAATTGTGTGCGAGTTCCATTGTTGAACGTTATCTCTTTTATGAAACGACATGCACATATCACGACATCTTCACACACACACACACACACACACACACATACATATATATATATATTATATATATATATATATATATATATATATATATATATAATCGGCAGAGCGTTCGACAAGAAACCAAAGGTTACTAGTCGATACCGGCCCTCGTCAAATCAACGTATAAGTAACACAGGGATCTGTGCTGTAAGTAAGTAGCTGTGGTAGGTGTTGGCTCCACCTCAGATGCAAACACAATCTCCTTGGTTAGCGCTAGAGAAAAGAGATAGACTCCCTCGCTGATTGGCTGATACCAACTTTAAGTCACCCTTGACGACTTTACTTACTTTTGCAATTCAGCGCGATTATGCTAAGAGACAACCTATCAGGTGGAGCACCCCATTTAGATCTTTAATCAAGCCTTCAGACCCCTTGAGTGGTAGTGGGTGCGACGAATGTTACCGAGTATGCACTCCCGACGGCTCAACAACAAGTACCGCACATCAACATCTTCAGCGACAGCCGTCAAATGCGAAATCTGTGTCGAAGAATGTTTTTCAAACATCAGACTTCACAGCACATGAGCGCTTGTAACTTCAGGAGCACATAAACATTTTATTATATTCTTCCGAGACTGAAATGCCAATGACATGAGTTTTGCTAACTGTTCACCATTTTCTTGTGTAGAGTTCCATTCTCTGAGTTACATAGATTAAACATGATGTTAATATCTGTTTAAAAAACTATTAAAAAAATTGAAAAATACAACTGATTAAAAGAAATATGTCATCGACATAAATTAACAAGGCTTTGATATTCCTTAAATAATTCAACACAAAATATCTTGTCTGTGAAAATACAGCTTTAAAATGGGTTCATCGCAATAGATTTGTGCTCATGAAGGCTTAGGAATTTGTATGACCGCCCCAGATTACTGTTGAATTTCTATAATTTATTGAGACTTAGAAATGAATTTGTAAATAGTTTAACTAATATCTTTTCATTCCTGAATGTTGAGATGAGGTGAGATTAGTATCAATTAATTAGCACAACTCCACCCCAGCTATGGTTCTAGCGGAATGAGAACAGTACCTCGTGAAGAAATAAAGGTTAGGTTCAAAGTTCCGTATGGCCCCGAATACACAAGAATTCCCGGTTCGAAAAGAAGGTTTCCGAGTCCGTAGAAGCTTACCGAGCGACAAGAAGTACCTGAAGAAGGCCGTGAGGGTATATCGCGGCAACGTTACAAAATAAACAAGAAGATGGGGACAATCCCGGAATACACAAATAATACTAATATCTTCTACTTTTCACTACCCCAAACTATGTTTCATTGTTATAGAACAACTACCTATTTCCTTATAATACATTTATATACAGGACGCAATAATTATCTCCCACATTAAAACGTCACCTCTGGTGACAAGCGGCAGTAGTTAAGTGCAATGGTATCTCCATCCAACAAATATTTGAACCCCATTTAATGTTTTTAATAAGTCAGCCCGATCAAACTTGACTGGTCATGTTTTTTAAAGACTGATATTACAGAAATTATCATCTTGTTTAAAAAAGGACTACACTTTTTATTCACGTAACTTTTTTTTTCAATCGATGAACATGTGGTTCTGGAAATTTTCAACCATTAGCAGTTATTTATTCTCTAACCGAACCAAATTCCGAAACAGAAATGACATGAAAAGCTTTCTGATTAGAATTATAGATCGCCGTCTGAAAAAAAAAAAACCTTTCAACAGCACACGCATTGTGCGGACTGTCCAAACAAGATCGAAATTCATCTGAAAAAAAAGGTTACACATTAGCTAGATGAAGCGACCAAATATCACCAACAATACACACATGTGGCAACAGTTCCAGACCATTAGAACTGATCCATATCTAGAAAAATGGTACGACCATAGCGTATATTACCAATATATTTGCCTTAATTCTACTTGCCGCCCTTCGTCTGGGCATTAGAATCACCGACTGCACCTTCTGCAGAGGGCTAAGACATCCCCCCAATGGCCACCTGTTGGCGGTGGACCCGTATGCTTAGGATAGAAGCCCAGATGGCATGATCAATTCATACAGCAATACTCCACTTTACCCTATCTGGCTTAGACGGGCGTCGAAGCCCCCTCCGATCAATTCGCTGGTCACTTTAATCCCTAGCACCTATATGATTTCCCAACCATATTGCCCTTATGCAAGCCCCAACCCTTTTTATCAATGTGTGCTTAGAGCGTGTGACTGCGGGTCTACTGTCCTGAGAATACGTTAACTCTATCTAATGGTGAGTTTCCAGGTTTGGAGTTGGGGAATGTGGAGCACCCATATCAATCACCATTGCTCCCTGTCCACTCTGACCCGGAGTGTAACCTTGTTAGGTTCCCATCTATGTGTGAATAGAAAAATTATTTTAAAAAAAATTGTTTATCCATTAAGAATTGATTATTTCAAAAACTTATCGCATTAAATGTCCCACTGAGGTTGATATGCCATAAAACAAAACAAAACAAAATTAATTTACTGTATCACACAGGTGACAGTTTTAAAAAAAAACAAACATAGTATTTATGCAGCACCCAGCACATTACTTATCATTATGAGGAAATGTGTGGGTGCTGCAAAATTCCTTTCAAAAAGAATTTCGTACATGTAAAATGCAATAGTCCCGTCGAAAATTTGAACTCGGTCGCGTTTTCCTTTCCTTACGCAATAATATTCAGAGAATATATTTCAGTAGCTTCAGTAGGATTTAAATTTATCCCTGAATGAAAACCGACAGAATACTTTGGACCAAAAGCAATCTTACAATTAAAAGCGGATTGATGTCATGAACATTTTTTAAAAAATAATCTCCTGAAAAATTCTGTTTCAAAACTTCAGCCACGTGACTGTTTAAACTATTCCTTGAGCTCTTCTGGAAAAGTACCTGGATATTAACCCAGGTCCTTGTAATCCAAGAGGGATATCATTCAACATTAATTGGTGATAACAGAAACATATGTCATTTTTCAGATAAAGATCAGACAAAAAACATATAAAATTACACGCGTACATGGGTCGGTTGAGCTTAGTGGTAGAGTGTTCGGCTAGGAATCATAAGTTCTTTGGTTCGACTGGCCCTCGCCAACTCAACGTATGAGTTGCACAGGGATCTGTGTGCAAAGTGAGGAGCTGGTGGTAGGTGTTGCGCTGATCTCCTTGGTCTGGCGCTTGTGAAAAGGGGATATACACTCCCTCTCTGTCTGGCTGATACTGACATTAGGCCGCCCCGGACGATTTTACTACATGGTTAAGTATTTTTGTTCAATACTAACAATTTGCAAACGGTTCTGTTTCCCTTAATATATGCCGCCCTGTCGGCTGGGCGTTAGAATGCCCGAATGCACTTCTTCAACAGGAGTAAGACTCCCCCAATGGGGCCACCTGTTGGCCGTGGGTGGCGACCTGTGATGCTTAAGATAGAACCCAAGTGGATGAGCATCCTTGACTTGCAATACTCGACTCGAGAGCCCCCCCGATCAATCGGTCTGTGACGTCAATCCCTAGCACCTATATGATTGCCCCAACCCTATTGCACTATAAGCAAGCCCCAACACGTTTTATCATATGGTGCTAGAAGCTCTGGCTGAGGGTCTACATGTCCGGGAATGACATTAAACTACAATCTGATGGTGAGATTCAAGTTTTAGAGGTTTAGGAATGTGGAAGCCACCCCTTCATCACCGTTGCTCCCTGGTCCACTCTGACCCGGCAGTGTAGTACCTGTTAGGGTCCCATCTATGGTTAAATAGAAAAACTGTATTTATAAAAAATTGTATTATCCATTAAGAATTGATTTATTTCAAAACTTTATCAGCATTAAATGACCCACTGAGGTTGATATGTCGTAAACAAAAAACCAAACCAAAACCAAACCTTAATATAGAGCCTAACAGGGCAACTACTCCAGCTTAAGATGGGATTGAAATTAATGGCAACGAATGGGTATTTCACATTCTCCATGCGCTCAAAGAAAGCATGCAACATCACCAATACAGTTTAGGTCATCGCGGAACTCCCCTTTGGGAGTTACCCCTCCATAAATGTATAACAATCGGTGTATTCAAAACCCACCAACAGATCCTAATAAAGGTTGACAAGACACTAAAATAATCTGTGAACAAATAACATCTTAATACCAAAAGATCATCTTACAAAATAGCGTTGAAATTAGCTGTAATCACATCTTTTAATCTTATATCTCTTAAAATCAATTCCAAAGTGGAAAAAAATCGAGAAAAAAAACAAAGCTGTAACCTGAGCAAAAAAAAAACAATTGGAACTTTACTGAACTACAAACACTGTCAACACGATCATCGTGAAAAAAATATTCAGTACTCAAAATACATGAAAAAAGACCCCAATATATAGACCAACCTGAAGAACACTACCTCTTCAAACACAAATAGCGTAACACAACGTTCTGAGTTTGCACTTAATAGTCGAAAGGTTTCCAAATGACCATGCATGTTCATAAAAAGTACTGACGATTTTTACTCATTAACAAAATCACAACGGATTCATGTTAATTACTACTTGTCTAATGGGCTTGAATAAAATCGTTAGATTAATCCATTATCGTCTATTGGAAAACGGTCTCAGTTACTTATTATCTCATTTGGAATGATTACATCAAATTATACGAGCAATTTAGCTGACAATAGTAAATTAAAAGCGCCCTATCTTGTTTCAGAGAAAATAAGACCTCAGTTTTCGATAATCAATCGGAATAATTAATGTATTTTGTATAGAATACCTGCCACACCCTCCTATTTAAAAAAAAATGGCTTATTTTTTTTTTTCTGAACATCAACGGAAAGGACTTTTCAGAAAACATTCTGGACGATGGAATACATTAGGATTAGGGATGTTTGGGGTGTTTCTTGGTTCCATGGCATATCAACCCTGGTGGCTTATTATTCATGCCATATCTTGCTTTTTATAAATGATTTAAACCAAATAGTTTTTTAATTTTTAACTGAATATTTTTGTTTGATTTGGTTTTATAACCAGGTACGAATAATTTGGATTGACTTCATGTGTTTTAATAAACTGGTAGAATTATTAGTTGACTTGACACTTATCTACCGTCTTCTCGCACCCATTTGATAAAAAAACGTTTAGGCATTTTCCTTAAAAACCTTTGAAGAAAACGCTCAGGACAATCGTATAGTGCATGCCAGCCGATTGATAGGATGGGCTTTCCAACTACCCATAAAGCCCAAGTAAAGGCTGAGGTGGAGTTTTACATGCCAAAGTACCATTTAGTACCTAGTCAAAGACCGCCCAGTCACCACAATCGTATCCTCAGGTGCAAAGCAGTTGATAACAACAATAATATAAAATGTGCTCAATACATATATAGAACTGGTTTACACACACACAAACACACACAAACACACACAACACAATATATATATATTATAATATATATATATATATATATATTATATTATGATAGTGGTACACTGTAAAAACCTACTCGAGTTTCACCATTTGTGAATTTTTGAATCTTGAATCAGCGTTCTTTGACCGCGTCCTGTAACCAAACGTTTTATCGCAAAAAAAAAAAATACACACGTGCAATCAACTGCAATTAATCGACATCTTGATTAAATCCAGTGGATTTAATCCTGAACATCCTTATGGTGAAACTCGGGTAGGTTTTACTGCTGTACCGCTATCATAATAAATTTGCTCTACCAACGTATTGAGCACTTTATATTTGTTATATCGCTGCCTTATCATGTGAATCTTACATTCAAACTAACCTTGTGACCTGTTTCACCGGTAAGTCATCTTTTCCAGAAATACCATATATATATATATATATAATATAATATATATAAGCAATTGGTTAATTTGCTTGAAGCATTGTTAAGTATGTTATAATATATTTAATATTTGTAGCCCAATACAATGCGTATGAAAAATAAAAACAAAACAAAAAGATGTTATTTTGTCTAAAAAAAATAACATTCTTTTTGTTTTTTATTTTCATACGCATTGATTGGCCTTCAAAATATATATTAAATATTATATAATATATAATATATAATATAATAATATATATATATATATATATAACTACAAAAATAGGATAGCAGAAGCATGCATGTTTAGTTAGATAGAACAAATAGGAAGAGTGTACGATTATTCATTTAAAGTTTTCTTGTTTATGATCAAAGGGAACGTATATCTAGATTGATAAATTGTCCAAATGATTAATGGTTTCAAGCGTTTTTGTCTGTTCTCCAGTCATTTTCAACAAGGTTAATTTGAATCGTCTCACGCTATTGAGAGAATGTCGTAAAGGAATTTTGCATTGCCTCTAAAAATAACGGGTTGACGTAGTGGCAATTCACACGAAGATGGTGTTGGCCGATGACACGCGAAATGGTGTCGCCACAAGATCATAAGAGACAGTGGATTTCTAATATTCAAGTGATTTAGAACTCCTGTCTTTTCAAAAGATATTGATTTTCTCCTTTGTTTCTCATTTAAGGCCATGAAATTTATAGTGCATGTGTGTGTGTATGGTCATAATGTGTAAAAGCATGAAACCTGAGTCAAAAGTTCCCATTATATACTAGCAAATATATGCACCCTCCGGGTACAAGTATTTAAGTTTTAATGTAATAATATATTAATATATTATAATAAATTAGAAAGGCTAATGAAACTAAATAAGTTTGCAGATAAAAAAGATTTGAAACAGAGGGGGGTATAATCGAAAATAGAAAACTGAAACTTACTCTTCTATCACTCTCGTCTTTCATTGTTATTTTTCAAATTTAAGTATTTAGTTAAAAGAGGCCTCATTTGGAAGAAATGCCATAGCTGGACTGCTTCCAGTTCAATTCTTTTGATAAAGAGGTATACCTCGAAAATTCAAGAGAGAAATAAAACATACAGGTCAACACACAACACCATTCTTACCGTATTATTATTTTTATATTTATTCCAAACTGCATTGTGATAGCCTCCTAAATCAAACTCCTAACCAATACATACACAATGCTTCAAGCAAATTATGAAACTCTCTTATATATACTACGCAAAATTATGCACCCTCCGGGTACAAGTATTAAGTTTTAATGTATAATATATTATATTAAATTAGAAAGGCTAATGAACTAAATAAGTTTGCAGATAAAAAGATTTGAAACAGGGTGGGTATAATCGAAAAATAGAACAACTGAAACTTACCTTCTATTCACTCTCGTCTTTCATTGTTATTTTTTCAAATTTAAGTATTTAGTTAAAAGAAAGTGAAGAATAAAATTACAGTGTATTTTTCTTGTTAACGGATTTCAATTAAGATTCATTGAAGAGTTGTTTGCTTATATTCATTAAGAGAAAACCAAAAAGTTAAATATCAATAATACTAAGCACATATTTTATTAAAATCACATTTTTAATATCAATATGCAAATTAGCCTTCCCGTTCACACTGGAAACTGCTATTTTGTTGTATATATAAATATAATTGCATGTTGTTAGTATGTAGATATGGTTAACAGTATTAATAATGTAAAACAATTTATAATAATGAGGTTTAAATAAAAATAAAATCATTGAGAATGTATATATAAATAACTAAGAGAATTGTGACTTGAGTAGTAATATAGTTTCGGTTTACAGAGGGAAAAAAACACACAATCTCCATTATAATAAGATATAATATATATATATATACTATAACTTTATTATATATATATATAACGTCCGTTTTTTTTAAAATAAGTAATCGACGTATTAGGATATACGTGCTATTTGATTGTTGATATGATTTCTAATCGCACTCTTAACAGTTAGGAAGTCTACATATAGAGAA
>CM042158.1:65919355-65929355 GCA_023376005.1 Doryteuthis pealeii | reverse complement strand
TACAAGGTGCTGGCTTGTGTTTGTAGGATATACATATAAACAAACGTAATTCAACTATGTAGCGTTGCGGCTCATTTGAAAGGAGTGATCACCTCGTTACTAGTAATCGAAATAATATATTTACCAACCCCTCCGCACAGCAAGATGCGACACAGTCAATCTTATTTAAGTGGAATTTCAGAGTTTTCCTCTTCCTAGACTGGTACCTAGCTATGGTTAAGAGCCAGTTGCCCTACTATTTACCCATAGCTGGAGGGGCGAATTGAATTCCATTACCTTTTCCAAGTGGTATTATCGCCATGGAAATGCAAACAGCTTGTCCGGAATTGAACTTCGGATCTACGATCATTTCCTATGACTCTAACCATAGATCACGCGCCTTCACAAAATCGAAATATACGTATTCTATCCGGTTCTCATGTTGTATCGTTATTGGGCGAATGACATCTCGCTTGTGAGTCTGGAAAACTAGGGTTGTCTCCTTGAGATATCGTTTATGTTTTTAATTGACAACACAATACGTACTCATTTTTTCTCACGCAAACTTGCTTGTTTCATTATATATCTTTTTCAACTATTCTCTTTCTAGCCTCTCACATCTTTAGTGGAATATTCGCGATGTGAACATTATCGACCAATAATAAATCGACATGTAATAATGTGCTGACTCATCAAAAAATATTGCTACAATTATCTATATGAACTTAGATTCTTCTTTTTCATGTTATTATATTACCCAATTGAACAAGAACAATATTACGCAAGTGATGATTGGGAAAAAATCATTAAATGATAGTACATAAAGCGTGTGTCGTATATGAAAACCTCTATTAATACATTTTTATCGACAATTTTAACAATGTTTTAAGATCTCTGATAAATATAACGGTGTATAATATCCTTGGAAAGGTGAATCCTACACTCCCTCCAGCTATGGGTAATAGTTAGGTCAGACTGGGTTCTTTACCTTGGTTAGGCAAACTGGTCAGGAGAAGGAAACTCTGATTCAAACCTGCTGAACTCCGCTTAAGAAATTGACCTTGTGTCGCATCGCTGCTCATGCGAGGGTTGGTATAATATAATATATAAGGTCTTATTTATTCATGTTGAGCTCTTGTAATGAAAAAGAAAAACAGAGTTCTTTTTATTTGCTTTATGGTTTGCTGTACATCATATTCAACCCTTTTCGGTTCATTTAAGGCCAATCTAGTAATTACGATAATCAAGACTCAGGATTAAATACATACTTACTTTCTGTTAAGTGTTCACCAATTAATAGTTCAGCTCATTATGTAATTGGATGACCAGTTAAAACAGTAGTAATAAACTAACCATGTTTATCAAATATGACTTTATGCGCGATTAAATGATCCGAAGAGGATGAAATCCGTTAGAACAAAACATCAAACCAAATTATATAATTATATATATATATCTATAATAATATATATATATATAAATATATATATAATTAAGAAAAGAAAGATGAAACAGGGCTCCTTTACATATCCTTTCATTATATATTTCTATGACTATCTTAATTAGGGTAGTACTTTGTGGTGTATATGGTAGTTATGCCATTATATATATATTATAATATATATATATATGTGCTGTGTGTGTGTGTGTGTTTGTGTGTTTGTGGGTGTGTGTGTGTGTGTGTATGTATTATTTTCGACTCGTCTAAATGTTCATTCCCTGACTCTCAAACAAGATTTAATGAATGTATATTGCGCATGTGACCAGCCTTATTTGTTAGGTCACGTGAAAATTATTCTATTTTTCCTCATAATTAATCGGCGAGTCTCCGAAGCTTGTAAAATGTCAGACATTTCAATTGCCTAATTGATTGCTATCGTCTTCTAGGATATTATCATCTAATGTATGATGTCGCTTTTATCACGTTATTCTGATATGTCAATTTATCAACAGAAGAAAAAAAAAATGGGAGTGGAAGAAAACAGAGAATAAAAAAAAACTCTGGCCGTTTCATAAAGCTGTAAGATTAAAAGAAATATTTGAAAGCGTTTATATTGTTGTTTCAGAGACGTGCCTGGTTCACACGGATTTCGATTTCATTCAGGGCAAAAGATTCACGCCAGAAATATTCCCTTTGCTATTGACCGAGCAAACTCATTATCCAACTATTTGGATTCAGTTTAATGACGTATATTCCTTTTAGTGGAATTTCCATTTTACCAGTATAATTCAATTGGTTTATTTAAAATAAGCAGCAGTGCTAGCATTTAACCTAATATTTATTTAAACGAAACGTGCTACATGAAAAAATCAGGAAACTATCAATTCTTAATAGATATGCATCATTGAATATTTCCATATTTTCATAGTTATTAGACTCTAGTTGAAAACCGTTTTTACAGCTGATATGTAATTTCGTTTACATATATACCAACTTTAAAATAGAAAAACGCGTGGTGTAATATCTAAAGTCATGGGAAATGACTCGTCGACCCGAGTTCAAATTATGGATGGGTAATTGCATTTCACTTAGCGCTAACACCCTTGGGAAAGTATGAATCCTACTCTCCTTCCAGCTATGGATAAATAGTAGGACAGACTGGTCTTTAACCTTGGTTAGCCAATCAGTCTAGGAGAAGAAAAACTGAATTCAAACCTGTTGAACTCCCTTAAGAAATTGACCTTGTGTCACATCCTGCTCGTGCGGAGGGTTGGTAAATATAGATATATATATATATATATATATATATTATATTATTAATTTTTACTGAAGGCACATCCAAAATTATTATATTATAATATATATATATATATTATATATATATAATATATATTATATATATATATATATATACCAACTCCTCCGAACGGGTAGAACAAACACGATGTCAATTCTCCAGGGGAGTTTAAGAGACTTTCAATTCAGAGTTTTCCTTCTCATAGACTAGTTGCCTAAACAAATGTTAGAGCCAAAACTGTCCTATCTAACCAATAGCTGAAGGGAGAATAGTTGGATCCATACCTTTCCAAGGGTATTATTTTAATTCATTAAAAGTAACGTAAAGTTGGCGGAGGCCTATTGTCGTCGTATCACCCCGTCAGCTAGGGAGTCTATCTCCAGTTCGCTAGCGTTTGGCCAGAGAGATTATTTTGCTGAGGTGGAGCACAATACATTCCTTGCTTCGCTTTACCTCACAAACAAATTACCCAAGATTTGGTACGCACGCGTTGATTCGGTGAGGACCGGTATCGAAACCCAGACCTTTGCTATTGGTAAGTATGATGCTCTACCGACTAAGCTAAACCGGCCCTGATATAACTGGCCATAAATGTATCTGTTTATAATACAGTGATAATCCCTACATAACGGCCACCTTTTTCTGATAACTTATGTGTTTGTAAATGCCGTTTTATTGTCATTGATAGTATTACACAGTTATACACAACAAATATCGTATTTAAATTTTTCGATTACCGAAAAAAAAAGTAATTGTAAAAAGTTCCAAATAAAAGTCATTACTATTAATTTTGACGGAAACTGTTCTGTTCAATGTCAGTTTTACTCGTAAAAGAAAAGCAGTAAGGTAAAATCCTCGTGGCGTAGTAGCTAACGTACTGGACTGCACCATTGTAGTAGCGATTCGTACTTCTGTCAAGCTATTTTGTCCACTTTCGGACTCACTTTATGAGTAAATAGTATTACTCTTGTTCTACTACAAGGTTGGCATTTGTATTAAATAATTAACAAAGATTGATATGCTATTAAACTAGAAGCCAAAACGGGAAAGATTTGGGTAAATTACCTGACGACACGATATTAAGTTTTACTTTTAATATGGACTTACGCAGTTAAGCAAACTATCAGTACCCCTCCCGCTCCCATTATTCTTTTTCGTTTAAAAAAAAACTATTATGAACTGAATTTACAATCCTTACAACATTATATGAATATTTATTTATAGTGTCAGCTGTCAATAGACGACCTTGGCTATTCTCTCTGCCATTTCTATCAAAAGATATAGTTCGTGTCCACAGCCCTAAGATTTTTGGTGTATATGTTGAAAGACAAACAAGAAAATACATTTGGTAAATTGTGGCTAATTTAAATACACGGGTTTTTGAAGAAGAAAAGGTGCATTCTGATTATTGTTGAATATGGACGTGTTAATGAAATATACTATTTCTGAAAATATAGAAATATGTATTGACGTCATATGAAGCACGTACATATAAAAGCTTTTGCATCCTAACATTGAAATTAGGGTAATACAAAAAAACAGTACCATATGCTACGCATTTTGTATTATATTTTATCTTTATCACTCTAAATACTATGTGCCAGTACAATTGAATACACCATAACTGTCCAAACCACATTTTTGATACATCATTTCATACCCTAGATAATGTTTGATTGATATCAAAGACTTTATCTTGCATTCACCTGGCTGAGAAAATAAACGTTTAGATCGTTATTGAGGTAGTGGATCATCTCGATGAGGAAAACATCACTTTTAATGTTACTTTGTAATTTGAGCCAACTCTCTGAACTCTCCATGATATAAAATCTATTTTTAACCCAATGCAACTGGTTAAAATCAACCTTGCACACCCACTGCTATTTCAATAAACTCGTGTCCAAAATAGCTGCTACAAAAAAATGAACTTAAATGAAATGTTGCTAAAAATAATTGACTTACAATAGACAAACTCTTAAAAACTACTCAACTTGGAAGACTGCGATTCACATTAGATCTGACAGTTTTGTATATGCAAATATTTCCATGTAATTCAAATGCACGGTTAGTGGTACGAGTACTGATAATAATTTCCCTCGTCAAATGTACTAGAAAACCTTAAAATAAATCATGACCCGGGATGATTAAAGGAAAAAAGAAATAAATATCTATTGGAAGATAATATCCAATATATCTTGCGTATTTAACTGAATGGATATTGACCTAAGACTATATCTACCATAAGCAGATTACACATACATCATTGTGAGTGTAAGAAATTTATTTCCCTTGTTATTTCAATGGAGTAATACATTGATTCGAGAAATTAGTTTCAGAATTGTTATCATCTTAAATAGTCCTAAACTGAGAGAAAAACAAATTTCCTACAAGATTTTCGTGGATACAAAATTAATCGTTTCTTATGTATTGCCAAGAACAACTGATATTTCTCCTCCTTGAAGACCACCCAACCCCTGCTCGACGACTGGCCTCCGTCACACGGGTGTCCATAGACTCCTTTGTTTCTTTCTTTCTTCTTCGTTCTTTACTGTTTCACTTTTTTCTCTTCCCATTTTAGTTATTACGTGGTCTTAACATCATCAATTCATACACAATTTTACTTTTCTCTCTATCGATCTTATCCTATCTATCTAATCTCAGTCTGTATATATATAAATATATATATAATGAGCAATAGTCGATCGTAAAGATGGGGCTGTATTTGGAAAAACCCACCCCCATCCACATCCCGATTGCAAGTTAGACTCAGTTAACTAACATACAATTCTCATTATGTTTCTTTCATTTTCTGTGTATTCCCTAAACTTTGCCAACATAAGAATATCAATTGCTCCTTCCATTAATATTCTTTATTCTTTCCAATGTCATCGCTTGTCTGCGCATGCACATACGCACAGAGCAGAACGTATATTTGAAAAGTTGAAATTGGAGGAATGGTGTAATGTATCGTCATAAAAACATAGACCCTCGCCCTCTCTCCCACCCCCCGCCCCCCGCCCCCACAAACCCCCCTCAGCCCCAACCCTCCACCCACACTCCCGCCACCAGAGGGGTGAGGGGGGGGGGGGTGGGGGGGGGGGCGGGGGGGAGAGGGGGGGGGGGGGGGGGTGATCCGAATTCGAATCTTGAACGAGTTTTATATGGCATTTCGCATAGCGCTGATTCCACTAGAAATGGTAGGAATTCATCTTCTAGCCCTCCAGATATGAATGTACATAGTAGGACAGAGAAACTAACAAATGAAGACTAATTACCGCAACAAGTACAAAAACTGCATCATATGGACAATCAGAACAACAGCAAAAAGTAGAAACCAGAAAGTGGTAAAAATAGAATATATAGTACTTGAAGAGAATGCCTGAAAAAGGAAAACCTTAAGGGAAAAACTGAATCTCTCATAATAGAAGCAAAAAATAATACCATAAGTACCGATCATATCAAAGAGGAAACAACTATAACCCCATAATGATAAATGATCAATTATATCAAATTCAAAATATTGAGAACACAAAGAGTATAGGTGTAAATGTGTGGACACAGAAATGAAATGGTTAATCAAGTAATATGTGAATGTAACAAACTACAGGGAGTCAAGACTAGACCGAATAGATGGGAACGTGATATCACTGGTCATGTGGAATAAATTGATATTTGACCAGAAATACCACTGGTATATGCACAGAGCGAACCTGTCATAAAAAATGAGGCACACAATATCTGGGATTTTTTTTATACAAATGGATTAACTAATCTAGTGTTAATAAAAAGGCTAAGAAAAGAGTTAAAAGAAGAAACAAATAGACAAATACTTGAAACCTTTCCAGAGAACTGAAAACAGTTGCATAGGGAAGTGAAGGTGATACCAATTATAGTTGTTGTCCTTGAAGCGTTCCACCAAGTTTTTGAAAAAGATGGGACGAATCGGAAATTTAAGGAAGAATTAAGACCGTCCAGACAACGATCTGCTAGAATGCCCAGAAGATTCCTTGCGGTCCCTCAGACAGTGAAAGACTACCAGCTAACCCTCGTTTGATTAACCGGGAGAAGTGATATAATAATAATAATAATAATAATAATAATAATAATAATAATAATAATAATTTGTTTGCACACATTTAGAAGGTCTAATGTATTTATATTCATCATCATCATCATGTTCGCGCTGTCAGCGAGGATTATCCATGACAATCTCTCTCCATTCCGTCCCTATCGCTCATCATTCTCTGGAGCTCCTTATGCAGCATCCTGTATCCGCACACGAGCTGATCAATGTACGTCTTTTGCTGTCGGCCCACTGGCGTGTCCATGTGCTGGCTCCAACAAGATGGACTCACTTATGAGTTCGCGTTCCTTTGCTTCTCCAGCAGTGTCCCGCGTGTCTTGCCCGTATTACTCGGAGTGGGTCTGATTGTGTATGGACGTACAGATGTTTTCTCGTGGGTGTTGTTTCCATGTCTTGTTCAGGATCACCTCAGCATTCTTGTGCAGCTCCGCATCTAGTTTATTCTCTAGTCGCTTAGTTAGGTCCAGTTGTGCAAAGCCAATACAACACACTGATACGAACAACGGCCTGAAAGAACTGCTCTCTTAACTTGTCTGTGATGGATTTCCAAATGTATATGTAATAATTCTATTATATCCATAGATAGGCCAACAGTACTACCCCATCAGAATCAGTGGACCAAAGAATAAGGACAAGGAAAAGGTGGCTCCGCACTCCTCAGAGACCCAACACTGGGCCTCACTACCGGATGCAGTTTAATATATACCCGGGATCATATCTTATTGGGAATTTATGTTATATAGTATGATTATAAAACATCATATAGTATTCTTAAAATATACCAAAAAAGTTGAATTGTTAAAAAACTTCAGATATTTAATGTTTTTATTGACCAATAAATAATTGTATCAATAGTACCCAATCGTAAACAAAATTCATTGTGTGTAAGTTGTGATGTTTTTTTTTGAACTTACTGCACATTTTGTCTTGTTAAATAACAGCTTAGATAAATGATAAATACGAAAGTGTCAAGAGGTAAGTTCAAGCGTAATTTGTCAAACCTTCAATAATATTGATCAGTATAATATCTCCGTATATACATAGTTAGTGTTTCCAGATGCAACACTAAGTCTACATATATTATTTTGCAATGTGTTTTTATACATGTTTGTCTACAACAGACGAACTCCCACATAATTAGGGTGGATCAGTATATCCGTATCCGATTAGTTAGTTACATATTAATTTGATACTTAATAGTCTTTTCTATTCAAGTTAAGGGGATCAAAATCTGAAAGAAAATGAAATTAATCGACCATATTACCTTTAGGCACCCCTCTTTGATCTCGATTAAGAAAGAACATGTTTTTCATTTACACATCAATGTCCGGTTGTTGTTAGTGGTTAGGCTTAGGGTTAGGGGTTAGTTTAGGGGTTAGTTTTTTAATTTTAAAAAAATCTAAAAATCAGGCTGTTAAAACAACCGGTATTGACGTGTAAATGAAAAACATGGCCTTTCTAATCGATATCAAAAAGGGTGCCTAAAGTCATATGGTCCCATTAATCTATTATTCCGAGTTATCTCTACGGGTCCTGAAAATTTGAAATTATTTAAACGAAGATTGGGTAAGATTATGAATTAAATCATTTTTTCTGAAACATGCTTCACTGACCTGATTCAAATGAACAAACCTCATATAATGGATCGTCGCTCACATTCACAAAGCAATTGTGTTTTTTGTAAGAGTAGGAAACAAAAAACGCAGAAGCTCTGTTTAAAAGTTTATATAACTTTTATATATTTAGCTTATGTATTTTTACAGATTCTGTTGATACTTAAGACACCTGTGCTTATAATAATAAAGATTATATATCGGGTTAATTTTTTCAAGATTCCACGCTGGATAAGGATTCTCAGAAAGATTCCTTGTACTATCTTGAAGTCGGTTTGTTCATGTCTTTATGCGACTGTATCTTAAAGAATAAGTCCTCAGAATTCATTGCGCGTAGTCGCACACCTCTTCAAATATTTGTAAACTACCACGTTTTACTTTTCACGTTCAAACGACCGTGCCGCATCACACTTTACATTAAAGGTCAAATCTTGACATGAAGGATCCGGCTGTCTCGAGCAACTACCTCCATTCAATATGTCGAACGCATAATATCAATCAAAACATTAATAACATATCTAATTAAAAAGACAAACTACTACTACTACTTACTACTACTACTACTACTACTAATAATAATATGAAATAATATAATATTATAAAATAAAATCATAATAATAATTCACACACACGCAACATAATATGTACGTAAACGAATATATATATATATGTTGGGGGGGTGAGAGAAATTTACGCATAAACTAGAATCAAGAAAATCTCCATCTCAAATGCAGGTATAACCACTTATACAAATAACGATCATTAGATAAAATTCGAACCAATATAAATTTAATTACTATATTTGTCTGGGAAATAGCCCGGAATTCTTGGTCGCAGCAAATTAAATAAATATAAAGATATATATGGAATATTTAAAAAACAATAAAAGCGTCAATTCAAGAAATAGCAGTATATTCCCGAGGATTCGAGACTATATACAGTTAAATATATTCATTAAGGAAAAAAACCCGAACACTTCACAAATGTGCTCTTTGACTACGCTTCATTAACATTTTATTTAATTTAATAATCTGTATTTTTCGATAAACATCTCCCTTGACAATGTTCTAAATGTTCTCATGGGGTTAATTCAGGCACATGGCAGCCACACCATTATTAAACAACTAATTTACCCTAATAAATTCAACAGTTTTTTTATTCACACGCTGCATCTGAACTGGTAAGTGTTGTCGTAGCGAAAATAATTTTGAATACCAGTCTTTTCTTAACTAATCTGAGAGTCGTGGACTGTTTCTCGACCAGACTGGTAATTCAATTCATGTTAAGTCTAATTTGAGCTTGCCCTTTTTTCCGAGCACTAAAACATATCTGTAACGTAGGCGGTCGCGCCGCGGTTTAATTGATATACGTCTCGTCCACTGCCCCAATTCACAGTGCTAAAATTGTTCATAAACATTACGACGGAGAAATATGTAGTCACAACTGCTAGCCTCTTATTTCCAGGGCTAGGTTCGTCCCTGGCTTATCGGAAGGAGAAAGCAGAAGAAAAAGATGAGGAACACTACTGATTACGTGACCCCCTACTAGGCCCAAAGCCCGTCTGTTCCCCTAGCTCCAACTCCTTA
>CM042158.1:65890735-65919255 GCA_023376005.1 Doryteuthis pealeii | reverse complement strand
CACACAAGAGAGAGATTCCATATATCAAAACCAATGAAAATCCAGATATTAAACATATCTGGATTTTCATTGGCTGTTGGATATATGGCTTTCCTGTTTGGATATATTTTGTAGCTACACTATTTATTTCTTCTCATGTCTCTTACGTCTTGGGCACCTCACATAGTGTAATGGTTATCAAGCTAGATTTGTAGACTGTTGATAGTGAGTTAGATTATCATTGGGCGTCCCATACTTCTGACCTTGTGTCACATCTAAACCAAGATTAGTAAATAACTATGTCCCTTACGTCTTCAAATCTTACACTTGAGATCGCTTTTCATTTTAGAAATGTCTGTAGTGACAGTGTGTGTATGAGCTAATGGTTTAGACGAGGTGTGAAGACGTTCTTCGTTCTGTGTCTACAATATTGCTGTAATTCAAAGTTAACCTGAACATATTGTTTAAGGCTGTTCTTACAAGTAAGTAAATTCGGCAGAGGGGCATATAGATGTAATGAACCAGAAAGGGAGTCTATCCACTTTTCCCTAACACTAGACCAGGGAGATTGTGTTAGCGTCGTAGATAGAGAAAGACGCCTACTGTAAGCTCTTCACTTTTGCGCACAAATCCAATGGTGCTACTCATCCCCTGAGTTGGTAAAGTCCGATATAAAACCCGGAAACATTTGGTTTCGAGGCTGATCCTTTACCGACATAGGTAAGCTGAAATAGAAAATATCCTGGCTGGATAAGGAAAGCAATCCACGACAATAATAAGAACAAAATGTTTCATTCCTAGATTATACCTAGCGGTATAAATGAATGTTCTTAAATATAGTTGTCGTTTCTGTTGGTAAGTTAAAGGAAATTATATATTGTAAATATAGTTATTGGTTATAGAAGAAAGAGTTTTGACTTATATGTTGGAATAGAGTTCTTGTGTGGGTGTTTCAAAGTAAGTGAGTGGAAATGAAGCCCTCCTGTTATGTAGACAGGAGAAAGAAATTGTACGTATTACATTGTTTAATTGTACTAGATTTTATTTTTCTCATTCCCACCTTCTATTACTGCCTGACACGCCACATAACAGCTAAAAGCAAAGAGAAATTCGGGATAACTGTGAAAGTAAACAATGTAATTGTAGGTGAATATGAGGGTGTTGCACTTGCTGAAGACTGTGTTTCGCCCGAAACATTTGGTTCAAAATGTTTTATTATGTGTTTTTTAAAACTTTTTACTGACTCTTTGACATGAAGTATAGATGTCTAGACATCATTCACTTCACCCAGAAGTTACTCAGTTGTATACACATATTCAATTAATTTCTTTAGAAAAAGAAAAGAAAAAAAATATAACAGCTTTTGATCATTAGATGTAATGTAAACATTACGGACGTTTATGACATTTTTAGCAAAGCCTTTTCCCATATTATGCGGGGGTTTTAATAAATGTATTCGTTGGTTCATAAAATGAAAGCAAGAAAACAAACAAAAATCTCACAATCTCTCTCTCTATATATATTGATTGGAAGAGTGATAATGAACAGGTCTTTACCAGTTAATACTAAGGTCATTATTTATCTCGGTATATGTTTAGATATATGCCTGTATATATATATATATATATATATATATATATATATATATATATATATGGAAACCAATCCACGACATAGAAAGAGAGGCATATTGCGAAAGAGAGGAATATCATGTGCGCGTGTGTGTACAATTGTGTTTACTTGAGAGAGTGAGAGAGAAATAATAACATAGAGAAATAGGGAAATGGAGTGAAAAAATAGAGATA
The DNA here is from genome assembly GCA_023376005.1 of Doryteuthis pealeii. Classification (NCBI taxonomy): domain Eukaryota; kingdom Metazoa; phylum Mollusca; class Cephalopoda; order Myopsida; family Loliginidae; genus Doryteuthis; species Doryteuthis pealeii. Next base: position 65,917,471 of record CM042158.1, on the reverse strand, counting down.
GATAGAAAGAAATAGATAGAGAGAGATAGAGAGAGATAGAGAAAGAGCGTGTGTGTGTGAGAGAGAGACAGACAGACAGACAGACAGATGGGTATTTAGTATTGGAGAACATTGTGTGAGAGAATGGGAAAGAGAATAAAATAGAGTAAAAGAGAGATTAAAAGTGAGAGTGAGAGAGAGAGAGAGAGAGAGAGAGAGAGAGAGAGAGAGTTAGAGAGAGAGAGGGGAGAGGGAGAGGGAAAGATAGAGGGAAAAAAGATTGTTTGTTTGAGAGACTAATAGATATCAAAAACAGGTACATCTCTTTCGGTTTTCATAACGTATATTCTGTTTTGTTTAACATTCCTTACTTTTTGTGTAAAACCCTCCTATCCTACATAGTCTTCAGAATTTTGAATTATCTGAGGATGCTGCATAAACAGTATTACAGTTAAAGTTTTTTTTTTAATTATTTTTGTTCAATTTTTTTTACCCGTGATAATTACAATCCCCTTGTCCTAAAAACTACATTAGTTTTCTGTATGTGTACTGTTATCATTCCGATGTCTAAAGTTCCTTGTTATTTTAGTTGCCACAAATATCATTCTCTCTCTCTAATTCTGTCTTTATTCAATGTTGCTTACTCTTTCAATGAACGATAAAATCCATAGCAAAGCCACTAGGTCCATTAAATATCGCTCTAATCTATTAGTAAAATATGTTGTTACAAATCTGTTTTTCATATGCAACCTATTTTTTTTACCTTGGGATATTTACTTAAATATGATCTTTGCTTGTTTTCAAGTCTTCAGCCAGGGTCGTTAAAGACTTTAAATTTTTATAACTGTTTACATTCTCATCCCCAACTTTTTATTTTATTTTATTTATCATTTATTTAATCATTTTTTCTTTTTTACTGGTCCCTCCATCTTTCCCTTATTACCGTTTTAATGTCCTAAAAATATATGTTATGACATTTTCTTCAAGGGATTTCCAGGATTTATTATAGCGCTATTGCATTTTAGATGTATTGAGATCTATGTTCATTGTTTAAACAATTTTCAAGTAGTTATCCTCAATGTATATAACATTACAATATATTGTATTTCTTTATAAGTTATGTATTTCTTAGAATTGATGCTAATCTTCACATATCTAAAAGTAAAGAATACAGTTATCAAATAGTATATATATATATATATATATATATATATATATATATATATATATATATATATATTATAATATATAGGTAGGATAGCGATAGGGTGCTTGTACTGATGTAATAGATTCACATTTACTTAAATTATAAATTAAATATAATAATAAAAAAAATTTAATAAATAAATTAAATATTTATAAAACAATAAATTTATAGTGTTCTGTGTTTTTTGTTCGTTTGGTCGGTCTAGTTCAGCTAATTTAAATGACTACTGTGGTAAGTACTATTTAATTCGTTTTGCTCTTGTCTCTGTAGTCAGATCGTAGCCCTGAGGGGCATTAAGAGAAACTAATAGTAGGTTCGTCTGACTCATTAGATTTCTTTATTATTTGCTCTACTTAGGTATTGAGCACTTTTTACTTATTAGATTATCTTGGTCTTTTCTTTTTTTCCCAAAATTTTTCTCCCCGGTTGATATTTGGTAGTATATTTTTACAATCAAACTAGTTGCTGGTTTTTTCTCACCGCGAGGATTTACCAACATTTGGTATATTATATATATATATATATATATATAATATATATATATATATATATATATATAATTTTATGAGCAAATATCGAGATTCAATATATAATATCCATTTTTGAAATAAGTTATTTTAAATGTTTCTATTTAACAGATGGTATAAGCTAAGAATAGAAGAAAATATCTTGTTAAAGATATTGATTTTAATTTTTTTCAAAAATTAGAATAATTTGTAATTGTTTGACAAGCCACTATAATCCGGACAGAGAAGTTTATTAGAAGTGGCAATTACACACACACACACACACACACACACACACACACACACACACATATATATATATATATATATAATATATATATATATATATATATATATATATTCGAATTGTGAATGCTTGGTTTAATTTCTCTGTTTAATGGGATGGGATATCAACCTTTTTGGCTTGTTTAATTCCAAAGGTATCTATATCGAACAATTGGAGTGGTATTGTATTATTTGAATTATTCGGTCTATTGCCTCATTTTTATTTTTATTTGCACAACGTTTCGGTCGATGTGCTCTCCGGCCTTATCCGGGTATTGTGCATATAACAATATGAGGACAATAGTTAGAATAATACAAATTATCAAGCCAAATCTAAAAAAAATCAGAGAAATAGGACTGGTATTATTTAACCAATATGTGGGATATAAGGGGTTCAAAAGGTTATTAGTCCGAAAGTGAACGCAATAGCACTGCTGGACTTCAGATTCGCTTGTTAAGATATTGCAATCCAGCACGTTTGACACAACGCTATGAGGAGTGCTTACACTGCAATGTTCCGTATTTTCTCTCCAGGAAACTCGAATTGATCCAGGTGGGGATATCAGTCATGACAGTATAAGACTTAAATTCAAGAACTGCACCAAGATAGGCGACCAACTTTTTCACAGATACATTGACGACGTTTCTGTTAGGAAAATGTTTCGATTCGCGTGGAGGAGCTGATCGAAGAATTCCCCATTTCTTGGGTTAAAAGCTCTATTGAACTTGTCTTATGAATCGCATTGGAAGTATCAATACTGAAACGTGTGAGCCATTAGCCGAACTATGCTCCCATCTATTTTTAGGTTTACGTAATTTAGGCAAGCGTCGTTGAATATCAACAGTGGTTATTTTTTCCACGTACAGCAATTCAAGGGGGGCACTTTCATGTCAAGCACCAGTTTGTGAGACTTTTGGCTGTAACGAAGCGAAATGCATTAAGGTTTATTGCCGAAAATGTTCCGACTTAACTGCTATACTTCAGACACCTTTCTATGTCATTATGAGACAGTATAATGGCATAGTAATCATTAATTTCGGAGCGAACCACTTTTGAAATTTTGGGTCATGCGTAGTCAGCAGTAGAAACTATGTAGAAGGCAATATTTTAAAGTGGGAAAGATGAATTTTCCCAACCAAAAAGAATTTTTACGATCTATGAAGGTAATCTTCTTTTACAAGACAATTCACTGAAGATTGAACTTATTTCACTTGTAAATCGGTCTTCAAGGTTCTTCACTCAAACTCAGGCCGCCCTGTCGGCGGGGCGTTAGAATGCACCGACTGCACCTCTGCAGAGGGGTAAGACCCCAATGGGGCCACCTGTTGGCCGTAGGTGGCGACCCATGATGCTTAAGGATAGAGCCCAGGTGGATGAGCAGTTCATGACATGCAATACGCCACTTTGGCCCTATCTTGGGCTAGACGGGCGATCAGAGAGGCCCCCTACGATCAAACGGTTGGTCACATCAAGCCCTAGCACCTATATAATTTTCTCAACCCTATTGCCCTTATGGCAAGCCCCAACCCCTTTTTATCATATGGGTGCTAGAAGGCAGTGCTTGCGGGTCTACATGTCCTGGGAATAACGTTAAACTCTAACTGATGGTGAGGTTTAATTTTTGGAGGTTTGGGGAATGTGGAGCACCCTTCATCACCATTACTCCCTGGTCCACTCTGACCCGGAGTGGTAGTACCTGTTAGAGTCCCATCAATGGGTTAAATAGAAAAATGTATTTATAAAAAAATATATTATCCATTAAGAATTGATTTATTTCAAAACTTTATCGGCATTAAATGACCCACTGAGGTTGATATGCCGTAAAACAAACCAAACCAAACCAAACCTAAGAATCAAACTCACGATAATACCTATATATTAGAATTTATGGACCAGATGACCTTTAGGCACCCCTTTTGCGAAATCGATTCATAAGGACTTTTTTCCATTTACACCGTCAAAATCTGGTTGTTTGTTAGGAGTTAGGGTTAGGGGTTAGTTTTATGATTAAAAAAACTCTAAAACAAACAACCGGATTTTGACGGTGTAAATGTAAAAAAATGTCCTCATGAATCGATTTCGCAAAAGGGGTGCCTAAAGGTCATATAATCCGAATTTATGGACACGATGAGACGAATACAAATCCTGGACGAAGATGTTAGCATTTCACATAACGTTAATATACTTGGGAAAGGCATGAATACAATAACTCCTCCCGGCTATAGGTATTCATTAGACAGACTGGGCTCTTTAAGCTCGGCTGGCAACCAGCCTAAGAGAAGGAAAAATTCTAAATTCATAATCTGGTAAACTGCACTTAACAAACTGACATTATGTCAAGTCCTCATCTAGCGGAGGTGTTAGTTAATACACAGAGAACACAGGGTGCGTGAATATATATTTTATTCATCACTTTTAACATAGAACAACAAGTAGTACAATCACAAGACAAAACGTACAAAATGAGGAGGTTCGAATATTTAAACCCTGTACAACAGTTAACATTATTTGAAGAAAATAACGTCACACGGTTTAAATGAGGACACCTATTTTACTCGGCGCTTTAAATTATGTCTTTTTCATATATTTGGATATCCACAAAAGCCGCCAAATACTAAAAGACGAGACTGGCAGACTTTTGTTCACGAAATATTTATTATTCTATACAGAGACGAAGACCCTGACGAAGATTTGTCAAACAAATCGAAAGAGTGTAGCATCACTCGTCAAAGAAACTTGTGTATGTTTCCTATTTTATAAAATCACACACACACACACACACACACATATATATATATATATATATATATATATAATATATTATAAAATAAGCAAATATATTATAAATAAAGCTATAAAGTAAGCAAATTACCATTACTTTTATATATATATATATATATATATATATATATATATATATGTATGTATATATTAGCTAACCCTCACTTTGTTTACAAAGTTAGAGGACTCTTGTGAATTCATTTCCGCTCAGAAATGTATCAATTAAATATTCTCCTAAAATTTGACAGCCGCTAATAGCCGTATGGGTAAGAGACTTGGTAGCCGAAAATTCAGTCAGGTCTCGATCTCGGCTAGAGGTAGCTGTTAAAGTGTAGCCACACTGATGAGAGGTGAAACTGTGGATTAACTTGTTATATATATATGGGTTAGCTCAGTCGGTAGAGCGTACGGCTAGAAACCACAAGGTTCCTAGTTCGATTCCGGTCCTCGCCAACTCAGCGTATGAGTAGCACAGGGATCTGTGCGGTAAAGTAAGGAGCTGATGGTAGGTGTGGCGCTCCACCTCAGATGCTAAAAAACAATCTCCTTGGTCTAGCGCTATTGAAAAGGGGATAGACTCCCTCGCTGACTGGCTGCTACCGACTTTAGGCCGCCCCGACGACTTAAATATATATATATATATATATATATATATATATATATATATATATAATTACATAGGTGGTCATAAAATGGGAGTTCAGTTGTACAGTAGATAAGAGTTCTTTTAAAGATGTTGGAATTAATTTTAAGAGGTGGATATGAAGGGTTGTTGTAAATAGTTTCAATGATGATGTCTATAGTTTCTTTGACTGGAACGTTGCTGAAAGATTTTCAACATCAAGTGAAGCTATGATTTTGTTATCTGGTTTTGAAGGATGTAGGATTTGGAGTAGTTCATGGCTGGATTTGGTTTTGTTTTGTTTTACGACATATCAACCTCAGTGGGTCATTTAATGCCGATAAAGTTTTGAAATAATCAATTCTTAATGGATAATACATTTTTTTATAAATACATTTTTCTATTCAACCCATAGATGGGAATAGATTTCAAACTGTAATTAGTGGGTATGTATGGGGAAAAGAGTTGACTAATAATCTTAGTAAATTTATATATTGTAGTAACTTGTGAAATAATATATGGCGGAGACGGTGTTGAAGTGTGTGCATTTTGATTGTACTGTAAATGTAGCCGGGTTTATATTCACCGATGATTAAAATTCATCCCAACATCCTTAAAAAAATTCTCGTCTAATATATATATTATATATATATATATATATGAAAAGTAAACAAACAAACAAATGTGTTTGATATGGCTTTTTTTAGCCAACAATTTTTGGGAGAATATGTGTTTAATTGAAGTAGAACCTAATTTTGAAAATTGATTAATTAATAATTAATGAATTAGGCGGGCATAGCTATTCAAATGTAAGGCTAAACAAATCGAGAATATATATATATAAAAAGTAAAGTCGTCAGGGCGGCCTAAAGTCGGTATCAGCCAGTCAGCGAGGGAGTCTATCCCTTTTCAATAGCGCTAGACCAAGGAGATTGTTTTGGCGTCTGAGGTGGAGCGCCACACCTACCATCAACTCCTTACTTTACCGCACAGATCCCTGTGCTACTCATACGCTGAGTTGGCGAGGACCGGGATCGAACTAGGAACATTGTGGTTTCTAGCCGAACGCTCTACCGACTGAGCTAACCCGAATTTTACAGTCTTATAAATCTAATCCTCATTTACAAGACAAGTCACTGTGTATTGAACTTATAAAACTTCCAAATCGCTTTGCAAGCCCCGCACTCAAACTCACCCTAACATTAATCGAGTGCGAATAGGAAAAATATTATAAAATTAGCATCATCCATTTTATGAAATTATAACTTGTACATAAACACACGCAGATGTATATATACAGGGATGAAAAAAAATAATATCGTACCAATATTTCCCCGAAAATATATATTAAAAGTACAGGACATGAAAAGGAAAGATTTTTTTCTTTCGTACTGACAAACAATTTTCCAGACAGATACCCACTGTGACAATCTAATTGCTGCAGACACTATCATAATTAGACTGACCTTGTTTTGTTTGCGTGTCTTGGTAGTTTTCACCCCATTTATACCGCCAGCTCGTCCGACTTCAAAATCGATATCTATTATCTCTGTGTCTTTCTCTCATAAATATGTCTTTCATAGTGTGAATATGGATAGAGTAATATCGTTGTCCTAACCTCGGGTTACGCTGTTTCGCCCTATCGGTAAAAGTTCTCGGCGCGTACCTACTAACGTAATTCACAATTGTTCGGTATTCGGTTCAAAAGGAAGCTACAAATTGTATAGAATTTCTCTTAACGATGTTTCGGACAAATAATTCTGAATTGCAAATCTATTGTATAAAGGGTTTCACTTTTATACATACACACACACACACACACACACACACACACACATATATATATATAATATATATATATATATATATATAAAAAACCCGCCCTGTCGGCTGGGGCGTTAGAATGCACCGACTGCACCTTTGCAGAGGGGTAAGACTCCCCCAATGGGCTACCTGTTGGCCGTGGGTGGTGACCCGTGATGCTTAAGGACAGAGCCCAGGTGGATGAGCAGTTCATGACATGCAATACTCCACTTTGGCCCATTCTTGGGCTAGACGGGTGGTCGGAGAGGCCCCCTCCGATCAATCGGCTGGTCACGTCAAGCCCTAGCACCTATATGATTTTCCCAACCCTATTGCCCTTATGGCAAGCCCCACCCCTTTTTATTATATGGATGCTAGAAGGCGGTGATTATGGGTCTACATGTCCTGGGAATGACGTTAAACTCTATCTGATGCTGAGGTTCTAGTTTTGGAGGTTTAGGGAATGTAGAGCACCCCTTCATCACTATTGCTCCCTGGTCCACTCTGACCCGGAGTGGTAGTACCTGTTAGGGTCCCATCTATGGGTTAAATAGAAAAATGTATTTATAAAAAAATTGTATTATCCATTAAGAATTGATTTATTTCAAAACTTTATCGGCATTAAATGACCCACTGAGGTTGATATGCCGTAAAACAAAACAAAAGAAACAAACAAACTTTCAAAAACTCACACGCATATATATATATATACACACATACATATGTCGTTCGATAGAGACTGTATCTTGAGCAAACCCCTTGCGTCAATATATATTTTCCAAGAATCACTACCGATTAATATATACATATTTAAACAGTGCATTCTCTTGGATTTGTGAGTTAAACAGGGAGAAAATTGCAACTTGAAGAATGTTTTTATTGCAATCAGCAAAACAGTACATTTAGTTATGTTATGTAATTATAGATGCTAAGTTACTATCCTTCTAGAATCTATAAATTGGATTGAAACAGAGGAATTCACATTCGTAATTGGAACCGTTAATATGGATCCCAACTGTCCAAAGTCTCCAATGGCCGCTACAATATTTCGAAATAAAAAAAGTAGAATCTGTTTAGACAAATACTGATGGTCGGTACTTTACAGAAGAAATGCAAAAAGCACTAAAGATAGCAAATTGTGTATTTCATATATATATATATATATATATATATATATATATATATATATATATATATATGAGAGGTATCCAAAACTTGGTAGTAAGGGATGATTCTATATGTGATTTCTAAGATACACTATTATTATTGTATGTTCCAGTATGTATAAAAACAGTGAATCTTTCAATCACTAAAAAGAGCTCAATGTATAATAAACATTTTAGATTATATACATAGCAATACTCTCTGTATCCTATCTAATATATGTATATATATATATATATATATATATATATATTATATATATATATATAATATATATATATATATATATATATATATATAAGGGTGTAAGAATATAATAATACATCCGATGGTATTGTTTTTATAAAACTTTCACCAGCACAATTGGATGAGTAGGATTTTGATAATACAATTATTTATACAGCTTAGTTTAGATGTGGCAAAAGGCCAGAAGTATGGGACGCCCGGTGATAATCAAACTCACTAATAATCGTCTGCGAATCTAGCTTGCTAGCCATTACACCACGTGAGGTGCAATACAATTGTTAATATAGGGTAATGTATTTATTAGTAAATAGCTTTCAATAACATAAATCTATCAATCTATCTTTTTATCTCTCTATATATACACACAAACACAAACACACACACACATACACACACACATATGTATATATATATATATATATATATATATATACACACACACACACACACACACACATATATATATATATAATATATATATATATATATATATATATATAGCACTTGCAAATTAGGTTGTTATTAATGTTAGAATCTGATTAGGTCTTCATTTTCTTATTCGTATTTCTTCTGTCGTTGACATAAGGTTATTTTGTGCATTTACTTACATATATTTGTATTATTCGCACCTCGTTGACCAAATTAGTAGAAAATCTCCCACTTTATTTTTCCCCAATAACATTTTTTTTTCTGTATCGAGATATTTTTTCGAGAGTTTTATTTAGCACTGTTCTATTCAGTATTGTTAGAAAATATGTCATCTTGCAGAAACCTTTACAAAATCCGCACAAATTTTGGCTATTCTTCTTGTATAGCACATCCATTGATTTAGTGTATTCAGTACTACACCTCATGCTTTTCTGAAAACATTTTTATTACTAAATTCGTTATTATACTTTCTAATAATGGAATTTTCTGTTGTTTTATCATCTTCCTTATATCTGTTTCTGCAAAATGCAGTTCTATATTGGATTGTACAGAAAATCCTTGGTATTCTATAAATCTTTTCTTCACCGACTTACTCATGAATTTTATATGGGGATTGTAACCTAGTTGATAGTGGAAATTTAGTTATGTGATGCGTATGAAACGTTCTGAGATATTATATTCTTTTAGGAAGCGTGTGGTGTAATGGTTAAAGTCATGGGAAATAGAGTCGAAGTCCCGAATACAAATCTTGGACGTGGTAATTGCATTTCACTTAGCGGTAATACCCTTGGGAAAGGTATGAATCCTACTCTGCCTCCAGGTATGGGTAAATAGTAGCGTAGACTGGGCTCTTTAACCTTGGTTAGGCAACCGGTCTAGGAGAAGGAAAACTCTTGAATTCAAACCTGTTAAACACCGCTTAAAAATTGACCTTGTGTCGTATCTTACTCGTGCGAGGGGTTGGTAAATATATATATATATATTCTTTTAGGTTTTATTCTACTCTCCTACAATTCCATTTCTAAAAGTGGGTGTGTAGATGGTTCGTTGGTAAGATGTTTGTCGGATGACAATTCGTTTGGGTTTTGAACCCAGCATATAGCAGCCTGCTTTATCTAATCACATTGATGAGCCGTGAAACAGCAAAACAGACTGTATGTGAAGTGGCAGTCTCTCTAAAATCAGTGCTCAGTATCTTGTACAGATTTATTCATACTTATATATTGTACAAACCAAATCAGAGGCAGTGTATTGGGTAGTACCGCGTAACTTCACAGTGAAATTTCAGAAATGTATAGCTCGTGTTGACAAGCAATAGATGATATAATAGTAAAATAACAATTGGAGGAATGATCTTTCGTCGGTATCAAATGGACATAAAGGGAGACTATCCTCTTTTCACTAGCACAAGACAAGGGAGGTCGCTTTGATTCTGATGTAGAGTGCACACCTACCGTCAGCTCTCTACTTTACAGCATATATTAAATTACCCAACCAGTGCTAATGTACTGAGTTGGCAAAGGCCAATATCGGACCTGCAACATTGGAACTGTCTTAAAATTAATGAAAATGAGAAAGAAAAATATCATTTATTTTATTATTGTAAAATTCAATTATAGCATAGGATCTTTGATGGCTTTTCATGTACGCACCAGAATCAATTCTAGCGGAACCTGTATAATGCCAAACATTTTTTCAGAAATATCAAATATTCTAAGTTTGGAGAGAAAAAATTGATTTTTCTATTAAGAAAATCGTTAGTGGTGAAATTATTTAGGGACAAAACTGTGCATAATTTATCCGTGGATTTATTTTCTTGGTTTGTCTTTTTTTTTTAGCTCTGATTATGATTGAGTGTAGGGAAAGCATTTAGGCATAAGAACACACACACACACAACACACACACACACACACACACAAAACACACACGCACATACACACACACTCTCTCTCTCTGTCACACACACACACAAACTCACACACTCACGCACGCACACAAACACACACTCTCTGTCACACACACACGCACGCACACATACACACAGACTCTCTGTCACACACACACACTCTCTGTCACACACACACACACACTCTCACACACACGCACACACACACAGACTCTCTCTCTCTCTCTCTTCTCTCTCTCTATATATATATATATATATATATATATATATATATATAATATATATATATATATATATATATATATATATATATATATATCATACACATACACAAAAATCAAAAAAAACAATATCACTGGAGACATGTATTCAAAGCTCTACACACACGCGGGTGGTTCCACACACACACACACACACACATATATATACATATATATATATATATATATATATATATATATGTATGTGTGTGTGTGTGTGTGTGTGTGTGTATAACGCACTAACATTAGAATCCCACAAAAGATTCTCCTAACTGAACAAATGGCAAAAAAAAAAACAAGAATAAAAAATAATCCAAAAGAATAAACCTTGTACCAAATGAACAACCTGCACAGCCAGTAAACCGGCTGAGGACGACGAGGGAAATGGTTGAAAGTGCTTGGGTAAAAAATATGGGAAATTTTCACTACCATCTGAATCCCAATGTATGAAACAAAAGGAAGACTAAATCACTTTTGTGTCATTTTCAGAAATATCTAAATGATCATACATGAGGTGGTAACCATTAGTTCCATATATCATTTTCTCTCACTCCTTCTATCTATCTATCTCTCTCTCTCTCTCTCTCACACACACACACACACACACACACACACACTGTCTGTCTGTCTAAAATATATATTATAGACATATATATATATATATATATATAAAAATATATAAATACTCTTACACACACACACACACACACACATATATATATATATATATATATATATATATATATATATATATATAAAGAGAGAGAGAGAGAGAGATAGAGAGAGAGAGGAGAGAGAGAGATACCAAATTAAAAAAATCAAGAATTTACAATGACTAGACGATACTAAATCTATATATCTAGAGATACGTCTAGACATGATCAATTATTATCAAAATTGCCCAGCTGTATGCACTTCATTGTTTAGATTGTAATTATTGCATTAAAAAATATAGGCCGACGCATAATTTAAAACTAATACATTTTGTATGAAGTTGCATAAATATATGAATATTAGAATTGCAACAACACCACCGTGTAAAAGAAAACATAGTGGCTGCCTTTGTATATATGTGTGTACGTGGTGTGTGTGGAAGTAGCTTTTTCTTCTGGAAAGATTAAAAGTGTTTGTATATAAATACGAGGTATGGTAGAAAAGTTCCAGGACTGGTGTTACAACAATTGTTTCAAATCTAAACTACAAACAACAAGTTACCCCCTTCAAAGTAACCCCCCTGGAGTCTAATGAACCATCCCGTCCTTCTCTGCCACGGTGGCATGCACTCTTGGAATGATTCTTCCGGGATTCTTGAGCAGCCTTTTTGATGTCATGCACATCTTTGAAAACGGGTTCCCTTGATGAGTTTTTAAGCTTGGTTGAGGCTATCATTTTAAATGCTTATTATCAGAACCAAAATATAGTTTGGATAAGATAGAATTCAACCTACCGCTCACCCACCTTCAGATTCAGGGACCTTTTCGAGTAGTACTAGGTATTCTAGATCCCTGACTTGGTCCTTAAGATATGAGCATAGACTCAATAATATTAATGGCAAAATTAGAATCGCTGGGCATATTTTTCAATAAAAATACAATCACGTTAAATCAGACGTATATAGTTATTTACGAGCAATGGTCTGCGAGTCTAGCTTGATAACCATGTGACATGTATTGTTTATATTTGTGCGATTGGTTGTGTAAACAGTGTAGCAGTTTTGTCTGTGATTGAAACTATAGAAGCGATTCCGACAAAACATATCGATGGGCAATTTTTCGGTTATAAAAGCTTATTCCAATTGGTCCCTTTGGTGATTTCAACCAGATACAAAACACGCGGTGTCCAAAACACATGTATATAGAGGGTTGTAGCGTTGTGGTGTAGACCAGCATCTTCTTGGATTGTTGAAGCAATTTCATTGATCTTCAATTGTGGCTGACCACAGAATTAGATGAAATGGCCGAGTACGTCTAAAAAAAAAAAAAGAGTTATAATGAATATCGTTTTATTGTCAGCAACAGCTTCCAGTTAATAGAGGCAGAGTATAGACAGAGGCTTTGAGTGGTCTCAGCGGGCACCGAGTTACTCGGAGTGTTGACTTTCCGAATACTGTCTGCCGGATGAAAATGCGTGTTGCTTTTATGGGGATTTGGCCACTTTGTATTGTCATATTGCCAAAGGCTCATTAATAAGTGTAGGTTCTTTAACTGGTGTCAACCAAGATCCCTATACTTCAAGTGAGGACGCCGATTGTAGCATTTTGTCTTCAGACTCCGATCTTTCTTAATTTTCTTTCGTAGCTACCTCAAGAGATCAGAATAGTAGGGTCCGATGACAGTCTGACCCTTTCCCAGATAACTCACAAGTAGAACGCTTGATGGATTTTTAAAAAATCCACCGAGGTAATCTCATTATCTACCTGGTAGATATCTGCAAATTGGATTTATTGGGAGTTAGTTTAATGACAATGAAGTTATTCTAAATCATTTGTCAGTTTTAAGATTGAGTTATGTTAGAAAAGAATTCATTTCAATTGGTTCTAATTAGTCGTATATATAGCTAAGGAGCTGATGGTAGTTGTAGCGCTCCACCTCAGACTCAATAAACCATCTCCTTGGTCTAGCACTATTGAAAAGTGGATAGACTCCCTCGCTGTTTGGCTGATACCGATTTTAGGCCACCCGATGACTTTACTTTATATACATATATATATAGTAAAGTCGTCGGGTGGCCTAAATTCAGTATCAGCCAAACAGCGAGGGAGTCTATCCACTTTTCAATAGCGCTAGACCATGGAAATGGTTAACTGAGTCTGAGGTGGAGCGCTACAACTACCATCAGCTCTTTAATTTACCACACAGATCCCTGTGCTATTCATATTATGCAAACTTCCATTGTTTTCAATTGTTTTGTATCTGGTTGAAATCACCAAAGGGACCAATTGGAATAAGCTTTTATAACCGAAAAATTGCCCATTGATATGTTTTGTCGGAATCGCTTCTATAGTTTCAATCACAGACAAAACTGCTACACTGTTGACACAGCCAATCGCACAAATATAAACAATACATGTCACAGTTGCCACACACAACTACGTACAGACACATACAGTCGGCAACATCACAAAAAGAACCATTGAATATACCAATTGTAAATTAATGTATATAAAGTTTGTTTCTTTTATCAATTTTGTCTTCTTTTGTTTTCTATGGAAACTTCATTTCCGTAGTCTTATACATTTAAATCGTGGGGACCTATAACTCGGATCTTCTTCAACTCCTCAACTAAACACTCACCAAACAATCACGGTCCCCACACTTCTGATCACGCTGAAGGCGTCATGGGACCCACCGAGCGGAAACTATTGTTATTTTAAGATGCTTATAAGTATATACCAACACATTCCTTTGAATTATCCAAATTTGTGGCAAAATAATTCAACGTTATTCGTCAATCTGTCATCACCATGTCATGATTTCTGTAAGTGTTTTCCTACATGGCGTCCGTGTGATGCCTTCCCTCACGATCTTCTTATAAAATGTGCACTCAGCTGCTCATTTCCTAACCATGACGGAAGAAGGGGCATTTTGCCCTAATGTAGCTCCCATTTTATCGTTGATTTCTTCAGGGGATAACTGAATGATTGCACAATGGACATTTTGCCATTTTGCACAATGATTGCTGGCACTCTGGGATTCAGTTACCAATAACAAAGAAGAATTAAACTTCATAAAATGTATACACATATTAAAAGAGGTTGAACTGTAAGTAAACAAACTTTGTATCTCATGTTCCTATACCACTGGACACACACTTTTCAGTCACCCCGCGTAATTTTATGAAAGTAAAATTGTTAGATTGTACTTTCTAAGAATATAATAAAGGAAGTTACATACTTAGCCCGCCCTGTCGGTTGGGGCGTTAGAATGCACCGACTGCACCTCTGCAGAAGGGTAAGACTCCCCCAATTGGGCCACCTGTTGGCCGTGGGTGGCGACCCGTGATGCTTAAGGATAGAGCCCAGGTGGATGAGCAGTTCATGACTTGCAATACTCCACTTTGGCCCTATCTTGGGCTAGACGGATCAATCGGCTGGTCACATCAAGCCCTAGCAGCTATATGATTTCCCAAACCCTATTGCCCTTATGTCAAGCCCCAACCCCTTTTTATCATATGGGTGCTAGAAGGTGGTGGCTGCGGGTCTACATGTCCTGGGAATGACGTTAAACTATCTGATGGTGAGGTTCCAGTTTTGGAGGTTTGGGGAATGTGGAGCACCCCTTCATCGCCACTGTTCCCTGGTCCACTCTGACCCGGAGTGGTAGTACCTGTTAGGGTCCAATCTATGGGTTAAATAGAAAAATGTATTTATAAAAAAATTGTATTATCCATTAAGAATTGATTCATTTCAAAACTTTATTGGCATTAAATGACCCACTGAGGTTGATATGCCGTAAAACAAACCAAACCAAACCAAATACATACTTAGCATTTAAACACCACACATTTTTACAACCTATTAGAATTACACACACACACACACACACACACACACACAGATATATATATATATATATATATATATATATATATATATATATATATATATATATACACCAACCATTCCGCGCGAACAGGATGTGACACAATGTCAGTTTCTTAAGCGGAGTTTAACAGTCTTACTTTCAGAGTTTTCCTTCTCCTAGACTGGTTACCTAGAAAAGGTTAAAGATCCCAGACAGCCCTACTATTTACCCATAGCTGGAGGGAGAGTACTTTGATACATACTTTTTTCCAAGAGTATTAGCGCTATGTGAAATATAAACAGCCTCGTCCAGGATTTGAACTCTGATCAAGTCATTTTCCTACGACGATAAACATTACACCACGCGCCTTCTTATTTTATGTAACAACAATAAAATGTCAAGCGAGGATAAATCCCATGTACTTTTAACGGAGAAAATAATCTCAATGATATCAACTTGGTAGATTAGGCAAATGTATAATTCCAATTTCCATGAAAATATATGGCTTTATACTTTACTTAATCTAAACAATATAAAAATAAATAAACAGAAAGAGAACTTCATTTTTTTTTTGGCGGGGGATGAAACCTATGAACGTAGACAATGACCTTAAAACCATTAATCACTAAATCATAAAAAATACAAAAATATCTCCGTTTTCCATTGACTGCTTTTGTTAACCTTTCTCTTTTACTTGGCCTTTTTTTTTTGTCGTTATCGATTTTTATAGAAATTAGAATAGAAAGAAGTCATGTCGCTTTTTTATGCACTTTTATTATATGTCGTATAAATATACATATTTAGCAACCCTTCTGCACGAGTAGGGTGTGACATAATATCAATTGCTTAAGCGGGGTTTTACATATCTGAATTTTCCTTCTCCTAGACTAGTTGCCTACCTAGGTTTAAAGAGACCAGTCTGTCCTGCTATTTACTCATAGCATGACGGAGAATAGTTGGATTCATACTTTTCCCAATGATATTAGCGCTATGTGATATATAAACGTAGCTATCAACATAACTTCGTATTTTGATATTTAATCTTCATTTTAGGACTATTCATGATCGAACAGTTTTAATTTGTGAGTTTATAAAGAAGATTAAGATGCGCAAAAAAAAGATTTCGCATTATTTACATATTAGGGGCCGGGTTAGCTCAGTCGGTAGAGCGTCCGGCTAGAAACCACAAGCTTCCTAGTTCGATACTGGCCCTCGCTAACTCAGCATTTGAGTAGCACAGGGATTTGTGCGGTAAAGTAAAGAGCTGATGGTAGGTGTGGCACTCAACCTCGGACGCAAAAAAAACAATCTCCTTGGTCTAGCGCTAGTGAAAAGGGGATATACTCCCTCGCTGTTTGGCTGATACCGACTTTAGGCCACCCCGACGACTTTTTACTTTACATATTCAAAAAACGACAAGGAATATTTACATGCTTTATAAAAATAAAGTATTTGGTGTCCAAAAATTCAAGTGATTATTTACTCAATTGTGATTGAAAAAAATTACACTTGTCCCTCATTTAGGAGATGAACGACGTTAACTGACAATTAAACAAAGTATATCATAATATATCTGAAGCAGGTAATATAAGTAACAATAAACAGTTGAATACAAAGCTTACTATAAACATAAGCCCTTTTTATCGACTAGATAAACGATCAAAATTTGAATTAGAGATTTTTCTGTCAGGGAATTTCAGCTCTCTTCACTAACAAATAATTACATTCTGGTCAATAACTTCTTTGTGATAGTTGGATATTTTCAAAGGATATTATTTGTCTGAATTTTTCAAAAGAGGTGAGAATTTGTATTTTTTAGATTTGTTTGGCAGTTGTCGTTATCTGTGGAAAAAATATTGAGGTGCGCCCTCAACTCACGTGAATAGCGTCGGCTGGAGTGGCAGTGTCCAGTACGAAATACTGAAGGCGAGATCTGCGCTTGACGGGAATTTTATACCTTTCTACCAGATGTGAGCAGGTCTGCCTTTCGTATAAATAAACATCAGATGACAGAGATTCCAGTTTCGTTTTTCACGTCGTACTGATCGTTTGTTACCTGACCAATCTTCTTGAGAAGGATCCTAAAGAATCTTGATTCTTTGTTACCCTCGAATCTTAGTTACCCTTGAATTATGTTAACCTTGCATAGTTAATTGACCCTTGATTGTGCCAGAGGGTCGCGAAACAAGCATTGTTTCGCAAGAACCGGATAACTGACCACGGACTCTATGCCCTTGTCTCTTTTTTCTTTTCCTTAACCGCTGATGGTCGAAATATTTTCGACAAATCTTTATTGTTAAATACACAAAGTTTTGTTCGACCTTCTTCAGGTATTTCCTTTCGAACTCGGCCAACTTCTTGTCGAAGAAAACTTTCATTTGAACTCGAGAGACATCCTGTCGTAATCGGGAGCCTTCAAGGAACTTTGAACCAACTCTATTTAATCTATTAGGATAGATTGTTCTCATTCCGTTTCCCATGACTGAATACAAGTATTAAACTATGTTAATATTCTATGGTATTGTTATGTTTTTAACATATAGATAAAATATGAAGGATTGAAAATTATAATGCAAGAACAGGTTGTTATAAAATTAAAAAAAGGTTTTATTTAAACATTAAATCTCAAGCGATTTAAACAGGATCTGAACGATGCGTTCAAACGTAAACAAACGAATGTAAACAAACGCTATCCACACATAAGATGGCGGAGATCTCCCTTCCAACTTTGACATATCAAAGGGGAGCAACTCTATATTTTTGTTAGTTGTACCTAACAGTTATTTTAGTCCGTGGTCAGGATTGAAACTGCAAAGCACAGATATCCGAGGACAAAATCCCATTAAGCCTACCAAGAAGTTGCACCAATTCTTATTGTTGATCATTTCTACACTTCCTATATCCTCACCAACTTTTGATACTCTGTATTTCGATGCGTTTCATTATATAGAATTTACCGGTAATTTTCTTGTCTTATGAAAAAACCCGGAGGCGTTTTCACTAAAAGCGCTAGCTCCCACCCTATCCCCAAATATGTGGCGATTATTCTGTGTAATGCGTAGATGAATGGCACCTCAGGAAGAATAGGTACTGTAAGCTATTCTATGTGCAAGAATAATGACAAATTCTATGAAACCCTGATCTCATGCTTGTAAAATATATCCTTAGAGGGTTTATTAATTTTTACACACACGAAGGCACGCATATATATATATATATATATATATATATATATATATATATATATAAATAGAGAGAGAGAGAGAGAGAGGGAGAGGGAGAGAGGGAGAGAGAGAAAGAGTGTGAGAGAGGGGGAGTATAGATAGATATATATATATATATACAGAGAGAGAGATATAAAGACCTGGGAATTGATATGATTGGATTGAAATACACGCACGCACGCATACACACGCACACACATATATATATATATATAGAGAGAGAGAGACGGAGATGGAGACAGAGAGACGGAGATACAGAGACAGAAACAGAGACGAAGATACAGAGACAGAAACAGAGACAGAAAGAGATACAGAGACAAATAGATAGATATATAGATAGATAGATGCATACATACATACATACATACATACATACATATGAAGACAACTGGATTGATATGATCAGACTAAAACAGATAGATAGATAGATAGATAGATAGATAGATAGATAGATATGTTTTGTACTGATAAACCCACTGTCTATCATTTGGACGGTATATATTTGCTAATGTTATGCTTTCTCCGTCATATAAGCATAACCAATTAATATCAAACGGAATGTGATGCGTACAATAAAACAGGATTTTATATTAGCTTTTCTCTGTGAAAATAAGGCGATTAATATCAGAATGATAAATACTATATAATAAGTCCATCCTCAGAAAAGAAACCTTTCAAAACATAAGATATATTGTATCTTACTAAGACAAAAGTAAAGTCTATGTGGTCTGCTAATTCCATCCTATCATCCATTACAACATGATTAAGTTAGTTAATCCTGTTCGCATCGAACAATATCTTTCGGGAAACCAATTTCAATATGTTATTATTCTTTTTAAGCAAATTGGTTCCGTTTTTTAAAACCTTATACATCAATATTATTCAACCCAGTGAC
Source organism: Doryteuthis pealeii (assembly GCA_023376005.1). Taxonomy (NCBI): domain Eukaryota; kingdom Metazoa; phylum Mollusca; class Cephalopoda; order Myopsida; family Loliginidae; genus Doryteuthis; species Doryteuthis pealeii. Next base: position 65,897,639 of record CM042158.1, on the reverse strand, counting down.
TTCAGCTGATAAATATAAATCTATGTATCAGTGCACTCGTAATGGATGTGTTAGTTTTTTTTACTCGCCACAATCCAGGTTTTTGTTCAGTCGGTGACCTGGTTTCATTTAATACATATAATGTTCCTAGAAGAAGAAAAAAACTACTTGGAAAATATAGATGGAATTTCATGCCTTCAAGCAGTCAAGAAGAGAAACATTCTTTTATAGAAATGAATGTCCTATTTTCAACGGATTACGATTATTTCCATATAAATGAGTTTGCCGAACAATGATCTATAAGGAAATATTCACGCATTCTCATACACATTCTATCTTTAACTAGAGAACACGTATACATCCAACTATATAATCGATCTCTTCACATAAAAATGATATATGGACTGTGTAGATTGAGTATGTATATACCAAAGCCTGTTCTCTGCCCTAGTGTTGCATAGCGCCTTCTTTACCGGCACTAAATAGGTATATGTTATGTACTGGTCTTTTCACGATACCAAATCATATAACGTTATATACCTTTCTTTAATTCTTACTCTGTCGTCTATTCTTCTGGCCGGCTATGCTTCTGATCGTCTATCATCTATCTTGGTCTGGTATATCTTCTAAGGTCTCGTCTGGTCTTCTATTGAGGATTCCGGGTCTGGTTTCTGTTGGGGTTTCTCGTTATCAGAAGCCTTGTGTCATTGTTAGTTTTTAGTAATAAACACAAGACTTCGATTTATGTTGATGTTACTTTATTCCAAATCCCCACCCAGACAATCTGCGCAGATGAGGCTTACATGTTGCTAGCTCGGCTTCTAAGTTCTAACTGACTCTTACTTACTTAGTATCCTTAAACCGGAAGAGGGCCTTCTATGGGGTTCCGGTTCTCACGATTCTCCCCAGAACGTAAGGTGAGATCAGGGTCAAGCGCTGTCACTCACCCTCAAGGACATCAGCTATACTAATCGCCATTATGATTTCTACAATACCTTATAAATGTATTAGGGATCTAATAATTATGAAACACTAGCTATGGGTAAATATTATCGCGGTGCGTGGTGTAGAGTCGTAGGAAATGGACTCGTCGGCCCGAGTTGCTGGACGAAGCAGCTTGCATTCACATAGCGCTAATACACTTGAGAAAGGTGTGTATCCAACTATTCACCATTCAGCCGTGGGTAACTTTAAGGCGGACTAGGCTCTTTAACCATGGCTAAGTAACCAGTATAGGAGAAGGAAAACTGAGTTCAAACCTGTTAAACTCCACTTCAGAAATTAACCTTGTATCCCATCATGCTCGTTTGGATGGGCTGGAAAATATATATAGATATATATGAGGAAAGACTGGTCAATTTCTTCTGTAGAAGGCAATCGACGCCGGAGAAGGAAAACATTGAATTCAGCCTAGCTTAAAAGACAGTTAATATTTCCCACACGTAGATAGACTGTTACAATATACTCTCCAATAAATATTGAACCCATGCGGCCTAGCACTGGAATCACACATGCATTGATTCCTTCGTATTCTTTAACTATGTCAAGAGATTTATCGTGTCGGTATTTCCTAAAATGTCAGCCATATTGTGTTTGCTTGATAAATTACATAAACTAGTACAAAATAAAAAAAACGCACTCTGGGCGATGTAAAAATAGATTTTTGAAACATATTGCCTGAGGGATGGGAGTTAAGAATTCAATGACAGCGAGTTTGTACCCTAAGTAAGTAAAATCATCAAATTCATTAAAGGATTAAAAAATAAAACAATTTGAAATGTAAACTTTAAATATGTATTAAAATAAAAGAAACTATATATAGTCATATATAATACCAGTCATGTATTTATTAAAAGTTCACATAGCGCTAATACACTTGAGGAAGGTATGTATCCAACTATTCACTATTCAGCCGTGGGTAACTTTAGGGCGGACTGGGCTCTTTAACCATGGCTAGGTAACAAGTATAGGAGAATGAAAACTCTGAGTTCAAACCTATTAAGCTCCACTTCAGAAATTAACCCTGTATCCCATCCTGCTCGTTTGGATGGACTGGAAAATATATATAGATAAATATGAGGAAAGACTGGGCAATTTCTTCGGTAGAAGGCAACCGACACCGGAGAAGGAAAACATTGAATTCAACCTAGCTTTAAAAGACAGTGTGTCATACATTGCCTCTGGATATGACACGAGCAACATATGACACAATGTAAATTTTAACCGTTGACAAGATTTCGAAGTTTTCCTTTTCCTTTATTGGTTACTTTACACAGACTAAATAACGCAGCTTGCTCTCCTATTTAACTATAGGTCGGAGAACAGATATATGCATGCCTTTGGAAAGCTCATTAACATGAGGACAAACGCAAAGAGCTTAGTCTATGATTTGAACTCGGTCACCGATTCCATTTTCTACCTCGATAACCATTACACACAGCGCAGATCGAGTAATGAAAAAGATATATAAAGTTTATTCAAATCAAGACGGAAAGAATATAGAAAAGACAAATCTCAGAATACGCAGTTTAATTAATAGTCAATCTATATGTTGATACGTGTGTTTCTTATTGTACGACAGTCATCATCATGAAACATCCTGTGGGTAAAAATGAGACCGTCAAAATCGGCCCCAGATGAAATGCAAAAATGTAAATCTATGATTTCAGTTGGATTGTCTATAAATAAATACTCGTGTAAAGCGATATCCTCTTGCAACAACCTCTGGTTAAAAATAGACCGTCTAAATCGTCCAAAACAAAATGCAAACATGTAAATCCGGATTATCTGCTGTTGCTTATCCGCCAAATTATCATTTCTTATGAGTGTCGTTACGTCGGCTAAATAATGGACCATTCCCTATTTATCATAAAGAAAGAAAGGATATGCTACACAGAAAATATGATAAAGAAAGAAATAAAGAAAGCAAGAAAGAAAAAGAGAAAATATAGGGAAATATAGAGAAAGGTCTTGAACGCGCGGAAGCGATAATGCTAATATATTTTAATCAAAGATATGGAAAATGTGAAAAGAAGAGAGAAAGAAAAAAGTGAGAGAGAGTTAAATCAAGATTATTATAGTTTTTACATATTGAACTATTTGAAATAGCTCTGAAGTAAACATATCTAACCTTGTAATAAATCAATTTATATTCTGTGGTATATCGACAGGTCCTGCTTGTAGTTAATATTTCCCACACGTAGATATACTGTTACAATATACATATTGAATTCAGAGAGAATTAAGTAGAACATATGCGGCTAGCACTGGAATCACACATGCATTGATTCCTTCGTATTCTTTTAACTATGTCAAGAGATTTATCGTGTCGGTATTTCCTAAAATATCGGCCATATTGTGTATTCTTGATGAATTACATGAACTAGTATAAAATAAAAACATCCTCCAGGCTATGTAAAAATAGATTTTTGAAACATATTGCCTGAGGGGTGCCAGTAAAAAATTCAATGACAGCAAGTTTGTACCCTAAGTAAGTAAAATCATCAAATTCATTGAAGGATTAAAAAATAAAACAATTTGAAATGTAAACTTTAAATATGTATTAAAATAAAACAAAATATATATAGATATATAATACCAGTCATGTATTTATTAAAACTTGTTTAAAAAAAACAATGAGGATTGTCTAATGTTGCATGTTCAAATTTTGAGTGTACCTATTCTATGTTATGACGATTTTGGGTAATGTGACGTAAGCAGTGACGTAATTATTGTTACAGACAAAAACCGGAAGCGAAACTCCATTATTAATAGATATAGGAATGTATAAATTGAAATAACTCAGACCGATTATACATTTACGGACCATATGACCTTTAGGCACCCCTTGTTATCTCTATTAAGAAAGGACATGTTTTTCATTTACACCGGCAATACCCGGTTTTTTAACATACGATTTTTAGATTTTTTTTTAAATTATAAAACTAACCCCTAACCCCTAATCCTAACCCCTAGCAAACAACCGGATATTGACGGTGTAATTGAAAAACATGTCCTTTCCTAATCGAGATCATGAAAAGGTGCGCCTATAGGTAATATATATATATATATATGTATATATATATATATATATATATATATATTATATATATATATATATATAGTGGGTGATCATTATCTGCCTAAAAGGCGTAGATTCGGTCAGTGAACTTGCTCTATCATATATTAATCTGGGATATATAATATATATAGTAGGGGGCATATTTTCTAACCTTATTTTCTCTATCAACTTAGATATATTATTCTAAATCCTGCCGGGTTCAGTGAATCCAATTATTCTTAATTTCCCCTCGAAGCACACACTATTAGCTTTTCATCCTCCATCACAATCATACGCTTTCTGTAACCTTGAAAATGCATAACTGCTGGGTAATATCTTTTTTTAATTGCGTCGTACATATTGCCCACACAGATGATGCCTAATTTTTTCAGCATCTCCAATGATATTTTTGATATTATTAGGAAAGTGATGATTGATTAAATTGATTACAACCATGACCAGTTTTACCGCTTTGTTAAATGGCAGAATCATAATGATACGTTCAGTAAAAATAAGATATACCGTATTTGACGGCATATAAATAAGACGCACCCCTATTTCAGCAGGCAGATTCAGGAAAAAAAAGTAGTGTGTTTAAGCATATATTGTTGAAAACAGTCATGCTGTGCTTGATTATAACAATACCAACAATATAATGCGGATGCATGCAGTTTAGTGTAGGTCAAAGTACTGAGCGTAAGATGATTAGTGAGCATCATAGAGAAGATTAGCCTAGGCCTACGGGAGATCTCAAACATCACCTACGATGTATAAGACGAATAATTTTGGAAAAAGAGTGTGTCAAATACGGTATATCTTATTTTTACTGAATATATCATTAGGATTGTTTTCGAACAATACTAAATCTAATGCATTTGCCCAAACATGCCGACAAAGACAGATTCTTCATCTCACTCCAGCAGGCTCTTCTTGGAGACGTCTTCGTTGGTTCGGCCATGCTCTTCGTCAACAACCTAGCAGAATCATCCGTAAATCCCTCGACCCACAGGGGGGGAGAAACACCAATGAGGTCAATTTAACCTACCCAAAACAGTCAACAAGATGCCGAGCTGATCCTGGGTTCAGGCTATTGTGGAGTTGGTCGATGGAACCGTTTCGATTGCGTTGAAGCGCCGGGCATGGTTTATTTTCATTCGGGATACGCTGAATTCTTTGGGTGGAGCAGGCTCAACCAACTCAGAGTGAATGCCGTGGTGTAGTGGTTAAATCATTGGAAATGGACTCGTCGCCCCGAGTTCAAATCCTGGACGTGGTAATTGCATTTCACTTAGCGCTAACACCCTTGGGAAAGGTATGAATCTTACTCTGCCTCCAGCTATGTGTAAACAGTAGGGCAGACTGGGCTCTTTAACCTTGGTTAGGCAACCGGTCTAGGAGAAGGAAAACTCTGATTTCAAACCTGTTAAACTCCGCTTAAGAAATTGACCTTGTGTCACACATCCTGCCGTGCGGAGGGGTTGGTATATATATATATATATATATATATATATATATATATATATATTAAACGACAAATGGAGAATGGGAATCAATATCATTTTTAAGTGTTTGTTTTCAGAGTTTTCATTATTTAAGGGTGGTTGCTTAAGCAAGGCTAGAGAACTCAAACTATCGAACGATATACCCATAGCTATAGAGATAACAGATGTAATCATGACATGCGGCCAAATTTTGATTCTGTCTTATATTTTATCATTGCCTTTCTTATTACTGGGTTTTGTAGAGAGCTTGCAACACGGAGTTCTGAACTTGTTTAAAAAGTTTAATGGCTAATGAGAAGATGTGTTTCTATGATTTAGGACATTATGTGTTTTTATAGGGTGGCAACTCTCCATTTTCAAGTTTGTATGTAACATTTAAAAACGTAACCGGCTTCAAGCAGTAGTGAAGTCTTCCTCTTTCAGACTTCTCATAATAATCAACCTGTTAAGATCTATCTCTTGCATTTCGTCCATAGAGAACCAGCAAACCATCGCCTCTATATAATACCATATCATTTATGGAAATTTTATAATTATTGTTTAATACATAAATTGTTGGGTGAGGAAACTTTACCGTATTTGGAACTAGATTCTGGAGTGGGAAAGGAGAGGATGAGCACTCAAAGAAATGTTGAGTATCAAGAAGAGAGCCCTTTTGGTTTGAATTCGTAGTTTTCATTCTCGTACATCAGTGGCCAATGTTAAATTGTCCAGTCTGTCCTACTATTTACCCACAGGTGGAGGAGAATAGTTGGATTCGAACTTTTCCAAAATATATTAGCCCTATGTGAAATGCAGACAGCCGTGTCCAGGATTTTAACTCGTCCCGTTGTGTTCATTTCTTTCAACGATAAACATTACACCACACGCCTCCTGATTCGAGGCAGTATCGGGACACTTTGATATTAGGTCGAGTGAAATGATACTTGTATCATTCTAGTTTGATTTGGTTTCTTTGCTTGAGGCATATCAACCTTTATGGGTTATTTAATGACAAAAACCATTGCAACGAAATGTAATTCCTTTCGCCGTCAGCACAGTCCCTACAAACTGAGCACGTTACTCTCACTTCATGATACCCCAAGCACAGCAGTACTCGAATTTCACTTCTGGTCCAGACACTTGCCTTTTCTCTATGTCGCAGTATCAGCCACTGTTCGTTTTTATCATCGCTCGGCTACGCTTTATGCAAATTCCGACTCGTCACATCCGGGTCTCTGCCAACAGCATTTCAGATACGAGGAGGTAACGAGTTCAAATATCCCTGGCCACTCGGCACACCCCTCCCCTTCCCACAGGCCAAACTTATCCTGACGCGCTTTGATTGGGGGGCTGGGAATCCGCTCGTCCACAGTTCTGCCCT
>CM042158.1:65885735-65888235 GCA_023376005.1 Doryteuthis pealeii | reverse complement strand
TGATGCACAATGCATAGATTCGTTTTGTTGTTGTTTATTTTCGTTTTCTTTTAGAATTATTATGGCATTTATTTTGTTACTTCTTTTCTTTTCTTCTTCTACATCGAACGAACTGTTTTAATGCTAAGGCTTATCCTTTCTTAGGCTTTATCACTGTGTGGTATTCTCTCGTTTGAAAAAGAAATGTTTTCCTTACTATTTTCATGGTTTCTATGTCTTTTTATTTACTTCATGCTTGTTTCGTCTTGCGAAGATTGGCAATGTAGACGTTGGTTGTTCATCTGCAGAATTCGATGTCACGAAAAAAAAAAAAAAAAAATGAGTTGCACATGCTGGATTTTAGCCAGAAACCTATGATTTCGTTTCTTTCCGATTATTTTGCCTTCCACTCGACTCAGATTTTTTTTTATTGCTTATTTGGTGAACCCAGTCGATCGATCAACTTTGCAGCCCACTGCTCGTGAACGAACGAAAAATAGAAAAAAATAGAAAAAAAAAGAAAAGAAAAAAAAAACAATTGAAAATATAAAAAAAGCAAACAAACAATACAAACAAACAATATATCATAAGAAATAAGTCCTAACGTAAGTCACAGATGAAATCAAAAGTAAATCCCTCTCTTGGATAAACTCTTTTAATCCCATGTACATAGCATAGATAATCAGTTATCATATTTCAGCAATATGATCCATGTGTGGATTTACGAATCGTGACATCAAAAGAAAATATCTACTTTGATATAGACTTTTATTATTATCATTGATTGATAAAACTGTAGAGATCTATGTAGGAACTCTCCTGTGTCAGTAGACGCAGTAAGTTAAGAATTAACCCCCTTGCGGGCTGAGGAAATTCGTCCATTCAAAGCTAGACGACCAGACTGTAAGGACCTCCGAGCTTTATGGCCTCTCAGGCTAGCCACCAAGAGACCGCAAAGGAACCCCTCAGTGAGGAAGCACAGTCTATTCGAATATTCTTACATAGCACAGATAATCAATTATCATCTTCCACCAATACGATCCATGAGTGGATTTAAGAATCCACGGCTAATCGCAGAGAGAAGATGAAAGCAAATGAAAAGATAGACAAATACATAGACGTGGCCAGAGAGCTAAATAAAACTGTGGAACATGAAGGTAAATGCCGTGCCAATTATAACTAGTGCATTTGGAACGGTTCCCACGGGTTTGGAAAAGAGTCTGGAAGAATTGGAAATCCGAGGAAGAATCGAGACCATCCAGAAAACAGCAATGTTGAGATCAGCTAGAATATTCATAAGAGTCCAGGAGATCTGAAGAGACTTGCTATCACTCAATCCCAGTGAACCACCAGCTTAGAATGTGATAATAATAATAATAATAATAATAATAATAATAATAATAATAATAATAATAATGATAACCCTTTGTAAACAATTAATTACAACATCAAGTAAGCATTTATACAGTCCACACCAAGACACGTCGTTTTTTAACACAATTGTTTGAACTATTAGTTGATAAAAAATAGTTTAGATCAGTGGTGGAAGAGTAACGTATGTGCAAACCAAAGGTTTTTATGATCTCTATTCAAAGATATAGTTTGTTTAAACTAACAGTAAAACACAAAATAAACCTCAATGGTGTCGCTGACTGTTACTACAAATAATGTACAGTTATATGGCACCAAATATTCCAATTGAATGTGCACATTTATTAATTTGTAAAATGAACCTTTGCATAGTTTTGATATATTCAAACTGAGATTCTAAGATCATGCGTCCAAATAACCTACATACAATACAAAACTGATTGCCATAGCACCAGCCCCTCTTGAATTATGCAATGACAAGCAGACTGAAAGAATGTCATTTAATAAACAAGACGGTAGATGCCTATTCTTGTGACAGTAGATATTTTTATCACAAGAGACTTCGATTTTTACCTATATTCAAGATGCAACAACACTTTCTTTGTCCGTTATAACAGATGCAAATCATATAGCAGTTCTTTAAGAACTGGTTACCTAATTTCACAATATTTGTGAATATATGCAGTGTTTTTTTTAGAAAAGATGCAGATTTATTTTCGACAAACTGTAAATTATTTCAGACGCAAAAAGTCAAATAGATAATAATATATCTTAACTTCCGAACGCCCTGGGTATAACACTGTCATATGTTACCTAAATAAGGATATTTTGTCTGATTTTTTTTTTGGAAAAGGCTTGATAATTTATATTATTTAGATTTTTTCGAAATAATGTCCACATCTTCCTTGTTATATACATATTGTTTCAGCTGATACGCACTCCCGCATTCTTCAGGTGTTTCTTGTCAAACTCTGGAACTTTCTCTAAGAACTCAGGAACATTCTGTTAGAACTCGGAAACCTTAACGGGAATTCAAAGCGAATCCTTTATTCAATACACCGGGTCTGTGGTTATATCAGTACTGCTGTATGGCTGCACAACTTACGAAGCGCCTTGAGAATAAGCTAAATGGGAGCTGCACAAGAATGCT
>CM042158.1:65858235-65878235 GCA_023376005.1 Doryteuthis pealeii | reverse complement strand
ATTGGATATCCAACTGGATGCTTGGTGAAATAATATCAACAGATTATCAGGATTAGTTACCATTTGGGAAAATATCCATATCTATTTAATGGCCGTAATATTCTTCAAATATTCCTCAAAGTTCATTAATCCTTATGCATTAAAGTATTTCAAGAAAACCCACTCAAGAGGATGTCAAGAGCTGTTTTTATTGTTTGTAAGTTTATTCTTTTTTAAAAGCCTGTTAGGCTTACCCACGGCGGACAGGTGTCGCAGCTAGTGGTATTTGGGCCACAGCCCGGCCAAAGGGGCTCTGGCGAGAATCCAAAGGGTATATCCATCATCGTCAGAAATCTACAGATTTGGCGTACTTGTCACTGTGGGAAATCTGCAACAAACAAAGGCATCTCAATTCCCTGACCGGGATATGCAAGCGGGGTTTAGAGACCACTTGAGAAATTCCTATTCGCCTGTTATTCCGTCTATGATTTCCCCGCAGTGGAATTCGTTGGATGGAGTCGACTCAAGTGACCCAGGGCCATCACAGAAACAGAAGAAACACAGGCTATCAAACTATAAAATCATTTTATGATTTGTCTTCCCTCCTCTCTCTCTCTCTCTCTCTCTCTCTCTCTCTCTCCTCTCTCTCTCTCTCTATCTCTCTCTCTCTCTTCTCTCTCTCTCTCTCTCTCTCTCTGATAAGAATGACCATCTTGACCATGAATGTGTTTGATTGGTGAGATTGCACATATATAAGCAAATCACTTTTAACTATATATATATATATATATATATATATATATATATATATATATATATATATATATATATATATATATATATATTGTTCCGAATACACGTCTTCATCTTGCTTGTAAATTTGTATATGTTTCTTTTTTTCATTTTTTTTTAAATTTTCCTCCCACTATCAATCATAATTCTTATTCTTTTGATTTGGCAATAACCTTTAAAATATGTGGGCTACAATTGTGTATAGCTAATTTTACAAAGTATTAGATACTGTCCCCTTCATAATCTTCTGTATTAATCCTTGTTAAAACTACCAAGATATGGATAAGAGTCTATTATGTGTACGGATTTGAACAGAACGATTTACCAAATAATTAGATATTTCGTTTTAAAATGCTAGGATCTTAACAAGTTATATTTTGTGTGCCAATTAAATTGTGTATTTTTGATCATGCAATCTAGGCTGTTATCCGGCCTATCTCATATATGTATACAATACTCTTAAAGAAATAGTTTTATAATGCTTCCAGAAGATATATTAGCATTACACTTTTTTAAATGATGATAGTTGAACATCCTCGTTATATGAATTCACGTTATTCACCACGTTTAGCTATCACCACATTTAGCTATCAGTCAATAAATTGAAATGCCTAATTCCTATCTTCTTCTAGTTCACTTGAAATCAAGAGTTCACCATCTCCACTAGCACGTTTCGGAAAATGTGCCCTCAGTAGTCGTTGGTCATACCATTATTAATGGAGGAACACTAGGTCGTCAAAGTTGAATTTCTTCTCTTCCTTGTAGAGGATATTCAACCACTCTTCATTCGATGTCTTGCAATTTCCTGTCTGGTTTGGTTAAGAAATATTTACGCATAATTTCCATTCCCTCATTATCAGTTTTCTTCTAGTATTTGTGTTGTAATGAGAGTATAAGAGTTAACAGAGACATTATAGGAAAAAAAGTCAACGTGTATTAAGGATAGGTAAAAACGTTTACTAAACAAAGATGCAAGGTGAACAGAGTAAATAGCAATTGTTAGATTGAATTATCAAGTCCCGTGAGAACTCGTGGTCTCGACTTTTACATTACACAAAGATCGGAAGACAGTCGGCGGCCCTATACAATAGCAGAGGGAAAGGGGGCAACCAAAAAATGGCCCACAATTTTATTTTGTTACATTTTTTCAGTTTCCTGGGGATTTTTGTTTTGTTACCCCAACCCCTCCATTTCCTTCTCATACGAAGCTTATGCTTTAAAAACTTTTCTAATCACTCGAAAGGGATAATTCTAAGTAGGATAAAGCCATAGAGCGAAAGAGGCATTTTGGTGTAAGTATGCTACGTAAGGAGAGAATGCCAGGTTTATTTTTTGAATGGATCGGTCAGTGAGTGAACCTAGCTAAATAGATCCATGTAGTGGTATGACCAGCTTTGTTACCCTCCCCTCCCAAAACTAAACCTTCCGGCTATATGCCGAGTTATGATGACACACTCATGTATTCACTTCTTATTTTTTTAATAAAGAATTTGGAGTGAGCGCATGAGTGTGCTCACTTCAAATATATTACCTCCCACCAGGGTAGTGTGCAATACAAGGTCTTTTTACCGTGGAAAATCACGCACAAACCGAAGCTCATGCAATAGCGCGTGAAAAAAAAGATGCAGGGTTCTCATCGGTATTCCCATTTTAAAGAACCTCATGTACCGGAAAATAAACCCAGCCCACCACTTTTAGACGAGGGGACAGGTGCTGTCTGGGGGTTTGGCACCCTGGGAAAATGTTGTTAATTTAACTTCACTCTGATGTCTCTAAACCAAATCAGATATCTCCTTGTTTCTCTCTTCCGATGTTTAGACAGATATTATTTATAGGAAAAGCATACGATTCCATTATCATTTTTAGCTACTATATTGCAATCTGCTTGCTTTAGTTTTGGCTCCTCATCATTCTGAAAATAGATAATTATTTAAAAAGAGTCTGATTTTCAGTTTGGGATTCTATTGTCAAAATACGACTCTGTTTCGTATGAACCGAAACCGGAGATTTCACTTGTTAAGGGAGATAACTATTGAATCTTTGAGGAAAAGAAGTGTAGCACAGATGATAACATGGCTCCTTGTTGAATACACTACTTGTTGACAGTAAATAGTTTATCCGAACATTCTGCTGTATTACCTTTCGGTTAGAAAATAAAAATGAATATTGTTGTATTTTAAAAATATTTAACTGTTTTGTTATATTTTGTATTCCTATCACATTGGGATAGAACAGTACTTACCAACATAAATTGATAGACTGAAAAGTGAAAACATTACATCAACTAATTAAAAGTGTTGAGGTTAACGAAATTATCAATGGATGCGTTAATACCCGTCAAATGCACATCAATGGTCAATACTAATAAATTGTGGAGGCGCGTGGAAATAGACTCGTCGACCTGAGTTCAGATCCTAGACGAGGCTATTTCCTTTCATAGCGCTAATACACTGCGCAAGGTAGGCATCCAAGTACTTACGCCCCGGTTATAGGAAAAATAGTATGAAAAACTGGACTCTTTAAACATGGCTAGGAAACCAGTTGAGGAGAAGGAAAACTGAATTCAAACCTGTTACACTATGCTTAAGAAATTGACCTAATGCCACATCCTAGGTCGTACAGAAGGTTGGTAATATATATATATATATATATATATATATATTATATATATATATATATACTCTTATTAATTGTCTACCGAAAACGATTAAAATTCTAATTATTCTTTCAGCCAACTAAAATAACAATTACAGGATTTCATTTCATTTTACAATTTGTGATGCAATATATATATAATATATATATATATATATATATATATATATATATATATATATATATATATATAGTCCATAAATGAAAGTGGACCTAAATTATTAGTACGTGATATGACAAATGATAAGATTTCCATTTCTCTTTCAGATTTGTCATGGGATTCAGCATAGAAACTTCCAATCGAAAAGGAAATCAAAAGGCATGACTTCCCTGTGGCACAAGACGTCAACTAAAGTGACTGACAGGTAGCCATCTACTTGAAAGCGACCATGTCCATTGTAATCAAGGTCCTTCATATCCAAGGACAGGTCCTTCGACAGGGGCATCAACGTGATGTCCAAAAGGAACCAACATCATATGATAAGATTGTTTTGAGGGAATCCTGCTACACATACAAAAACACGCACAAATACACACAAATAAACACACACACACATATACACACACACTGACACACACACATATATATATATATATATATATGTGTGTGTTTTGTGTATGTGTGCGTTTTATGTGTATGTTTGTGTACTTGTGTGTGTACGTGTGTATATGTTTCGTTTCAGTCAAAAATCTGCATACATGCTCTTGTACGCGTATATGCAGTTCAATCTTCATATATATCTATCTATCTATCTATCTATCTATCTATATATATATATATATATATATATATATATATATATATATATATATATAAGGGTATTCTTACCGGTGAATATGGGCACGATCGTTGGAGGTACACAGGATCCTGTGTTTAAGTCCGGGATAAAACAAAATACAAAAGTGCTCAATACAAAGTAGAGCAAATTATTGAAGAAATGGATATCATAGAAATTGAATTCAATGAACATACGTGTGATCAGCTGCAATTAATCGGTAACTCGATTAATTCAGTGGATGTAACCCTGATGATTCTAGTGATGTAACTCGAGTAGGTTTCTATTCTATCCATTTCTTCTATATATATATTATATAAACATATATATGGTATGTGTGTGCGTGCGCGCGGGTGTGTGTGTGTGTGTGTGCGTGTGCGCGCGCGCGGGGCGTGTGTGTGTGTGTGTGTGTGTGTGTGTGTGAGAAAGAGAGAGAAAGAGTTCTAATAATTTAGGTCCTCTTTTATTTATGGCCTGCGTGTATTATATAATATATATATATATATAATATATATATATATATATATATATATATATATGTGTTTATAAAGTCATGCAGCAGAATTTAAAAGTTTTATAATGATGTCAGTGTGTTTAAAGGCATAAGTCAAGAGTTACATGTAAAAATAAAACTACAAGAGTTAAACATTCATATTTTTTACCAAATTATATATATAATATATATATATATATATATATATATATATATATATATATATATATATACGTGTTGTATATGCATATACCCATACATGTGCATATATGTTTGAAATTCTGTACATTCTAAAGACATTGATATATATGTACGTGGTGTGTGTGTATATATATATATATATATATATATATATTATATATATATATATATATATATATATATATATATATATATATATATACGTGAGTGTGTACTGGTGTGCGTGAATTCACGCGTGTGTGTATGTTTGTGTGTGTTAATCTCTTATCAGGGTTGACAGTGAGACTACTGGTGGATATTTATGACAGGGTCATTACTCCATACACTTTTGTCCGACAATCATTTTGTCATTCCTGAAAGATGACATTTTGTCAAAATATCCAGTGATAGGTCAGCTCATATCGCCAAGCGGATCCATGCATTCCCCGCGGGTATTCATGCGAACATCAGGATTCCAAGCTAAAAATGCAAAAAGAAAAACACGTCGAGTCTTAGTGTAGTTATTCGTGCAATAGACCAGATGTATGATTCACCTAGTGAGACTCGAACTCATATGTAATCGTTTTCATAGCCTAACTTGCTAACCATTACACCACGCGAGTTTTTTCACATTCATGATTGTACATGTTAATTTAATTCAATCTACACAGTTTTACCAATTTTATTTTCTTTATTTTTTACTGGCGAATATATCCAGAAATGTTTGTTTAGAAAATAAAGTTGAATCAAAAACGTAAAAATGCATAAATATAAATAAGACATACAATATTTTCCTGGGCATTAAAATATATACAAACGTCTCCCGGAGCATTTATATATATATATATATATATATATATATATATATATATATATATAGTGATACAAAGTAGAGCAAATTTATTGAAGAAACGGATACAACAAAACCTACTCGAGTTTCATCGTTAGAATCATCAGAGTTAAATCCACTGAATTAATCGAGTTACCGATTAATTTCAGCTGATCACACGTATGCTCATGAGCATCCGTGTGATCAGCTGCAATTAATCGGTAACTCGTTTAATTCAGTGGATTTAACTCTGATGATTCTAATGATGAAACTCGAGTAGGTTTCTGTTGTATCCATTTCTTCAATATATATATATATATATATATATATAAGAGAGAGAGAGAGAGAGAGAGAGAGAGAGAGTAAGTAAAGTAGACGGGATGTCTTATTGTCTGCATCAGCCGGAAAGTGATAGATTCTATCCCCTTTACGCTAGCGCTAGACCAGGGAGATTGTTTTTGCGTCTGAGGTGGGCACCCCACCTACAACCAGCTTCCCACTTTACCGCACGGATACGGCCGGTATTGAATCCAGAGCCTTGTGGTTCTGAGTCGAATGCTCCACTGACTGAAATAAACCGGCCCTATAATTGGACTAAATTACCATAACTAGACAACTCGGCAAACGCCATGTGTGACACCAGAGCACTGGACAGGCTGTTTCGAACTAGGTCTCATCAGCAGTGCCTACCATGATTTCCGCCACTCTAGATCGTACCAGCGACCACGAACGAAGAATGCCGAATTATCTAGTCAATGGTAATACGCGCGCATCCACCTAATATGTATTTGTCTTGATACCTGTCGCAGGATTAAAGAGAACAAGGACATCTCCAGGGTAAAGACTCTCCAGCTCGGAACCCACATCTGCAGCACTTTTTTATTTAAAAAAACCGTTAAAACGTGTACTTTACCGTCGTAGGAAATGGACACGAAGAGACGAGTTCAAATCTTGTACGAGGCTGTTTGAACTTGACATTGCGCCTTGAGAAAGGTATGAATCCAGCTATTCTCCCTACCATCTATAGTTAAATATTAAGGAAGTATTGGCTCTTTAACCATGATTAGGCAACAATTCTAAGAGGAGGAAAACTCTGACTTCAAATCTGTTAAACTCCACTTAAGATATTGAACTTGCGCCACATTAATATTAATAACTGAAAGTCGGACCCAAAACGGAACCCATCGAGATACCGTCCTGTTGTACATGTAAATTACCTAGATGGTCGTAAAATTGGACTTCAGTTGTGCAGTAAAGGAGATTTTTGGTAATTTATGAGGAAGTGCGTCCCGGTCTCATGCCTCAGAAATTGCTACCCGGTGACTATTAAAATAACGTCCCCAGCTATGTTGTCTCGGCGGTTTTACTTGAAAGAAAACAACCAACTTAGGGCGTTAAATGTATTTTAGAGGGGGTGGGCTTCTCTTTATGAACAAATGGAGATGGGTGGATAGTATATATAAACAAAGTAAAACATGAACAAATTGAGGTAGATAGATAGATGAGATAGATAGATATCCATCTTCATATCTAAACAAGAATTACGACAAATTTCTATAATAAACAAGAATTACGACAAAATTTCTATAAATAAATTTCTAAACAAATTACGATAAATAATAAGAATTACGACAAAAAGACATTTAACGCACTAAGTTGGTTGTTTTCTTTCAAGGAACACCACCGAGACGAAATAGCTGGGGACGTTATTTTAATAGTCACCGGGTAGCAATTTCTGAGGTAGGAGACCGGGACACACTTCCTCATAAATTACCGAATTTTTTAAGGATGTTGGGATGAATCATCGGTGATTATATACCCGGCTACATTTACGGTACAATCAAAATAGACAAACCTCAACACTCACTCTGCCATATTATTTCACAAGATACTACACCAATATATATATATATATATATATATATATATATATATATATTATATATTATATAACGTGAATGTACAGAGCTTAATGGATGTTTAAATAGTTATGAAACCGGATATTTGGTTCTGATATGGTGATGTTTCTCTTTTATATGAAATAAAAAAAATGTGTCTACGTTGAGTTATTATTAGTGGGGTGAGCAGCCTGACAACGTATAATCGCTTTTTGCTTGTTTCTTTTATCTTTTATCAAAGGTTAGACATTAAAGCATAGGCATAATGATGTATTTTCCATTAAAAAAAGAAAGAGCCGTAATAGTTTTACTTGCAAATTGCATTTTAATATATGACGTCATAATAGACAGCCAGCCATTATGGCAAAACAAAACATGTAAAAATAGATAATTAAAAAATATCGGACATTTTTTTTTTTTTTATCTACGGAACAGCTCATGCCTTGTTCGTGGTTGCGCAAATGGCGTAGGAGATTGGGGTGGTTGGAAAAACCTAAAGACAACCAAAGCCGCCGACGAAAACGCCGACGTCGAAGCCGCCGACGAAGTCGTCGCCGAAGCCGCCAGAGTCAGCGAAGCAGTCGTCAAAGTGGAACTGAAAGCGGCAAACGTCAACGACGCCGAAGCCGTCGAAGCCGAAGCCGACGACGCGAAGTCGCCGACGCGGAAGTCGCCGACGAGTGGCTGAGAATGAAGATAGGTAGTTTATCAATATTCACCTCCCAATGGCAAGACGTTCAAGAGTTTGAAATAAAAGCCGAGCGGGTGATTCTGATGTACTGAATTTGTCGAAAAAGCTACGTTTAATTCGTAGTAAGGCTGGTTTACAAATATCCACAGCCTATTTCTGTTTTGCTTGCTTCTAAGAAAGCGCAATCTAATGAATTTGAATAGATAAATACATATTAAAACAAAATAAAATAATTCGTTGTGAAAAGGAAACTTCTTATTTACCAAAAAAATACAAGTACAATTACACAGCAGATTTGTTTTTAGATAAATCGTTGTGAAGTATTATTTCTCCTTCTGACCCCTTGCTTATCATCATCATCATCATCATCATCATCATCATCATCGCGCCTTATACTTTTATTATCGCAATTGATGCTGTTCATTATTTCTACATAAGGAAATAAAGACAAGAAAAAGAAGAAGAAAATTCAACTAAAGAATTAGACTCGCTAGCATAAAAATTACAAACCCAGTGAGTTGCAATAAAATAAGGTCAATATATCGAATAAAACACTATTCAAAATGTTTTAATATACGCAGTAACTTTTCTGAATATTATAAAATCCAATACAAAACTTGCTGAAAATGTTACTAATATTTAGAAAACAAATTATTTTGGCACGAGTATTATAAGAGTCAAGAATAGGAATATTTGCGTACACAACTATAAGGTAGACTATGAAACAGAATGTATATCTTATTATAATGGAGATTGTGTTTTTTCTGTCTGTAACCGAAACTATATTCCTACTCAAGTCACAATTCTCTTAGTTATTGACATCACATCTCTATGATTTTATTTTTATTTAACCTCAATTATTAATAAAATTGTCTTACATTATAATACTGTTAACTATGTCTACATAATGACAACATGCAATTATATTTATATATACAACAAATAGCGGTTTACAGTGTGAACGGAAAGACAATTTGCATATTAATATTAAAAAATCGATTTAATAAATATGTGCTTAGTATTATTGATTTTCTAACTGTTTGGTTTATCTTAATGAATATAAGCAAATCTCTTCAATGAATCTTAAATGAAATCCATTAACAAGAAAAAATAACTGTCATTTTATTCTTTACTTCCTCTTTTAACTAAATACTTCAATTAGAAAAATAACAATGAAAGACGAGAGTGATAAAGAGTAAGTTTCAGTTGTTCCATTTTTTATTATACTCCCTCTGTTTTCAAATATTTATATACTCCTTCTGTTTCAAATCTTTTTATCTGTATTCGTTTCATTAGCCTTTTTAATTTAATACAATATTTTATTACATTAAAACTTAAATACTTGCACCCGAGGGTGCATATATTTGCTAGTTTAGATAAACGATCTTACAATGGGACATATTCTATATAAAAAAAAAAGAAAAGTAATTCATGTTACTTATATATTATTTACAGTTTCCTTCTTTTTTACAGATTTTCATATGTTGCAATAAAATTCTGTACAGTAATTCAAAAGAATTAAATATGTACACATTCTATCCTACTGTATGTGAAAATGATATTTTGCGCTTATCTCTTCACTATAATTGTTCATTATAATAATCCGATTTTTGAATGACTGTTAACGTCACATTACTCTCTCTTCTCTCTCTCTCTCTCTCTCTTCTCTCTCTCCAAGCGTCCCACTGAGTCATTGCTCCTTGTAGGTCCTCTGCATGGCACCCAGAATCCTTACAGAGTTGATCTATGTAGGTTTTTGTTAGTCCATCCACACTGTTGTGTCCATGTGCAAGTATCCGTAGTAGAACGTCACTTATGATTTCATCCTCCAGCAGTACTCGGCATGTTTTTATTTGACGGGGGGGGGTGACCGTATAGCTGTTTCTTTGTGCGATTCTACTTCCAGGATTCATTTTAGGAAGCATTCAGCACCTCAATGCAGCACTCATCTATTCTCTTTTCCAAAAGCTTTGTTTGGGTCCATATGGTGTAGCCGTATAGTAGTACTGACACGACTATAGCTTGGAAGAATTACTGTTAACTAAAAGATTACAAAATTGAATACACAATAGCACCACAGGAATATATGTACTTCTAAGTAGCATCAAAATATGGATTTATGAGAAAACATCCTAACGGCAGTTAAATCTCTTTTACACGTGTTTCACATTTCTTAACACTTTGAGATGTACAGGTGTTCTAAAAATTGATATAATTTCGTAATATAATTGATAAATTATCGTTCAAATGATCTCAAATTTTAGCTAAAATTATTCTTGTTTAACCACCATTTTGTTTTGAGTGAATGGAATATCTCTACATGAAAAGAAAATATATAAAATAATAAACGAATTCTGTGTTGCTTTTACACATGTTCTTAAAAAATTGAGATTATTTTAACGATGATTAGTCAAGTTATTAGATTACGAAATTATATAATTTTTCTGAAACATCATGTATTTTCACCCTGGGTTTTAGCTTGGCTTAGACAGCTTTTGAAAATGTTCATTTTAATTTTTTAACATTTATTCCACTAAAATTAATGATAAAAGAACAATACGACATCTTTTAAAGATGAGTCACAAATTAATTGCGGCAATACTAATTTCAGAATCTTAATAATTTAATTCAGTTTTTCACTCCTGGTTGTAGCTAACTTACTTCATAATCTATTATCGTCCTATCGTGGTGTAATGTTTTGCAAGATAGTCTCGTGAATTACTACTACTATGACTAAATTGCGAGTTCGATCATTGCTGAATGTCCCATAATTGTGACCTTGTGTCACATCCTACCCGTGACGAGCGGCTTGGGCTAATATCAACATTCAACGTCCAATCGTGGTGTAATAGTTATCAGGCTGGTCTCGCATGTCTATCACTACCGAATAGTGCACGTGGTCCTCGCTGAATGGCCTATACTTTCCGACCTTGTGTCACATACTATCCATGGCGATCGGTTGGGTTATTACTTACTTAATTATCTATTGCCGATAGATAGTGGAGATTTTCGACTCTCATTTGAAGTCATAGAATGAGATTCTCGTTTTAGAAGATGGTTGTGCAGTCCTAAATAGATTACAACTATACAAGAGCAAATCACCTACGTAGCCATTAGGCATTGTCAGGTCAGGAGACGTTCTTAAGGTGCTAGGATTCTTAATCTAACACATCAGCGGTGTGGATAGCCTAACGATTATAAGAGACTGGAATAGGCAAGACAAATTAAAACTCTGGTTGGAACAGTTCATGTTATCACGCAATAATGCCTGGGGAAAGCATGAATCACTCGAGTTTCGGATTAAGCACCTCTGGATTTAAAAAAAAACTAATTGTCCACAGACTGAACACTCTAGAAAAAACTATACATATACATTTTTACCTTAACCACTTGCATAAAATTTGACTTACAGTAATAATATAATTTGTATAAACAAGCTGAATTTCTACAAATATTACAGACAAGAATTTTAAAATTATTTTACATTGTAAATTTTTAAAAACATTCTATAAAATAAGCACAAATTTGTTACAAGGAGTATTTTAAGGTTTTTTTAGACTAAGCAAAGATATCCTTGTATTCAAAAAGTTGATGTAAAACTGGAGCAATTTTTGGATTCAGAGATCAAATGAAGTGGTTAAAGCAGCACATCGTCAGATTCTAATAAAAGGAACATTTGAAAGTTTTATTATTAACTCTTTACCCTAAGAAGGTATTTGCAATATATTTTTAATGGTAAAATGATATCTGACTTTGATTCCATGGAAGGTTTTAACATTTACTTTAAAAAAATAAATTCCTCAACATAATTCAGAAGCTAAATAAAAAATACGGATAACATATATTTGGATACTGCATTTGTAACAATTTCTAAGGTGTGATACTGTACACAAAAACAGGGGTCATTTTACCATGAATCTCTTTTACAAATAAATTCCATTCGTAAAACATTACAAAATAAATGTTTGAAAAAATAATCCGAATTACTTGGTTATTTAGTTAACAACCCGAAAAGATTTTGGGAGAAAATCAACAATAGACAATAAATCAATATGAGAGCTTATTTCGACTCACATCCATCTAGACCAGGGGTCTCCAAAGTGGTCGATACGACCCCTTGGGGTCGATGAGAGCTTTCTGGGGTCGATTAAATATAGGATGATCAAATGGAGGTCGAAGCTCAAGACGGAAGCTGAGCCTTTCCTACTTGCATTTTCAACATCGTATATGGTTGTTTTAAGCTGGTTTTAGCCATGCTAACATAATTTTGACAAAACAGAGGAATATATTAAACCTGGAGAAACGTGGTGATTTAAGACTTAAGCTTACCAATTTTCAACCTAATATCAATAGTCTTGCCGCTGCTCATCAAGCACATCCATCTCATTAATATGGATTATTATAATAAATAAATATTTTTCATGTCAGCGAACTTTTAAAAAATTATTTTTAATAAAAATGTAGATTAACTTATTCAAAAATGATTTAATGTTTTCATTAAACTTAAGTAGGGGTCGATGATAAGGTAAATATTTCCTAAAGGGGTCGAAGAGTTAAAAAGTTTGGGGACTCCTGATCTAGACCTATAAATCTAGAGAAGAGTGCAGGTATATTTTTTAAAGCTTTGTCCGTAATAAGTCGTCGTCGAGGCGGCCTAATGTCGGTATGCGCCTATCACTAGCGCTAGACCAAGGAGATTGTTTTAGCGTCTGAGGTGGAGCGCCACACCTACCATCAGCTTCTTACTTTACCGCACAGATCCCTGTGCTACTCATATGCTGAGTTGGCGAGGGTGGGTATCGAACTAGGAACCTTGTGGTTTCTAGCCGAACGCTCTACCGACTGAGCTAACCCGGCCCTTTTGTCCATCATAAACGTACGATAATATGCTAAATAATTTACCGATCCTTTCTATTGGTATATGTATGTATTTACCCTACTCATTTAACACATGTGGGATGTAACACGAGCTCAAGTTTTAATTTAGAGTGAAGCTGTATAAAATTTAGATTTCCTTCTCGTAGACTGGTTGCCTAACAAAGGCTAAAGAACCCAGTCTGTCCTACTATCAACACCTAGTAGGAGATGTATTAATGCTTTTCTCAGAATTCGGGTCGCTGATTCCATTTCATACATCGATATCAGGTATACTAAACGCGCCCCTATCTGTTGCCAGTGAACCTAGTATAACTCATAATTCTTGAATAGGAAAAGAGCTTCACAATTATTCATTTCAAGGAGGAGAAATACTCTGAAAATCTGCGAGACGCATTCCCATCCACCATCATTTATTATTAGACGTATGTTCCCGCAGGGTTGTAGAGTTATCCGGCTAAATTTAAGCATACACTTTTTAATTCTCATGTTTCTCAACATTGGATAGATGCTGCCTCCTAGTACACAAACCATCCGTGTAAGACGGACAAGACATGCTGGAGAAAAAAATATGAGCCCATAAACGAGGTCATCCAATGGAAACCAGCACATGGAGATGCTAGTGTAGTTCACCCAGCAAAGACCTACATAGACCAGCTCTGTGCAGATACTGGACGCTGCGCGGTGGACTTGCCAAGGATAATGAATGATAGGAACAGTTGGTGAAAGATTGTCAAGGATACCTGTGATAGTGGTTCGATGATGATGATGATGATCTATCTATTGATGTGCTTGCTGGGAAAATGTTATTCAATTGTACTTAAATCTATATAATGTTATTCTATTTTCGAACTCGTTGAACAACGATAAAAGAACGTCGTCGTAAAACGTGTATCTTTAGAATATTCTCAAATGAAAAGAGAATTATATGTTGCTCTAATCTCATAGGAAAACCGGCAATTTTTTCACAAGTGACCCCAAATGAATTCAGAGGTGGATAGAAGTAAAACCACGGGATTCCTCATAAAATTCTACCCAGGAAAATATGGATTTGATCTTGGTACAGGACTATATTTACTATTGCATCCTCAGATTATTTGAAGTGATCACATACGTGCACTCACTCCAAACAAACTTTTTCTTTATTTCGAAATGAGATACAGCGCATGTGCACACAACTCGGCATATAGCCGGAAGTTTGGTTTTCGGGGAGAGGTGATAAAACTGGTCATATCACTACACGGATCTAGCTAGCTAGGCTCACTCACCGACCGATTCATTCAAAAATAAAAATAAAATGTTTGCATTCTCTCCTTGCGCAGCTACCTTCCACCAAAATACCTCAATCGCTCTATGCATGTATCCTACTTAAAAATTTCCCAATATTAATGATTGGCGATGGAGAGGGTGGGAAAAATTGAAAATAAAAACGCCAAGAAACTGAAAAAACACATGTAAACAAAACAAAAATTGTGGATCATTTTGGTTTCCCCCTTTCTCTCAGCTATTGTGTAGGCCCGCCGACTGTCTTCCGCACTTTGTTGTTTGAAAGCAAGCCGGTGAGTCCCTCTAATATGGGAGTGGGTGTCCTTAGTGGGTGGTCGGTAAAAAATTGGGATTCTGTAGGCCAGGCGGGTTGGGTTACTAGAAAAATTGACTTTCCAGGGAAAATATTAGGGTGACTCGGGTGGTTTTATAAAAAACTTGGGATTGGGGTCCTGGATATGTCCTATAAGAAAAAAGCACAAATATAGTATAAGATTGGTTAGTCTATTATCAAATTGATATTATAAAAATGAGATAAAAATATACTAAAAGCGCTAAATGGAATCGCCCGCTATTGTCATAATGAAAATACGTCATCAATAAAACGAAATACGTGTAAAACCTTTGAACATTTTTAATTATTTTCATACCATCAAATTACACAATTCATGTTAGACGTTTTTTCTTTCATTGAGGATTATAATTCCTATATCAATTAAAATTTTATAAAGGAATGCCAGATTTGACTCTTGATATATTGAATAAGCACCGGGGGAGAATAGGGCTCTTTGTCCATCGACTTAGCAAAGTAAGAAGATGGAAAAACAGGAGGATCTTTCAGTCACCCGAGCCCCTTCTAGGGATCAACTTCCGAAGCACCCGACATGCTAAACTTCCTGATACGGCACCTGTGGAGGCCCAGCCACTGAAACTGCCCACAAGTCGATCCAGCCCAATCCGTAAACGTAGAATATTTAAAAACTAAAAGAAAACGTCTAGCAGCTTATTTGATAATATCTTGAAACCCGCAAAAAAACTGATAATCCATACACTGTCTTTAACATTTATCATTGTGCTTTAAAAGCAAGTGCAATGATAACCAAAAATAAAATTTGATGGTAAAATTTACTTATTTTGTTGGTTTTTTCTTCATGACTTCTGTTTGATCTATTGTTGTTTTTTTAGTATGTGATTTATCACGTTGTTTCTTTTATAGCATGCAGTCAACAGCATTGTTTTCAATGTACCCGGTGGTCCAAAAATCTTCTCATCCGCTACATATAGTTTTAACATCATTTTTTGTTTTAATATTTCAAGCGGCTTATTTCATATAATTATAGATAACTAATTAGGAATTGTATTTCGGTAACGCATGAATCACATGAGTTTCGTATTCAGCACCCAACCAAAAAAATTGGCTTATCACTTTTTAAGCAGTAGTGGAAGGCTATGGACGACTGTATTTATTAGTATGGATCGATCGGCGAATGAAACTTGCTAAGATAGAAATGACCAGGTTTGTATCCCGTTTCCCCCAAAAAAATTAAACTTCGGGCCTTGTGCCCAGATGTGTGTTCGGCTGTATCCTTGTACCGACTTCATGGGAATAAATGAGCTGAATTTGTTTCAGGGAGTCGGATGCAGAGATGCAGCCGTCACACATCAAATACATCTTCAGATTGTAAAAAAATAGGAAAATTAAAATATGTTCAATTATTGTAAGCTTATTTACGTTACATACGTATATAGCCGTACATTTGCAATACAGCATTATGGTAAAATGATCCTGACTTTTTTCAAATGAAATATCTGGTATCAGATATTTCCTTTGAAAAAATACATTTCTCAACACACATCGAAAAGCGCAAAATAAAAATGCGGATGCGGCTTATATGAAGTAATTATAGATGATTAATTAGGTATTGTATTTTGGCAGTGGGTGTCAAAGACTTTCTGACCATCCTGTAGTATGCAGTCTGCCACATTTTCCTAATAGAATGTGGTCTAACATACAATTCAGTTTTCCATTCATATCTATAATGGAAAAAAATCCAATTCGAATTCAACATGATGTTTGGAATCCTTTGCATGGCCACCTCAACACAGGTCGAAATCAACATTTTTGGTTACATTTCCTTTTTTCCTCCAGAACAAAACTGCATAGTTTATTGGAAAGCTGTTTCTTATAGAAATCCAGCTGCACATTCTTTACTGGAAATGACAGTTTAGTAAAATTGTTTGGCAAAAGATCTTATTATTCATGTAGTCTTATTTCTTTTTCAATTCAATCTCGTTTGAATGCTAGTAATATAGTGAATTTACACCAGGTTATTATTTCTCAAGGTCAATGATTCACAGGAAAAGAAAAAACATGACACTGAATACACAGTCGTAGAGGTGAGTATCAACTCAATTTATTTGGCGAATCGGGGCACAAGGCCTGAAAATTTATTGTCTGGGGCGACAGGGGACAAAATGGTCATGTTTTCTTTTCGTTTTGTTTACATGTGTTTTTCAGTTTCTTGGGTTTTTTATTTTCAATTTTTTCCCACCCCCTCCATCGCCAATCATCAATATTGGGAAATTTTAAAGTAGGATACATGCATAGAGCGAATTAGGTATTTTGGTGGAAGGGAGCTGCGCAAGGAGAGAATGCAAGAATTTCATTTTTATTTTTGAATGAATCGGTCGGTGAATGAGCCTAGCTAGATAGATCCGTGTAGTGATATGACCAGTTTTACCACCTCTCCTCCAAAACCAAACTTCCGGCTATATGCCGAATTGTGTGCACATGCGCTGTATCTCATTTCCAAATAAAGAAAAAGTTTGTTTGGAGTGAGTGCACGTATGTGCTCGCTTCAAATAATCTGGGCACAAAGCCCGAAGATTTATTGTCTGGGGCGAAGAGGACAAAACTGGTCATGTTTTCTTTTTCTTCTATTTTAGCTAGCTTCAATCGCCGACCGATTCATATCAATACCCTACATTCCCATGATGCCTCGGGGTTGCTTAAACTAATTAAACATAAAACCCCAAATGATATTCATTACTCAATATTGACACTAATTCAAAAGAATACTTATGACACAAATGCCATAGTAGATCACATTAAAATATATGTTATGCCACAAATACTATTTTAGTAGGCCACATACTACAATAATACTGACGTTTCATTTTGTCAGAATTGTTTTGAAACTATGTATTTATTGAATTATGCATTACTGTTGCTAGGTTGAAAAAATCAATGATTTATTCTTGACATTACTTAAAGTAAACAAATTTATCCGTGCCGCGTTTTTTTTTATTATTAAAGCAAGGACAGACATAACACTGAACTATAGTTTTTAGGTTGATCTTAATTTAATAGACGTCGTAAAGTTAGCGTGTTTTATTTCTTGTGTACAAAAAAACAAACAATTAAAACAATGTTTTTCGTATTAGTTCAAAGTTCTATTCTAGACCAAGGGAACGATATCATAACTTTAGTTTATGACTTGCAAATATTCAACAATATTTATTTTATATGGTTAATCAAAATGGAATAGAATCGGTATTGCTTATCTGATCTATTCAAAATATGAGTTTACTATAATATATATATATATATATATATATATATATATATATATATATATATAGGGACGTTTGTTCCTAAATTTCCGTCCGTTATCATCCTGCAACACCTGGTAAAAAATGACACCGTCCCAATTGTTCATGATTGTTTACGAAATGTTAACGCAGATTATCTGCTGTGTGTTAATTGCAGTTTTCTTACTTGTGCCATTTTATTTCACCCATTTTTTAAAAACCTTCCAAAATGGTCTTGACTCGCTTAAATTCCCAAATTGAACCGAATTAAAAAAAAATGTGCATCTATAATATTTCAACTTTTGTAAATTCATAAAAACGAAATGCATGAATTTATGCATGAATAAAGGCAAGATTTAGTTTCCTTTGCTTTATTTGTATATTGACGTAGAAACCCCTTAAGTGTTATTTAATGCAGATATGGGATACACTGAATTAGCCTATAGTATATAATTTCAATTATTCTTATATAATTCTAATAATTCCAATTATATGAATTCAAGTAATTGATCCTATTGAAAAATATATTAATATCTTTGCACTCCGTAAAATAATATCAAATGTTCCTATGTAATACATACTCTGGGTACAGTCATATAGTTCCAAGTATTCATATCTAATCCTAATAGTTTTTAAATAGATCTATTAGACCTAACGATAGGACCATAAATAGTACTATGTGAAGAAAGGAGGTGAATCCGACGGTATGTAGTATATTAAGAAAAATGAAAAAAACACAGGTTTAAATGGGTTAAATGGTGAGTTTATTAGCCGACGCTGCAGTGTTTCGATCTATTAATTAGATCATCTTCAGGGCATTTGTTGATATATGGAAGGTGATAAGGCATTTTTTATCATAGAATAACTAGAAAATCGAGTGGTAGTCCTTGTTATTCATCTTGTTTAAAAAAATTTGAGGTTTGAAAAATAGTACAATTTTTGAGGTTTGAAAAATAGTACTATCACTCACGGTCAGTGGATCTGGGGGTAATGCTAACGAAGGTCTCACTACACAATCCACAAAGCAACATAACTTTACCATTGTATGCATTTAAAGACCTACACAGGCCATACATTTGTGGGAAACTCTTATCCTTCTTCAGGGTAAGAAGTAGGTGTATTCAAAGCTCCACTTAGAGAGCTAGGAAGTTTTGGTTGAAATCTAATAGAATACATTCAATTGTAAATCAGGGATAAATCAGAAATACATTATTTCATAGGACTAGATTGTCATGCATAATATTTGTAATTCCTTGCAATTGAAATTCCTGGATTTGAAAATATCCTGCAACCCAATCGATCACAGCTTAATTGATTCAATAATAGTCATCATCTCCTGAATTTATTGTGTTCTTTGGTAACTATATGCATTTAAGTGCTTTTAAAAAAATAATCAATATATTAACTCATAAATTTACAGAAAAATATGTTTCGTCTTTAATTATTATTGATGATTTGAAATATTATTCTATTACGATAATTTTAACTATCGAAGTTTTAAATATCGAGGATGTAAAACAAATAAAACAGAAAAGGATCTTCTTGATAGGATTTTCAAATTCTAGTCGCTATAAACTATCATCTTTTTTTCAACATTTCAAGAGGTTTCTTTTTACATTCAATCAAAATTAAATCAAGAACGGTGATATTTTAAAAATGGTGTTCGTTATTAGAATTATAAGTCCACCCTGTCGGTGGGGCGTTAGAATGCACCGACTGCACTTCTGCAGAGGAGAAATACTCCCCCAATGGGGCCACCCGTGATGCTTAAGGATAGAACCCAGATGGGTGAGCAATTCATGACTTGCAATACTCCCCTTTGACCCTATCTTGGGCTAGACGGGCGGTCGGAGAGGCCTCCTCCGATCAATCGGCTGGTCACGTCAAGCCCTAGCACCTATATGATTTTCCCAACCCTATTGCCCTTATGGCAAGCCCCAATCCCTTTTTATCATATGGGTGCTAGAAGGCGGTG
>CM042158.1:65848235-65853235 GCA_023376005.1 Doryteuthis pealeii | reverse complement strand
AACTAATAGCTTTGGGAAAGATATGAATCCAACTATTCTCCCTCCAACTATGGGTAAATAGTAGGACAGACTGGTCTCTTTAACTATGGTTAGGCAATCGGTCTAGGAGAAGGAAAACTCTGAATTCAAACCTGTTAAACTCCGCTTAAGAAATTGACTTGTGTCACATCCTGCTCGTGCGGAGGGGTTCGTAAATATATATATATATATATAACTAATAGCTTTGGGAAAGATATGAATCCAACTATTCTCCCTCCAACTATGGGTAAATAGTAGGACAGACTGGTCTCTTTAACTATGTTTAGGCAATCGGTCTAGGAGAAGGAAAACTCTGAATTCAAACCTGTTAAACTCCGCTTAAGAAATTGACCTTGTGTCACATCCTGTCCGTGCGGAGGGGTTGGTAAATATATATATATAACTAATAGCTTTGGGAAAGATATGAATCCAACTATTCTCCCTCCAACTATGGGTAAATAGTAGGACAGACTGGTCTCTTTAACTATGGTTAGGCAATCGGTCAAGGAGAAGGAAAACTCTGAATTCAAACCTGTTAAACTCCGCTTAAGAAATTGACCTTGTGTCACATCCTGTCCGTGCGGAGGGGTTCGTAAATATATATATATAACTAATAGCTTTGGGAAAGATATGAATCCAACTATTCTCTCTCCAACTATGGGTAAATAGTAGGGCAGATTGGACTCTTTAACTTTGGTATGGCAAGTAAAATGAAAACTCTGAATTCAAACCAGGTGTAGACCTGAAGAGTGTCCTGTTTGGCCAGGTTATTGCTTGCTCAAGAAACGCTACATGAATAGCTCTTATATAACCAAGCAACTTTACGAAATATTTCTCTAATTTTCTATATTTGTGAATACCCCCAGAGTTCTTAAACCACAACATGAATTAAATAAATATTTATTTAATGCGTATTATACTTTGGGAATCAAAACAGAGCTGATTTGTGATTTAGGCCGGAAAATTAAAACGGAAATGTTTTTGGTGGTACCCAATGACAGTTTAACTACAGTCTATGAATTAACATTTTGGGAATTGGGTTAAGGTTTTAGGGGATTATGGTTGTTTTTAATTACGTAATGCTTAAAAAAAATAAACAACAAAAAACACAAATTACTATCTTATTATAATGGAGATTGTGTGTTTTTCTGTCTGTAACCGAAACTATATTACTAATTGAGTCACAATTCTCTTAGTTATTTTCATCACATTCTTCATGATTTTATTCATATTTAAACCTCAATTATTAATAAAATTGCTTCACCTTTTTATTAGTGTTGTCCATATCTACTTACAAATAACATGCTATTGTATTTATATATACAAAAAATAGCGGTTTGCAGTGTGAACGGGAAGGCTAATTTGCATATTGATATTAAAAATGTGATTTTATTAAATATGTGCTTAGTATTATTGATTTCTAACTGTTTGGTTTTATTTTAATGAATATAAGCAAAAATCTCTCCAATGAATCTTAAATGAAATCCATTAACAAGAAAAAATAAGTGTAATTTTATTCTTTATTTCCTAATTTAACTAAATAGTTAAATAAGTAAAATTCAGCAATGAAAGACGGCAGTGATGGAAGAGTAAGTTTCATTTCTATTTTTCTACTATACCCCCACTCTGTTTCAAATCTTTTATCTGCATTCTTATTAGACTTTCTAATTTAATACGATATTTTATTACATTAAAACTTAAATACTTGCACCCGGAGGGTGCATATATTTGCTAGTACATTTAATGTTGAAAAATATTTGTTAAACTAAGTTTAATTGAAATTATACATGGCAATACTAACACAAACAACTGTCTCAATAATAGATTCAATAATTAATTTCAATGGTTAATTAAATGTATGGTAATTTTGTTTTGTTGTTGTTTATTTTTTAAGCTATAAGTTAAACTGTCATTGGGTACCACCAAAAAACTTTCCATTTTAATTTTCCGACCTAAATCAGAAGTTAGCCCAAAACAGTTCATCTTCAAATTAAGGAATCGGAAATTTCAGCTAATTGAGAGTTTCATTGTACAATTTCAAATGCGTATTCTAATGATTGAATATTTTCAAAGATAAGAATTACGTGTTTCTACCCCTCCTCTTTCATTTTATTCCTCCTCCTTTCCTGCCCAATGTTCTCCTCCCCATGATTCCTCTAGCACATTGTTGCTTAAACGCTATTTTCATATCTCATTCAATGTGTCTCCATGGTGAAAAATAAAGTAGAATAAACGACGCAGATTTCTTTATAAATTCAATTGAAATTCTTATCACAATTAGCACTTATTCAATCGATATTTATTAAAGAGTTTTTGTTGAATGAAAATGCGTTGTCAAGAGAACATTATGTTATTCTATAATAAGAGTATGCTAATAGGTTATGATGATATCAGCTGATAGCCTAAACGTCTATTTATGACGTAAAGCATGCCAGTATCACAGGATGAATAGCTGTCACATAAACAGGTTGTTTATTGGATTTATTTGGCATCCTTCCGTCTGCTACAGACGATGGCATAGTGTCCATTTTTTTTAATTAAAAAAATTAACTGCATCTGCGCTGGTGGCTGGACATGACAATTGTTGAATAGCAATCTCTGGTGTAGTGACAGCAAACAGACAGTAATGCTTGCTGGAGTTGCCGTTGTCTCTCCTTCCTTCTGGCTCTTTTCTGTGGCGGCTTCTTTCCTCTCCTTTTCACTCCTTTTCGTCCCTTGTCTCACAAGGAGGCGCCAGGCCACTCGGTTTTCTGCACCAACCTCACATGTAGTGGTGTTGATGTGGCATGTCTTCATGTCCTTCTTGCAGACGTCTTTAAAACGTAGGCGTGGTTTCCCTATCGATCAAGTGCCTTCTACTAATTATATAATCGCAAATATATATCGGAATTTTAAATATAATTTTAAATAAATATAAAATAATTGTAAATGTTATCCAAAATCATAAGTGTCACAATGCTAGTAGGGAGACTTGCTCTTTGAATAATATTGATATTCGGACTGTTATCCTCATCTATTATTATGGTATGTATAAAAACAACGTCTAGTTTATTGTGCTATGTAAAAAAGTAAAGATGTTTTAGACATACTACGATAAAGATGAGGACAACAGTCAAAATTATACACATCAAGCCCCATCAAAAAAAAAAAAAATACAGACAAATAATAGCTCTGAAATTTTGGAATTTTGCAAATGTTTGCTGAGATATGTAATGGTTATCATCGTCGGAGATCAACACGGTGACCAGCTTTCAAATCAAGGACGAGGTTGATCATATTTCACATGGCACTTATATCCTTAGGAATGGTATGCATCCAACCATTCTCCCTCCGGCTATGGGTAAATATTAGGGAAGATGGGTAGACCTTAGTATGACAACCGCTATAGGAGAAGGACAATAATAAAATAAATATATAAAGGTTTTAAATATCTATTTATTTGGTGACAAAGGAACATTCACGAACATATTGGTTTCATGCGAGGCAATCGTCAGGTGAAGATGTTACAAATGCCATTTGTAACATCTTCTCCTGACGATTGCCTCGCATGAAACCAATATTGTCGTGAATGTTCCTTTGTCACCAAATAAATAGATATGTAAAACCTTTAAATATTAAATTTAATTATATATTATATATATATATATATATATATATATATATATATATGTGGAGAAAAGTATAGACAAACACGGGATGTTGTGGAAACTTGATGTTTATTGTCGACGGTGCAACGTTTCGGTCTCTATTAGACCATCTTCAGGACTTGAATATAGTTCTTACTCCAATGATGGAAATTCTCAAAATGCTGAAAACGGAAGGTCGTCAGTAGGGGAAGTGTAGTTGGGGTGGTTAGTGATTCTTCTTCTCTCTGGAATGGGGAGTGCCGAAATGGTCAATGGTGGCACTCCCCATTTCCATATATATATATATATATATATATATATAATATATATATATATATAATGTATAAATATAATATATTCACACTGAGAACTATACTCACTAGAGAGAGACAGAGAATGACATGATGTTATAGCTTCAACTTTGGATTACTAATCCTCTGATTTCCCTTTTTTCTTGAAGAAAAATGGAATAAAATGGCTCTGAATATTAAACTCATGATCCTCATTCTCATGAACCTCATGAACCTCATCGTCCTCATCATCCTCAATCTCATCATGATCCTCATGAGCCTCATGATCCTCATTCTCATGAACCTCATAACCTCATGATCCTCATCATCCTCAATCTCATCATGATCCTCATGAGCCTCATGATCCTCATTCTCATGAACCTCATGAACCTCATGATCCCATGATCCTCAATCTCATCATGATCCTCATGAGCCTCATGATCCTCATTCTCATGAACCTCATGATCCTCATCATACTCAATCTCATCATGATCCTCATGAGCCTCATGATCCTCATTCTCATGAACCTCATGAACCTCATAATCCTCATCATCCTCAATCTCATCATGATCCTCATGGCCTCATGATCCTCATTCTCATGAACCTCATATCCTCATCATCCTCAATCTCATCATGATCCTCATGAGCCTCATGATCCTCATTCTCATGAACCTCATGAACCTCATGATCTCATCATCTCAATCTCATCATGATCCTCTAGCGCCTCATGATCTCATTCCATGAACCTCATGAACCTCATCATCCTCATCATTCCTCAATCTCATCATGATCCTCATGAGCCTCATGACCCTCATTCTCATGAACCTCATGAATCTCTCATGATCCCATATCCTCAATCTCATCATATCCTCATGAGCCTCATGATCCTCATCTCATGAACCTCATATCCTCATCATCCTCAATCTCATTCATGATCCTCATGAGCCTCATGATCCTCATTCTCATGAACCTCATAACCTCATCAATCCTCATCATCCTCAATCTCATCATGATCCTCATGGCCTCATGATCCTCATTCTCAGAACCTCATGATCCTCATCTCCCT
>CM042158.1:65809428-65848225 GCA_023376005.1 Doryteuthis pealeii | reverse complement strand
ATCATTAGCCTCATCATCCTCATTCTCATGAGAAGAGGATGATGAGGCTCATGAGGATCATTGATGAGATTGATGATGATGAGGATCATGAGTTCCATGAGGTTCATGAGCTTCATGAGAATGAGGATCATGAGGCTCCTGAGGATCATGATGAGATTGAGATGATGAGGATCATGAGGTTTCATCGAGAATGAGGATCATGAGGTCATGAGGATCATGAGGCTCATGAGGATCATGATCGTAATTGAGGGATGTGAGGTTGGTAGGTTCATGAGATCAATGAGAATGAGGATCATTGAGGCTCATAATCCTCATTCATCCTCAATCTCATCATGATCCTTCATGAGCCTCATGATCCTCATTCTCATGAACCTCATGACCTCATGCATCTTCATCATCCTCAATCTCATCATAATCATCATGAGCCTCATGATCCTCATTCTCATGAACCTCATGTCCTCTCATCATCCTCAATCTCATCATGATCCTCATGAGCCTCATGATCCTCATTCTCATGACCTCATGAAACTCTCATGAACCTCATGATCCTCATCATCATCAATCTCATCATGATCCTCATGAGCCTCATGATCCTCATTTCATGAACCTCATGAACCTCATGATTCCATCATCTCAATCTCATCATGATCCTCATGGCCTCATGATCCTCATTCTCGAGAATAATGATACTCATGCAGATCATATGAGATGATGCATGATCCTCATCTCAAATCATAATGACTCAGACCTCTATCCATCTCTAAATAATATGACTCATGAGATCATTGAATTGATATGATCATCATCCTCAATTCATCATGATCCTCATGAGCCTCATGTTCCTCATTCTCATAACCTCATGATCTCATCATCCTCAATCTCATCATGATCCTCATGAACCTCATGATCCTCATTCTCATGAACCTCATGAACCTCATGATCTCATCATCATCCAATCTTCATCATGATCCTCATGAGCCTCATGATCCTCATTCTCATGAACCTTTCATGATCCTCATCATCCTCAATCTCATCATGATCCTCATGAGCCTCATGATCCTCATTCTCAGAACCTCATGAACCTCATGATCCTCATCATCATCAATCTCATCATGATCCTCATGAGCCTCATGATCCTCATTTCTCATGAACCTCATGATCCTCATCACATCATGCTCATCATGATCCTCATGAGCCTCATGATCCTCATTTCATCATGAACCTCATAGCTCATCATCCTCAATCTCATCATGATCCTCATAGCCTCATGATCCATTCTCTATGATCTAACCTCATTGATCTCATCAGAACCTCATGATCCTCTCATCCTCATCTCATCATTGATCCTCATGAGCCTCATGATCCTCATTCTCATGAACTCATGAACCTCACCAACCTCATCATCCTCAAATCATCATGATCCTCATGAGCCTCATGATCCTCATTCTCATGAACCTCATGATACCTCATCATCCTCAATCTCATCATGATCCTCATGACCTCATGATCTCATTCTCATGAACCTCATGAACCTCATGATCCTCATCATCATTCAATCTCATCATGATCCTCATGAGCCTCATGATCCTCATTCTCATGAACCTCATAATCCTCAACATCTCATCTCATCATGTATCTCATGAGCCTCATGATCTCAATCTCATGAACTCAGAACCTCATGATCCTCATCATCAATCTCATCATGTCTCATGAACCTATGATCCTCATTCTCATGAACCTCATCATCCTCATATCCTCAATTCATCATGATCCTCATGAGCCTCAGATCCTCATTCTCATGAACCTCAAGACCTCATGATCCTCATCATCCTCAATCTCATCATGATCCTCATGAGCCTCTTCATGATCTCATGAACCTTCATGATCCTCTCATCCTCAATCTCATCATGATCCTCATGAGCCTCATGATCCTTATTCTCATGAACCTCATAATCCTCATCATCCTCAATTCTCATCATGATCCTCATGAGCCTCATGATCCTCATTCTCAAGTACTCATGATTCTCATCATCCTCAATCTCATAATGATCCGATGAGCCTTCATATCCTCAATCTCATCATGACCTCATGAGCCTCATCATCCTCAATCTCAATCATGATCCTCATGAGCCTCATGATCCTCATTCTCATGAACCTCATGAACCTCATGATCCTCATCATTCCAATTCATCATGATCCTCATGAGCCTCATCATCCTCATTCTCATGAACCTCAATCCTCTCATCCTCAATTCATCATGATCCTCATGAGCCTCATGATCCTCATTCTCATGAACCTCATGAACCTCATCTCTATCATCCTCAATCTCTCATGTCCTCATGAGCCTCAATCATCACTCAATCTCATCAATCCTCATGAGCCTCATGATCCTCATTCTCATGAACCTCATGATCCTCATCATCCTCAATCTCATCATGATCCTCATGAGCCTCATGATCCTCATTCTCATGAACCTCATAATCCATCATTCCTCAATTATCATGATCCTCATGAGCCTCATGATCCTCACTCCCATGACCTCATAATTCTCATCATCCTCATCATCATATCTATGGCTCATCATCTAATCCTCAGGATCCTCATGAGCCTCATATCCTCATTCTCATGAACCTCATAATCCTCATCATCCTCAATCTCATTCATGATCCTCATGAGCCTCATGATCCTCATTCTCATGAACCTCAATCTCATCATCCTCAATCTCATCATGATCCTCATGAGCCCATCATCCTCAATCTCACATGTCCATCATGAGCCTCATGATCCTCATTCTCATGAACCTCATAATCCTCATACCTCATCTCATCATGATCTCATGAGCCTCATGTCCTCATTTCTATGACCTCATGAGCCTCATCATCCTCAATCTCATCATGATCCTTCTAACCTCATGATCCTCATCTCATGAACCTCATGAACCTCACAACCTCATCATCCTCAATATCATCATGATCCTCATGAGCCTCATGATCCTCATTCTCATGAACCTCATGAACCTCATATCCTCATCATCCTCAATCTCATCATGATCCTCATGATCCTCATGATCCTCAAATCTCTCATGATCCTCATGGCCTCATGATCCTCATTCTCATCAACCTCATGAACCTCATCATCCTAATAACTCTTCATATTCTCATCATGATCCTCATAGACCTCATGATCCTCTATTCTCTAATGAACCTCAATGAACCTCATGATCTCTTCATATCCTTCAATACTTCATCATGATCCTCATGACCTCATCATCTCAATCTCATCATGATTCCTCATGAGCCTCAGTTGACTCATCTCATGAACCTCATGATCTCATCATCCTCAATCTCATCATGATCCTCATGAGCCTCATGATCCTCATTCTCATGAACCTCATAATCCTCATCATCCTCAATCTCATCATGATCCTCATGAGCCTCATGATCCTCATTCTAGTATCATGATTCTCATCATCCTCAATCTCATCATGATCCTGATGAGCCTTCATCATCCTCAATCTCATCAGATCCTCATGAGCCTCATCATCCTCATTCTCATGAACCTCATAATCCTCATCATCCTCAATCTCATTCATGATCCTCATGAGCCTCATGATCCTCATTCTCAGTGAACCTCATAATCTCATCATCCTCAATCTCATCATGAATCCTCAATGAGCCACATCATCTCATCTCATCAGTCCATGAGCCTCATCATCCTCATTCTCATGAACCTCATAATCCTCATCATCCTCAATCTCATCATGATCTCATTGTAAGCCTCATGATCCTCATTCTCATGAACCTCATGAGCCTCATCATCCTCAATTCATCATACCTCTATGACTCATGACCTCATTCTCATGAAACCTCATGAACCTCATGATCCTCATCATCCTCAATCTCATCATGAATCTCATGATTCCTCATCGATCCTCAATCTCATCATTGATCCTCATTGACCATTCATGATCCTGCATTCTCATCCTCGATGAACTCTCATCCTATGATCCTCATCTTCATCACTATCCTCATTGAGCTCATGATCCTCATTCTCATGAACCTCATAACCTAACCTATACTCAATTCATCATCTCATGATCCTCATGGTCCTCATGATCCTCATCTATCCTCAATCTCATCATGATTCCTCATGAGCCTCATGATCCTCATTCTCATGAACCTCCATGAACCTCACCAACCTCAATCATCCTCAATATCATCATGATCCTCAGAGCCTCATGATCCTCATTCTCATGTAACCTCATGAACCTCATGATCCTCATCTCATCATGAACTCATAATCCTCATCTCATCCTCAATCTCACTCATGACCTCCTCATGATCCTCATCATCCTCAATCTCCATCATATATCCTCATGAGCCTCATGATCTCATTCTATGAACCTCATAATCCTCATCATCCTCAATCTCATCATGATCCTCATGAGGCCTCTTGATCCTCATTCTCATGAACCTCATATCTCATCATCCTCAATTCTCATCATGATTCCTCATTGAGCTCATGATCCCAATTCTCATGAACCTCATAATCCTCATGATCTCTCAATCTCTATCATTAATCCTCATGATCCTCATCATCCTCCAATCTCATCATGATCCTCATGAGCCTCATGATCCTCATTCTCGATGAACCTCATATTCTCATCATCCTCAATCTCATCATGATCCTCATGAGCCACATTCATCCTCAATCTCATCTGATCCTCATGAACCTCATGATCCTCATCTCTGTCATGAACCTCATGCATCCTCCTCATATCCTCACATCTCACTCATGTATCCTCATATCTCATATACCTCAATCTCATCATTCTGATCCTCATGAGCCTCATGATCCTCATTCTTCATGAACTCATGAACTCACCAACCTCATCATCCTCAACTCATCATGATCCTATGAGCCTCATGATCCTCATTCTCATTGAACCTCAAGAACCTTCATAGATCCTCATCATTCCTCAATCTCATCATGAGCCCATGAGTCCTCATTCTCATGAATCTCATGAATCTGCTCAATTCATCCTCAATCTCATCATGATCCTCATGAGCCTCAATCCTCATCTCATGAACCTCAAATCCTCACTCATCTCTCATCTCATTTCATGATCCTCATGAGCCTCTATGATCCTCATTCTCATGTAACCTCATTGTCATTCTTCATCATCCTCAATACTCAATGATCTCATGAGCCTCATCATCCTCAATCCTCATCATGATACCTCATTGAGCCTCATCATCCTCATTCCTCATGAACTCATAATCTCATCATCCTCAATCTCATATGATCCTCATGAGCCTCATGTCCTCATTCTCATGACTCATAACCTCCATCATCCTCACATCCTCAATTCATCATGATCCTCATGACTCATGATCTCATTCTCATGAACCTCATGAACCTCATGATCCTCATCATCATCAATCTCATCATGATCCTCATATGAGTCCTCATCATCCCTCATTCTCACATGAACCTCATGAACCTTCATCATCCTCATCATCCTCAATCTCATCATGATCCTCATGAGCCTCATGATGCCTCATTCTCATGAACCTCATGAACCATCATCCTCATCATCCTCAATCTCATCATGATCCTCATGCAGAGGCCTTCATGCATCCTCATTCTCATGAACCTCATGAATCCTCATCATCCTTCAATCTCATCATGATCCTCATGAGCCCTCATGATCCTCATTCTCATGCAACCTCATGAACCTCATCACCTCATCATCCTCAATCTCATCATGATCCTCATGAGCTCATCATCCTCATTCTCATGACCTCATGAACCTCATCATCCTCATTCATCCTCAATCTCATCATGATCCTCATGAGCCTCATGATCCTCATTCTCATACCTCATGCTCTCATACTCATCATCCTCAATCTCATCATGATCCTCATGAGCCTCATGAGCCTCATTCTCATGAACCTCATGAACCTCATCATCCTCATCATCCTCAATCTCATCATGAACCTCATGAGCCTCATGAGCCTCATTCTCATGAACCTCATGAACCTCACCAACCTCATCATCCTCAATATCATCATGATCCTCATGAGCCTCATGATCCTCATTCTCATGAACCTCATGAACCTCATGATCCTCATCATCCTCAATCTCATCATGATCCTCATGAGCCATGATCCTCATTCTCATGAACCTCATGAACCTCATGATCCTCATCATCCTCAATCTCATCATGATCCTCATGAGCCTCATGATCCTCATTCTCATGAACCTCATAATCCTCATCATCCTCAATCTCATCATGATCCTCATAATCCTCATCATCCTCAATCTCATCATGATCCTCATGAGCCTCATGATCCTCATTCTCATGAACCTCATAATCCTCATCATCCTCAATCTCATCATGATCCTCATGAGCCTCATGATCCTCATTCTCATGAACCTCATAATCCTCATCATCCTCAATCTCATCATGATCCTCATGAGCCTCATGATCCTCATTCTCATGAACCTCATGAACCTCACCAACCTCATCATCCTCAATATCATCATGATCCTCATGAGCCTCATGATCCTCATTTCATGAACCTCATGAACCTCATGATCCTCATCCTCAATCTCATCATGATCCTCATGATCCTCATGATCCTCATTCTCATGAACCTCATGAACCTCATGATCCTCATCATCCTCAATCTCATCATGATCCTCATGAGCCTCATGATCCTCATTCTCATGAACCTCATGAACCTCATGATCCTCATCATCCTCAATCTCATCATGATCCTCATGATCCTCAATCCTCATCTCATCATGATCCTCATGAGCCTCATGATCCTCATTCTCATGAACCTCATGAACCTCACCAACCTCATCATCCTCAATATCATCATGATCCTCATGAGCCTCATGATCCTCATTCTCATGAACCTCAAGAACCTCATGATCCTCATCATCCTCAATCTCATCATGATCCTCATGAGCCTCATTCTCATGATCCTCATGAACCTCATCATCCTCAATCTCATCATGATCCTCATGAGCCTCATGATCCTCATTCTCATGAACCTCATAATCCTCATCATCCTCAATCTCATCATGATCCTCATGAGCCTCATGATCCTCATTCTCATGTACCTCATGATTCTCATCATCCTCAATCTCATCATGATCCTGATGAGCCTTCATCATCCTCAATCTCATCATGATCCTCATGAGCCTCATCATCCTCATTCTCATGAACCTCATAATCCTCATCATCCTCAATCTCATCATGATCCTCATGAGCCTCATGATCCTCATTCTCATGAACCTCATGAACCTCACCATCCTCACCATCCTCAATCTCATCATGATCCTCATGATCCTCATGATCCTCATTCTCATGAACCTCATGAACCTCATGATCCTCATCATCATCAATCTCATCATGATCCTCATGAGCCTCATCATCCTCATTCTCATGAACCTCATGAACCTCATCATCCTCATCATCCTCAATCTCATCATGATCCTCATGAGCCCCATGAGCCTCATTCTCATGAACCTCATGAACCTCATCATCCTCATCATCCTCAATCTCATCATGATCCTCATGAGCCTCATGATCCTCATTCTCATGAACCTCATGATCCTCATGATCCTCATCATCCTCAATCTCATCATGATCCTCATGAGCCTCATGAGCCTCATTCTCATGAACCTCATGAACCTCATCATCCTCATCATCCTCAATCTCATCATGAACCTCATGAGCCCCATGAGCCTCATTCTCATGAACCTCATGAACCTCATCATCCTCATCATCCTCAATCTCATCATGATCCTCATGAGCCTCATCATCCTCATTCTCATGAACCTCATGAACCTCATCATCCTCAATCTCATCATGATCCTCATGAGCCTCATGATCCTCATTCTCATGAACCTCATGAACCTCACCATCCTCATCATCCTCAATCTCATCATGATCCTCATGAGCCTCATGATCCTCATTCTCATGAACCTCATGAACCTCATCATCCTCATCATCCTCAATCTCATCATGATCCTCATGAGCCTCATGATACTCATTCTCATGAACCTCATGAACCTCATCATCCTCATCATCCTCAATCTCATCATGATCCTCATGAGCCTAATCATCGTCATTCTCATGAACCTCATGATCCTCATCATCCTCAGTCCGGCTACAGTACTTGTACGATATAGCAGTCACTACTTGAGAAGAAATATGGCCCCAAGTATATGAAGCAAAACAAGTTGAGCTGTTCGGCTTCTATAAATGTAGCAGAATGTTGGTGTTTAATAAAACACTGAGTGGGAATCGAGAAATAGCAAATTGATTAAAATATAGAAATACATCTTACAATCTAAATCAATAAGTTTACATAGATTAATGCAACATTTCGCAGATTATTTGAAGTGAGTACATACGTGCACTCACTCCAAACAAACTTTTTATTTATTCGGAAATGAGGTACAGCGCATGTGTACACAACTCGGTATGCATAATTCAATAAATACATCGTTTCAAAACAATTCTGACAAAATGAAACGTCAGTATTATTGTAGTATGTGGCCTACTAAAACAGTATTTGTGGCATAACATAGATTTTAATGTGATCTACTAT
The DNA here is from genome assembly GCA_023376005.1 of Doryteuthis pealeii. NCBI lineage: Eukaryota > Metazoa > Mollusca > Cephalopoda > Myopsida > Loliginidae > Doryteuthis > Doryteuthis pealeii. The sequence goes on along the minus strand of CM042158.1, from coordinate 65,839,595 downwards.
GGCATTTGTGTCAAGTATTCTTTTGAATTAGTGTCAATATTGAGTAATGAATATCATTTATTCATGTTTAATTAGTTTAAGCAACCCCGAGGCATCATGGGGAATGTAGGTTATTGGTATGAATCGGTCGGCGATTGAAGCTAGCTAAAATAGAAGAAAAAGAAAACATGACCAGTTTTGTCCTCTGTCGCCCCAGACAATAAATCTTCGGGCTTTGTGCCCAGATTATTTGAAGTGAGCACATACGTGCACTCACTCCAAACAAACTTTTTATTTATTCGGAAATGAGGTACAGCGCATGTGTACACAACTCGGTATGTAGCCGGAAGTTTGGTTTTGGGGAGAGGTGATAAAACTGGTCATATCACTACACGGATCTATCCAGCTAGGCTCACTCACCGACCGATTTATTCAAAAATAAAAATAAAATGTTTGCATTCTCTCCTTGCGCAGCTCCCTTCCACCAAAATACCTCATTCGCTCTATGCATGTATCCTACTTAAAAATTTCCCAATATTGATGATTGGCGATGGAGGTGGTGGGAAAAAATTGAAAATGAAAAACCCAAGAAACTGAAAAACACATGTAAACAAAACAAAATTTGTGGGTCATTTTGGTTTCCCCCTTTCCCTCAGCTATTGTGTAGGCCCGCCGACTGTCTTCCGCGCTTTGTTGTTTGAAAGCAAGCCGGTCAATGTCTCTAATATGGGAGTGGGTGTCCTTAGTGGGTGGTCGGTAAAAAATTGGGATTCTGTAGGCCAGGCGGGTTGGGTTATTAGAAAATTTGACTTTCCAGGGAAAATATTATATATAAATTATTATAAATCAAAGAGAATGTTCATAGTGCAATAAATATAATAGAATATTCCTGTGATAAGATCACAATTCTTTGATTATATAAATCTATGGGAATATGATTTTTGATTGATAAAAACAATTAATGAATGAAAGATAATTCATTTATCATCAGGTAATTTTAAAAAGCAAAAAGATGTATCTTCTGGTTTGGTTTCTGTATTTAATGACATATCAACATTTGCTGGTGCCAAAGTCATGCCTTTAAAAGACTATTAGTAGTATTATTTAACCCATAGCAGGGGCATGAAAGGTTCATAGATACTCCGAATTGAGCACTTTTTTCACCATCAGTAAATTCAAGGCATTAGAATCCACGAGAAAAAACAATAGAATCGATAACGTACATTTTCATCAAAGTACGTAGACTTATAATGTCTGAAAAATGGCATTTTTAGGGCACCTTTGAAGCCCCATATCTCCCCCCAATTCGAAGCCATCTTTTACTATGTGATACTCCACATCGAACTCAATCAGAAAATCATATTGGTTTGGCACTTTATTTGTACACGAAATTGGCCATTTTTGCCCACTCTCAGGGGTTATCAGGCCTCAAAAGTCACCTAAAACTCCGAAATTGAGCACTTTTTTCACCATCAGTAAATTCAAGGCCTTAGAATCCATTAGAAAAAAACAATAAAATCGATAACGTACATTTTCATCAATGTACGTAGACTTATAATGGCTGAGAAATGGTATTTTGGGGGCACATATCTCCCCCAATTCTCAATCGAACTCAACGATTCTTTAATATGTGATACTCCTCATCAAACTCTATCAGAAAATCATATTAGTAGAGATAACATCGTGACTGGAGTTCAAACTCGCTAGCTTTGATGTTGCAGTATCGTACGTTAGCCATTATGCCATGGGGACCGATTTCAGTGAATGATGCAACTTTTATCGGCATGAAACTGGGAAAAGGTATGCAGATTTCATATTCCAGACGACGTTGTTTGTGTTTATAATGCCGTGAATAAAGGCATGCATGTAACATTTCCATAGTTAGCTATGAGTAAAATATCGTGGTAGAATGCATTCTCTATTTTTAAAGATAATTATAGCCAAAGTAAAGGACGTGTGTGGATTCAATCCCTCTGCCAATACTTCGTAGGTACAATTGGCAAACTGAGTTGGTTGGTTGGTTGGTGTTGTATTAAGGCATATTAACCATTTTCACGTTATTTAATGACTCATATTACTTACAGTACCTACTGATGCTTAAGTGATCACCTAATTAAGTATTGAACTGACTCATCGGGCAAGGTGATATATATGCACATGTATTAAAACAGGAATATCTTTACATATACTGATGAATATACAAAGCCACACACACATAAACACACACGGGTGCCCATAATTTTCACATCACATACAATCGAAACTTTGACCCAATATCTTTGTCACGCACAAACGCACACACACATACACACACATACACACACATATATATATATATATATATATAGAGAGAGAGAGAGAGAGAGGGGGGGCGCGGGGTCTAATGGTTAGAGTCGTAGGGAAATGGACTCGTCACCGCGAGGTCAATTCCTGGACGAAGCTGTTGTAATTTCACATGGCGCTAATACCCTCGGAAAAGGTATGAATCCTACTCTCCCTCCAGCTATGGGTAAATATCAGGGCAGACTTGACTCTTTAACCATGGCTAGGTAACCAGTCTAGGAGAAGGAAAACTCTGAATTCAAACCTGCTAAACTCCACTCAAGAAATTGACCTTGTGTCGCATCCTGCTCGTGTGGAGGGGTTGGTATATATATATATATATATATATATATATATATATATATATATATATATATATTCATATGGAAAACAGTAGTAAACAGTTCCCATGTCTTACGATTAAATGAATGTCTGAATCCTGCTGTGAAGTCAGAAAGAAGATAACGTGTTCGGATTGGGCATGAAAATGTTTAATGAGATTAAAAGTCGACTTCTTTCTTATTGTTTTAAGGGGAGTGTACCTTAAGATTAGAATTGGAAACATGAACAGAAATTAAAAACAAAAATCATTCAAATCATCCAAGCAGGAACTGAACTTTTGAATTGTCGTACCTAGAACTTAACTGTTTAAAACTATGACCCAAATATATAGCCAGTATCATGAGCACTGAAAACCTTCTCAAATGCATTTGTTTACTAAAATGTCACAATTTCGAATAATTGTGTACGTTTTAAATCAAATGTCAGGATTACTGCAAATACAAAGCGAAAGTCTTGAAGCTTATGAAGCTCTTTCCTTGAACACAATAGAAACGGAAAAGGCATTGATGTCTTACGCGTTTGGGCTGGAGACAACGATTTACTTTGAAAGGAAGGAAACATCTATTTCCGTCTTTCCGCCTATCTGCACGATTCTTCTTATAGCAACTGCTCATGGTTTCAATTCTGAACTCTGTGTTTGCTTGATGATCAGGAGGCTTATTAATTACAGAAATATATTTCGTGTAATTTGATTTCCGTCATTTTTTATTGAGTATTGCTCTACTTCCTGAGATCAGCAAAATGGAAGCGTTATTAGAACAACTAACAGATACCAATGTCGTGATGAAGGAAATGCCTGCTTTATTCACCAAGTTGAATTTTTCAATGACTGTGTGCGTTTCCTTACTCTGCGTTGAGCGAATCGTGTTACAGCTTTACATATGACCATTTTACGAAATACTAAATAGGATTATTAAAAGTCCTATTGATTTTTCTTAAATTTAATTTTATAATTGAGAGCTTATTGTCTTTCAATTAACACAGGAAATTACTTTATAATCTTCAAAGAAAGAAACCCATATATATTTACTGTAAAGAAAACCACATATACGAAACCACATCGTGACGAATATTAAAAACTGGGTGTGTAGTCGTCGGATTTATTTATTTTCCTAAATAGCCTAATAATTTTCCCGTAGATATCTTTAGATACACATTTTAATAATGCAAACTACTACATGGCGTTTGGGAAATTTGAAAGGACCATATTTAACAGAAGTTACTATTGTTTTTTCATATATATATATATATATATATATATATATATATATGTGGTGTGTGTGTGTGTGTGTGGTGTGTGTGTGTGTGTGGGGGGTGTGTGTTGAAAAGAGAAATAAAGGAAAGAAAGTATAGAATGGAAAATAGGATATTTTAATCAATCTTAATTACACGTGTTTCGGTCAGGAGTTTATATATATATATATATATATATATATATATATATATATATATATATATATATATATATATATATAAATGGATAAATATTTTTTTTTTAAGTGTAAGAAAAATTGATTAAAATATCTTATTTCATCCATTCTATACTTTCTTTTCTTTATTTCTCTTTTCAACATACCGTCGGATTCATTTACATTTTCATTTTACATACGTACATATATATATATATTATATATATATATGTGTGTGTGTGTGTGTGGTGTGTGTGTGTGTGTGTGTGATTGTGCGCGTGACAAGTATATTGGGGCCAAGTTTCGATTGTATGTGATGTGAAAATTATGTGCGCCCGTGTGTGTATATGGGTGTGTAGTTTTGTATATTCATCAGTATATGTAAAGATATTCCTGTTTTAATATATGTGCATATATATATATATGTGTGTGTGTTTGTATGTGTGTATGTATGTATGGTTTGTGTGTGCGTGTATGTGTGTGTGTGTGTGCGTGTGTTTTGTTTATTCATCTGTATATGTGTTTACCGATTTGCATACATACATATATATAATATAAATATAGAATGAGAGGGTGAGGGAGAGAGACAGATAGACAGACCGACACACAAAGAAAGACATATGTGTGTAGGGGTGTGTGAACATATATGTATGTCTGATATGCAAAGGGATAGTTTTAAACTAATATACAAGTACGAATAAAACCGGAACTAGAGATAAATTGATTGCTTTTTTTTAATAATCTTAATGCCATGTGCCGGTGTGAAAAATTAGCTGTAATGAAAGTGCTACCTCCATTGCAATTGAGAGTCGCCCACGTATTCCAACAGGTTTTTCATGTGGTTTCTCTTCTCGTCACCCACCTCGACGCTCCTTGCACACCGATCTTAAAACATACAAAGAAAAGCAACTTACAACCGGTATAAAACAATCCATTATAAATCTCCTGGCTGCAATAACATTGCATCAGTTAGTTGCTGAGATGGTCTTGTATTTTTCAAATTTATTCATTTATATATTTATTTGACTACTTAATTCGAGAACCCCCAAAAGAAATATGTCTTTTAGGCTTAAATACTCTCTTACAAATCCCTCGATGCGTCAGCAACATGGCGGGCACAAATTATATTCCGAATGAGAAATGTCCCCTCGGTAAATCATGATGGCGTCTTGTCTCGTTAGGGCGAGATCTCGACCAGACAAAAACAGACACAACCAGAGATTTACATTCAGCTATGTAACAAATTTACTACAAATAATAATATAACACTGATAGTTTTTTTTCTAGACGATTTATATGAGGGTGATTAATAACTGAATCTAGCAATTTTTATTAAGGTTCCTTTTTCGCATCGTTATCATCGCTAATAATAATAATAATAATAATAATAATAATAATAATAATAAGAAGAAGAAGAAGAAGAAGAAGAAGAAGAAGAAGAAGAAGAGAAGTGGAAGAGGAGGAGGAAGAGGAAGGGTCCGTTATCTGGTGGATTTTGCTGTTTCAGCGGACCACGTTGTGAGATTGGTGAAATTGAAAGAAATGAAATGATAATGAAAGGAAAATGATAATAATAATATATTGGGTCTTGACAAACAGCTGAACAATCTGTGAAACATGAAGTTGTGTTACATAATTATTAGATACCTAATATTTATGGCAATAGTGTAGAAATCATAATGGCGATTAGTGCAGCGGATGGCCTTGAGAGTGAGTGACGGCGCTTGACCTCACTCACACCTTGCCTTCCGAGGATAAATCGTGAGAACCGGAAGGCATGGAAGACCATTTCTTCCGGTTTAAGGATAGTAAGTTTAAGTCAGTTAGAAGTTAGAAGCCGAGCTCGTAAGATGTAAGTCTCACTGCGCAGGTGTCTGGGTTGGGGATTTGGAAATAAAGTAACATCAACGTAAATCGAAGTCTTGTGTTTATTACCTAAAAACTAACAATGACACAGGGCTTCTGATAAAGAGAAATCCCTAACAGAAACCAGACCCGAAGTCCCCAAGAAAGTCCAGACTTAGAAGATACCAGACCAAGATATTAGAAGATAGAACCAAAGCCGGCCAGAAGAATAGATGTCCAAGATATATAGTCAAGTAAAAAGTAAAGAAGTAATGAAGGGTATACAACAGTTGTTTGTGATACATATTGTACTTGCTGCAATTGAAACAGTTCTTGTGGGTTTGAAAAGGAACCTAGAGGAATTAGAAATCTGAGAAAGAATCGACACCAATACACCATTGTTGGGATAAACTAAAATACCGGGAAAAATCCTAGAGACCTGAGTAACTCTCTGTCCCCCAGACTCGAGTAAACGACTACCAGCTGACGCAGATTTGCAAATCTTGCGAATATAATAATAATAATAATAATAATAATAATAATAATAATAATAATAATAATAATAATTGTAGAGTGTGTGGAGACAAAGACACGCAGTAAATTAGCTCAAAGGGAGTGCAAGAATTGGTATGTCGACTGGGTGATAAATATGATTCCCTGGGAAAAGTGCAAGAAATTAAATTTCAAACATCCTATAAAATGGTATGCTCACAAATCGGAATTCGTCCAATAGAACGAGATATATAAAATTCCCCGGGAATTTTAGATATTGCCTTATATTATTATTAGCAGTAATATATATATATATATATATATATATATATATAAATATATAATGGGAGAATAGTGCTTAATTGAAGTCGAACCTAATTTTTTAAAGTTAATTAATTAATTATTAATTAATTAGGGCGGGATTACCTATTTAAATGTAAGGCTAAACAAATCGAGAAAAATCAATCTCTGTATGTACATTTCGGCCTATTAGGCCTCATCAGCAGAGCTATAGATACGAAGACCGCCCCGTGTGCGATTCGAAACCTAACTGTCAAGCTGACAGGCAAGCATCTGACCTCCACACCAAACGGACTAGATTTCTTCGTTTGTTTTAGGAGTAGATATTTATATTCCTCTTAAGTGACCTCTACACGAACTTACGAGAAGTAAACAAACAGACGATGTTTGTGATATGGCTATTTTCAGCAGACAATATTTGGAAGAATACGTGCTTAATTGAAGTCGAACCTAATTTTTGAAAGTTAATTAATTAATAATTAATTTATTAGGCGGGATTACCTATTTAAATGTAAGGCTAAACAAATCGAGAAAAATCAATCTCTGTATGTACATTTCGGCCTATTAGGCCTCATCAGCAGAGCTATAGATACGAAGACAGTTAGGTTTCGAATCGCACACGGGGCGGTCTTCGTATCTATAGCTCTGTTGATGAGGCCTAATAGGCCGAAATGTACATCCTTAGGCATCACGTGCCACACACCATGACCAACAGGGGGTCCGATTCGGGGTCTTACCCCTCTTGAGAGACGCAATCATTGTATTCTAAAGCACCAGCCGACAGAGCTATTAAACAGGGGTATGTCATCACATTTCTGGTGGCTGAGAAATGCAAACATGTGACGTTTATCGAGGAATATTTTGTATAGGGAGAAGCATGTTTAAGGATTTAAAATGTTTAGAAATGGACTAAACTGCTTTAAGAAAATCGTAATGATATTCAAGATGAAGATAATGCTTGCAAGTCAACAATTGTGAGAACACATGAAATTCAATGCACTCATTATGGGAATTTGATGCATCTCATTCTATTGGATGGATTCCGATTTGGGCATATACCATTTAGTAGTAGGGCTGATAAACGAATTATAATAAAAGTAATTTTCTGAACAACAGATTTCTGTGTGTACAGCACAGAGAATTTTGAAGGATGACCTTGCCTTTTCTAAGATTAGTTGTTGATTTTTACAAGAACGATGCATTGAATGATGCTGCAACAAGAACAGTGGGAATTATCATTCAGTTGGTTGGGAACAGCTGCCACATCCTCCTTACAGTCTAGCTGAGGACAGCTCTGATTATCACTTACTTAGCCCTCTCAAATAAGTTCTGCGTAGAACAAAGTTTTTAAGTGATGATGATGTGAACAATAGGTCAAGAATTTCTATGGTAAAGGAATAGAAAATTCAGTTTTTTTTATTGTAAAAATGTGTTTTAATGAATGAAGTTTATATAGAAAAATATTTTACCAAATTCTCCGCACGAGTTGTATGCAACACTGAACACTTTCTTAAGCTGACTTTACCAGGTTTGAATTGTGTAACCAAGGTTAAAAGCCAAGTCTGCCCTACTATTTACACATAATGGAGGAAAAGTAGTTGGATGCATACATTTTACAGGGGTATTAGCGTGATATGAAATGCAAACAACATTATTTCTCTTATCCCATATAAAATTTTTTCCTTGCTTAAATATGAGCCATTAGACTGAAAACAGATAACAATTCCTTGAATTTTATTGAGAGAACCTTATTTAGTATTCAAGTTAATAATATCCATAGCATTATTTACGTGTATTTACTAATTTTAATAATGTCACCGTGGTTTAGAGATTTTTCAAAAGGCTCCAACTAGAATTCATATATAACTATTATCGTTGTGTTCCATATTTTTTCAGTTCTCTAGTTCTCTAGTTTACAAAAAAATATTTTTTGTCTGAGGCAACAATTTGAATAGGTGTTTTATTTACTAATTTGGGTGTGTCGAATTCAAATTTATAAAGAGCTTTGCTCTATCACTTCTAGTTTTCTGTCTTTTAAATAGTCTCATTTTAGTATATACAGAGTATATACGTGCTTATTTCAACAGTTGCATCAGCTTATTACGGATAAAACAGGATAGATAAAGAACATTGACGGAATAAATATACTTGGATTACACAATGTACACAATTCATAGTACCGCAGACAGGTAGAAGTGTGTTTTCTTAGATGATCTACTGTATTTTGCCTCCGGGATGTCACGCAAGAGCATCCAGCAGACGTCTCCCATCATGTTGGGGTTCCACTTGCCTTAGTAGTTGCTCTCCATCTTTGTAATGTCTTGGTGGAATCTTTCTCCGTTCTCATCACTCACTGCTCCAAGGTTTGGAGGGAAGAAATTGAGGTGGGAATGGAGAAAATTAATTTTGAGTGGCATTCGCATCCCATATCCTTATAAGTCTTTAGCAACTTCTCAATACAGACTTGGTAATTTGGTACGCGTGTTACCAAGGAAGCCAATACAGACTGACTTAAATGCTTCCCATGCTCTCATTTTCCTGCATAATAACTAAAAAAGAAGACATAAGTCACACAATATTAGAAATTAACTCTGAATGCATATACGCCTTTATGTACAGTATGTGTACAAAATCTACCGTATGTGTACAGTATGCATATCTAAAAAACTAGAGGTGATGAGTAAAAATGTATTTCAAATCTGAATTCAGCACCCCCAAATTAGGTTAGAAAAGCTATTTCTGTGCTTGCCTCAATTTCTTTGTAAACCAGTGTTATTTATCCAGTTTTTCTCGTTTCTTTATTTTCTCGCTGTGGTCTGATATAATGACAACACACGCAAATTATTTTCTTCTACTAATCTTTCAATCTTTTAGGCTGTATCAGATGATCTGACTGAATCTCACAATTCCAGATAATTTGATGTCTCATTTTCAAGGACATATTTTGTTTTGTGCGAATACATTTTCTCAATATGGACAAAGTTTAGAAGTTAGCTCAATTTCTAATGATTCATATCTTCGTTATTGTCATTTAAGTTGTTGTTTTTATACTAGTTTTAGCTGACGGGCATTCGCTGGAGTCTGACTGACTGCAATTCTCGTTAGGTTTCCAGGACTCTTCTGAGTATCTAGTCAATTTTCTCAATTTTTTCATTGATTTTTCGTCTTGAAATTTTCTGTTTTCTAATTCCTCCAGTCATTTTTCGAAGCACTTGATAACCATTTTAAAAACACTAATTACAATTTGTATCAACATCACCTTACGTTCCATGGCTTTGTAGCTTCTTTTTCTCTTGTTGATTAACTCTAGGTCTGATCGGGATTCGGTAATTCGTTCCTATTTCAAAGTAACAGATAACTTTTTTTATTTATCTAAAGTGGATTCTGGTTTGTTCATTTGGTACTATGGTGAAATCTTAATATGTTGTAAAATTTCTAGTGGATCACTTTTCTCACCCAGTCATGTGTAGTCTTGTCTTCGTTTTTGATAGTTCGTAGAATTCCCTTCATTTGGGATTAACCCTCTCTCCTCTGTCTCCACATAACCCACACTTACTATTCTTTTGAGTATTATCAATGTCCGCCTTGATATAATTTGACCATCTGTTTATATTTTGTGCTGCTTGTGATCATTTATTCTTCGGTTACAAAGAACGAATTGTAGGTTTATAATTATAAGGATTGGTTTCGTTTGTTTTACAGCATATCAACCTCAGTGTTTCATTTCATGACGACACAGTTTTGAAATAAATTCGTTCTTAATGGATACGATATTTCTATATAAGCCCATTTTTTTCTATTTAACCCATACATGGGACCCTACCAGGTAGTACCACTCCAGGTCAGAGTCAACCAGGGAGCGATGGTTATAAAGGGGCGCTTCACAATCCATAGACCTCAAAAACTGGAACCTTACCATCAGATAGAGTTTAACGTCATTCCTAGGACAGGAAGGCCCTCAGCCACTGCCTTCTAGCACCCGTATGATATAAAGGATTGAGGCATGCCATAAGGACAATAGGGTTGATATGCTGTAAATCAAACGAAACCAATCCTTATAATTCTAAACTTACAATTCGAGAATCATATAGGCTTGACGTATCAAACTGATCGATCGCCGTTTAGCTTAAGTTGAGTGTTGCATGTCATGAACTGCCCAATTACCTGGGTTCCATCCTTAATCATCACGGGTCGCCACACACAGCCAACGGATGGCTCCATTGGGGGAGTCTTCCGATTTTCCAAATGTGCAGTGGGTGTATTCTAACGCCCCAGCCGACAGGCAGGTAGCGTTATAAGGCAAACTTCTGACAATGGTTAAGGTGAACTTTAGATCTAGATTTCAAGTGTTCATTTTCTTGTTGTAGCATGTCAGCAACGTGAAAACAATACAAAAGCTGAATTTACGTCACTTTTTCTTGGCATTATCAGCGATATGTATTGCACCAATTGCGTGTGCATTCATCTTAAAAGTTTGGACAGTATTTACAATCTACTTGAATACCGTAATTTTCGTGTCATATCTAGAGGCGTTTCACGACATTTGCTTAGTTTATTGTAATTCCCTCCAATTGGAGACTCATGTAATACAGTCATTCCATTAGCAATAACAATTATTCCAAATATATATAATAGATTCGTTTCTATCGAATATTATCAAGTATTTTCTTAAAATCAAATTGATACTGACATTACTGTGATTTATTTGGCGACTATTTATATTAATGATCATGAAAAGTCTGTTTGTCTGTCCTTTATTGACGACCAAACATTAATTTATGAACCCTCCCAGTGCACGTATTTAACTTTTAATATGAGATATCATATTAAATTAGAAAAGATAATAAAACTAAATAAGATGCAGATAAAATGATTTGAAATTAGAAAAATGGAATAACTGAAACTTACTCTTCCACAACTTCCGTCTTTCATTGCTAAATTTACCTAATTTAACTATTAATTAAAATGGGAAGTAAAGAATAAAATTACATTAATTTCTAATTGTTAATCAATTTCTTTTAAGATTTATCCCTGAGAGTTTTTTCGTATTTATTAAAATAAAACCACACAATTAGATATCAATAATACCAAGCACATATTTATTAAAATATAATTTGTAATACAATTGCATGTTATTAGTATAAGGCTCACAGTGTAAAAAAAAACAATTTTATTAATAATTGAGGTTTAAATAAAAATAAAATCATGGAAAATGTGACGTGATAAAACTAAGGGAATTATGACTTGAGTAGTAATATAGTTTTGGTTTCAGACCTGCTAACTCACAATCTCCATTATAATAAGGTTGCATTACTATTAGTCGAATATTTTACTTATATATATATATATATATATATATATATATATATATATATATATAATATTATTATATATATATATAATTTTATATATATTTTAATCCAATAAACAAAAACCGTTCTCGATCTTCGAAAATATAAATAAGCATTCGTCTACTAAGGATAAATCCCATTCCAACTGTCTATAGTAGCAAAATAAAAAAAACACACTCAGGGCGATGTAAAATAGTTTTTCAAACATATTACCTGAGGGATGGGAGTTAAAAATTCAATGTCAGCGAGTTTGTACCCTAAGTAAGTAAAATCGTAAAATTCATTAAAAGATTAAACACTAAAACAATTTGAAATGTAAACTTTAAATACGTATCAAAATAAAAACAAGCTATTTATATATATATGTAATACCAGTCATGTAATTATTCAAACTTGTTTTAAAAAACAATGAGGACTGTCTAATGTTGCATGTTCAAATTGTGAATGTATTTTATTCTATGTTATGACGATTTTGGGTAATGTGACGTAAGCAGTGACGTTGTTTTTGTTACAGACAAAAACCGGAAGCGAATCTCCATTATTAATAGATATAGGGCCAAAAATATTTTTTGTACGTTCCATTGCTACCTGCTTATTATATATTCATGTATTTATATCCCTTTCTTTTTCTAGAAGTGTATTAATTTGAATTTATTTCATATTAAATCTTATTTTTCATGACGAAATATAGTTTGCGGCTGCAGTAGATAAAAACTAAAAGCATAAGTTTGCTTATTCAAAGACAAAATTTAAACATAAAATGATGTATATTTACCGATCTATTTTTCTGCAGGAAAACATTCATTGCACATCGACAGCATTGCCTTTTTCCTGTTTATTGAAATTACACATGAGATTTTCTCTCGGGCTTTTCACTGTTCATTTAAAATGAAGAATGTCTTGTTAAAATGACACAAAAACTTGCCAGAGCATTTTAGAATGTATGCAACTCGTCTTTTGCAGACCAAAGATTCTTATTAGATATGGATCTGCAAGACTGACTTGCTAACCATTACACGACGTTTATTCTATTATTTTTTCTCTTACCCAGGCTTCGCCGGGTAGCCAATTCTAGTACATATATAAAGGGCAGTTATGTGTATGTGTATCTCCTGAGAAACTTTGAAAATAAAACAATTAACGACAATTTAAATATATATACACATTAAATATCATCAGGGCTTGGATTTTGAGCAAAATTAATAGAGATTTTAGTCATATTCGTGAAGATAATTAAAAAATAAATTTAAATGATAACAGCATGGATTTTTTTTTAATTTAATATTTTAGGTAGTAAACATTAACATTTCTTTTCAGAGTAGCTGAATCAATCCAAGGTCTTTTTTTACATAGTGATTTAAATGGGGCATCGCACGAGGATTCAACTTATGATTCGGTAATAATGGATCTGCGGTACCAACTTAAAAAAATCCCACTCTACCCAGGCGACGCCGAGTAGCTGCTGCTAGTTAGTGCAGGTTAGTTCATGGGCAGCCTTTTATTAAAGGTTTACGGAGAGGATCTGATTTAATGCAAATGTTTTGTTTCCCGTTAAGGTTTAGATTAATTGAATAATTGATTGATTGATTGGTTTTAACTTATAAATGTATATATGTGTATATCTACCTATGTAGATGCAAATATCACTTGGCTTGCATATAAACTAACCATGTTTACTGTATATTATGTGTTAGTGCCGACACCTGCACATGTGTGTTTCTGTAATTAGTGCTAAAGAATCTATAAGTCTACTCTCTACTAACCGTTACTGCCACATTGAATTCACATAAAATCTGTTCTTCTCATTTCTTGTGTACCTGCGCCCAATTGTTCAAGTATACAAATTTTAATAGGGAGAACATTTTTCACAAAAACTTTTTTTCTTTTTCTTATCTCATATTTTTTATTCGTTTTTCTTTAGTATTAAGTTTTGTAGATTGGATTCATGGGTAAAATTAGTTCAATGAATTAGATAATAGTACGCTATATTTTGAATTTGAATTGGTTAAAGCTTTGTTTTGATCTGTGTGTGCTATGACTTTTAAGTTTGCCTATGTGTCAGTTAGGTCAACTTGATTGAAGTTATTTCTGCCGAGAGGTTAGGGAATCGTTTTGATTGTACGGTCATATATTTGTTGTGTAGTTGTATCTGAAGAGTTTTTTGGGTTGGGTGTGACAGAGGGTCATATCGAATAAGAATATAACGTCCTTTTTTCATTCATTCAGGATTTGAACACCTATCGCTGATTCCATTTCCTACGATAATAACGTTATGCCAAGCGCGCCACCTATGATTTAGTACTACTGTTTAGCAACAGGAATTGATCTAACATAACGGGATTCTTACCCTTATGCAGAGGTGCAGTCAGTGTATTCTAAAGTCTCAACCGACAGGGCTGTATTTGCAATAATCACCGTCTCTCAGTAGAATATTCTCACGCATTTTGTCTATAGTTTTGTATTTATATATAAATAGTATACTCAAATTTATTGTAGCAATTATAGATAAATAATCTTGCTGCTGGTGATTTCCTGAAATGTGTTCTAAAATATTGTTGTATGACAATAAGAATTAATTTTGCCTAATTCAGGCAGAAAAAATGCCTTCTCAACAGCTATAGCTTTTTTCACCCTGAAACCTTAATAAACAACTTTGTTTCTCTATAAAAGTGTTAGTTCTTTTTTTCAAAATAGATTTATGCGTCAGGGATAGTTCGCGCTTTTTTGAAGCTACACAATCTATCTACTTACCTGTACACAAACATCCTCTTATGTCTTATTTTCCCTTGAAGTAAGAACTAAATTGAAGAGATGGATTATCTATATCCGTTTAAATTCACTATTTTAAGGAATATTATCGATAACCTCTTATTTTTATCATGCTTTTTCTAACTACCGAAGGCGTAAACACTCCTTTCTCCTATATCACTGGTGGCGTTGACATAAGTGGTTTTGACTGGAGACATTGCCATACTCACCACGGTTGAGCCCAGTATTAGCAAAAGGTTGCTGTCAAAGAAATTATTTTAGCTGTGCGTGCACACGCAGTTGGATTCAGCACACCTGGTTTCGAAATGATAGTTGTCATTCTCTGAATGAGATTGCCTTACCCAGAGTAAATGTCCAAATCTGCTCAACTCAGCAAGGAAAAGAAATCGATTCATGCATTTTCCAAGGGCAACCGTGCAAAATAAACTAAACCACCACAGGAAGTCTTAACTCGGCCATTCGATTCCATAACTCGTGCTGGTAGCCGTCATATAATAATACTGTCAACGTTTTTCACACACACACAACACACACACACACACACACACACACTCATTGACATGTGTGTGTGTGTGTGTGTGTGTGTTCTCTTGGTGGGGTTATAGGATTGTGAGGGACGGCATTGATCTGTAAAGATTATTATATATTATATATATATATATATATATATATATATATATATATATATATATATATATTACAAGGCTATATAAAAATAAATATACTAGGAGTTTTTGAATCAGGGGAGATTAATGAAACTAAAAATTCAAATAGGTGATCGTTCAAAAACACCATCTAACTTATTAGTTCCTTCGTTTTAATTGTGTGAATGACACCAGTGTGAATAGATTTAACAATCTATGAAACAACTGGTATTCATTAACTGCTCGTTTAGAAAGTTTGGAAGCTAATTTTAACTTGATGTATAAACAATATTTAAGGTTAATAGCGATTTAGATTAGAAAAGGATTTAGAAATATGTTTTGTGAGGGGAATAACTAATGATATTTTAAGTAAATATAGCATAATATTTACAGATCACTGCCGTCCCTCACAATCGTATAACCCCATCAATAGAACCATTCCTCTGATGAGACCTCAAATGACTCATCAAACCCGCTGTAGATCCACAAAGTTCGATGCAAATATAACATAGAAAGGACGTCCTTCCCATTGTATCAGATGGATCAGATGATATAATGTGATGCCTTTTTAAGACCAGGAGCTGACTCACAGACTTTGTTAGAGATTGCACAATACACATTGTTTGTTCCTGGAGTGTGCATGAATTGTCCCTGATATATATATATATATATATATATATATATATATATATATATATATATATATATATATAATATATATATATATATATATATATATATATATATATGTGTGTGTGTGTGTGTGTGTGTGTGTGTGTGCGCGCACGTGCGTAATAACTTAATTATTAAATTAACAGCTTTTGCTTAGGTCTATGTATGAATTTGCCAACGCTTCCACAGGAGCAGGATGCAACACATGGTCTATTTCTTAAACGAAATTTAAGAGGGCTTCTTTGTAGACTCTTGTCAAATT
The DNA here is from genome assembly GCA_023376005.1 of Doryteuthis pealeii. Lineage (NCBI taxonomy): Eukaryota > Metazoa > Mollusca > Cephalopoda > Myopsida > Loliginidae > Doryteuthis > Doryteuthis pealeii. The sequence continues at coordinate 65,823,208 of CM042158.1, read as the reverse complement.
AATGAAAAATAAACCAGTTGAACCTACTATTTACCCATATCTGGAAGGAGAATAGTTTTATACTGTTAGGTACACCTAAAAAGACTTAAAATAGAGTTGCTTCCCTTTGATCAGGATTTTGTTTATATTTGATGATGTACTGAACGCTGCGTTGAGTTCCTGGTTAAATTTGTTTGGAAGTTAGAACCATTTTCTACTTTGTGTTTTAATAAATCCTTGTTAATTTTATAACAACCTGGTCTTGCATTATCATTCCTATCCGCCATAATCTCATCTGTATGTTAAAAACATAATAGATGCATACCTTTCCCAAGATTTATTACTTTACTTTAAATATACGCTCCTACATTTGGGGCGCTGGTATTTGTCGTCAGTGATGTAATCCGCAGGGTTAATTGGGAAGTTTCGGGTCTTCCAACATCAGACTTCCCTCGCCCTGCTGGCCCTATCAGAGGTGATCAAACTCTGGTACAACCACCAATAATAGGCGCAAAAATGTCTGACAATGAAAAAAAAAGACATTTTCTTGGACGGTTATAGAACTATAACCCATTCAAATACAAAGCCCGCGCATCTGATTGGTTGTTAGTAAGAGGTAGTAGTAGGTACCCCGTACTTAAATGGGATGCGTAGCCAGAAACACTTTCTCCGTACGGATTTACGAGGTTTAGATTAGGTAAGTCAACCCTTCTTTAATAATGATAGGAGAGGAATGATTTTAATGATTTGTTTTACATTTTTTTCAAATTTTATTTTAGATGTTGTCTATATACCATTTTGTACAATTTCTTTTTAAATTTTATTTACCCCCCTCTTTTTTTAAGTATTTACATGGTTTTAGTTCTGTATGAAACAGCCGTACCTTTCTTTTTTTTCCTTTTCCCTCCTTACATCGGTTTAGATTTCGATAATCTTATCTCGGGGACTACTTCAGATTAAAATTATTATTAACCAAAAGTTGAAAATACTTCGATAAATACGTCGTTTCAATTGTGTGTTACTAAAATTTAGGATAGCATATTTTATATTTACCGATAAAATATAAAATAAAGTAATGCGTTTACCCCACATTAACGCTATATTATATGCAAACAGCCTCATCCAGGATTTGAACTCATGTTGCCGTGTCGTTTTACTTCGACGGCAACCATTACACTACCCGGCTCCGTTGCTTAGGTATAGGCCATGTAGAAAATATTTTTATCGAGGTTACGTCTAGATTATGGCTCATTTTGACGTTTCCAAAAAAATATGTGAAATGAAAGGTCTCTTGTTTTTTAGGTGAAAAATTAATCTCAAACATTCCTTCATTACATGATAATATACGTTATACAATAATACGATATACAATGGTAAGTATGTTTTGTGGCAGCAATTGTATTTGATATTTCTAAGCAAGAGAGAAATCACAGTATAGATAGAGTTTGCACGATTTACCCGTTGCCTTTTTTTTTATCCAGGTATCTAAAATTAATTCTTGGTTTTCTAAGGAAATTAGCATAGTGCCTGGCAGTCACCGATAAGAAACATATATCTAGGGATATAAATGTTGGTGTTATTTGTAAAAAAAAAATCCATTTTTTATTTTCGTCTTTGTATATTTTCAAAACAATCGATTTCTTGTCCTCAAGCTTAATAGATTTAATTTCATGCATATGCACTATAAGTATTGTCCTGCTTTTTCTATATATTTCAATACTGTTTATAAGCATATATATATATATATATATATATATATATATATTATATATATATATATATAGAGAGAGAGAGAGAGAGAGAGAGAGAGAGAGAGAGAGAGAGAGAGAGAGAGAGAGAGAGAGAAAGAGAGGAAGAAAGGAGAGAGAGAGGGGGACAGCCAACAGACAGACAGACAGACATAGAATAGAAAAGAATGTATTCTGAAAAGATGAATTTACTTTTCTGGTAAAGTCGCCGTTTAAACGTTTCTGTTTTTGTTAAACCTTTGTCAAGACATTACAAAAGAATGGAAAAAAATAATGCACTGGGTGGACCAAAATGATCTGACACGTTCAAATTTTGTACAGGTGTGGACTATGTTAAAGTTAGACATTCCCCAAAATTTGAGCTTCCAATTCCAAAAATTGGCAGAGTTAGGTCGTTTTTTTAGCTCTCAAAAATTGAGGAGGGTCACAAAAAATGGCGACTTTTTGTAATCTATTTTGTAAAACCTCAAATGTGTCAGATCATATTGGTCCACCCTGTATAAACAATGGTGGATTTTTTTTTTAAGTTACGGGAGTTAAGAAATATATTTTGAGAAAAGACTCATAACTGCATTTTGGCAAGCGTTCATTTTGGATTCAAAACGTGATTGTTACAGCCGAAAACGAGAGTCAAGCCGTGATTGGTACTCGTGAAATCGAAACTCAAGACGGGATGAGAGCAAGCGGAGACGTTCAATGTTACGTATTTCATAGAGACGTAATTGATTAAAATACAATAAAAATATTGTCTGAATTTGTGATTAAAGTAGAAGGTAGTGGAAAAGAAGAAAAAGAAACAGATAAACAAAAAAATAATTTGTTGCGGATCCTATTCATATCGAAGGGCCGGCTTAGCCCAGTCGGTTGAGCGGTCGGCTAGAAACCCCGAGGTTCCTAGTTCGATACCAACCCTCGTCAACTCAGCGTATAAGTAGTACGGGATCTGTGTGGTAAAGTAAGGGGTTGATGGTAGGTGTGGCGCTCCACCACTGACTAAAAAACAATCTCCTTGGTCTAGCGTTAGTGAAAAGGAGATAGAGTCCCTCGTTGATTGGCTGATACCGATTTTAGGCCACCCCGACGACTTACTTTACTTTATATTAATAGGATTGGCATAAACCGAAAGGTTTACACCTCGACGTTATCACGAAAAATAAACTCATCTTTTTCGGAATATATATTTTTTTTTCTACATATTTTCGGATTCATATCCATATTTTACTCACACACACACACACACATTCATTCTCTCTCTCTCTCTTCTCTCTCTCTCTCTCTTCTCTCTCTCTCTCCTTCTCTCTCTCTTTCAAACACACACACACACACACACACACACACATATATATATATATATATATATATATATATATATATATATATATATGTCTTGAGATTAAATAGAGACAATAACTGCAGTTCTAAATATGAAGGTTATATAATAAAACACACTAACTAGAAACCAATTTATATAGGTTTCACAGCTTCATTAAATAAAAGCATCACAGAAAGAAAACAGTAAAAGATATCAGAAGCCTCTTCTTATCAAAATTCTCTATGAGTGTAGAAATGACAATTTTAGAGTAATGCCAATTTATCAACCAGATTATTATACTTCTAATTACGGTAACAAAATTCATCGGCAAACCTAGTCCTCACTTTTTATCTACAGACACAAAAATAGAACAACATGACAATCTAAACACACGCAGAAATTAGCCTGAAATACAACTACATATAGGAAACAGTAAACTATCACACAACAAATCCACTCAATGAACTATATATATATATATATATATATATATATATATATATATGTGTGTGTGTGTGTGTGTGTGTGTGTGTGTGTGTGTGGAATTAAACAAAAGGCAGCACTCCTGTTTAACGATTTTATTATTGATCTTTTCAAATTTTCTGGCCAACTTTTTTTTAAATATTTGGATGGAATTCGTGGATTAGTCCACCGAAGTTCATATCCCGAATACTTTCAGCATTTCGGAGTGCCATCATCAGGGATGATGTGTTCCAGTATATAATGGAAGAAGGAGAATTGATAGGAAAAGTGTTATAGGCATTTTAAAATGTGATTACTGCATTGAAAATTAATTTTATTTAAGGATGGTTTGTATTGTTTGATGTATAAAGCTTATTAGAAAATAAATACATATATAAACAAAAACTTACTAGAGACAAAAACATAGACACCGTGTAAGAAAAGAAGGAAAAAGCGGACTAAAAAGACCCCCCGAAATAAACACTGACTGACTGAATATTAATCAAATGTAATTAGCTAGTGTGACTCTATTAAGAACATCCACTCACATAAAAATATATCTCCGTAAATAAGAATCGAAGTACAAATCATATCAGCTTAAAAAGGATTTTAAACTATGCGAAACACGTGTCAAGTTCAATGAAATAAAACAGTAAAACTAATTTGCGTACTTTTTTAATATATTTTTCTCTCGGTGGAATTACAATTATCTTATATATATATATATATATATATATATATATATATATATATATATATATATATATATATATATGAGTGTGTGTGTGTCTTTGTGTTTTTTTAGTTCATATCGGATTATATATATATATATATATATATATATATATATATATTGGTTTTAAAACTGCATAGACGAGAAAATAACTCTTAACAAGAAACGGAGTTTTTATGTCTTAGCTATCATACGTTATATATATATATATATATATATATATATATATATATATATATATATATATATATATATATATATATATATATATATATTAGGTTAAAAATAGGTTCTGGTCGCTTCTTTCCCTGTGAAATTCAGATATTTTGTTATATAAAGTATAGTTATTCTTATAATGTTATTGTCCTCTCATTAACTCTCATATTTTAGAAATGTCCACTGCCAAGTTGAACATTTTTCGACTTCCGGTTCTATATAAATATGACTACATATGAAACAATCTTGATTGCTTGCTTCACGAGTTCAGAGAGCGTATACCAGGTTCAGAGAAATATTTGCAATTAAATTACATTTGACTCATTTTCGATCGGGAAATCTTACACGCACAGCTTTACGTCTTTCAGGACGCCTAGGTTCAATAGACAATCAGTTCTTCCTAACAGCTTGGGAATTATTAGTACTGGAATCGGATTATTGTAATTGAAACCATATAACTGTGTGCAAATTTATGTATTAAGATTAGTAACTTGATAATCGTTATGAATTATTATTATTATAATTTAATATATCTAATTGCTTGTAATACTTGAATCCATATAATTGTGAGCAAAGTATTAGTTTCAGATATGAATACTTTAATTAATATAACTTGGTGGACATTATTAATATTAGAGAGAAACACTTGAAATCATATAATTGTGTCGAGGAAAATCCTAAGCACGAGAAATGGCATTCTAATTAAATATAACCTTGACAACAAATATTAACTTGACCAAAGGATTCTGTGTGATCTGATAGGTCATCGGCGTACTAAGGGAGTAAAAAAGACACAGTATCGAATCACTTTTTTAAAAGTTAGTCACTGAAGACAATCCAGTTATTTATGATTATGTTCAGTGAGAAAGACCCAATGAATATCGCAAACTAGCACGTGCCGAGATATTACAAGCATTATTTGTCACATCATAGTAAGAAAGTAATTGTATGTATTTAGCGTTCAGCTAGAAACCACAAGGTTCGTAGTTCGATGCCGGTCCCCGCCAACTCAGCGTATGAGTAGCACAGGGATCTGTGCGGTAAAGTAAGGAGCTGATGGTAGGTGTGGCGCCCCACCTCAGATGCTAAAAACAATCTCCTTGGTCTAGCACTATTGAAAAGGGGATAGACTCCCTCGCTGACTGGCTGATGCTGACTTTAGGCCGCCCCGTTGACTTTACTTTTTACTTTATATATATATATATATATATATATATATATATATATATATATATTATACTAAAGCTGAGATAAACACCATTCTTTTCCCTAAGGCTTTTTTCTATTGATGTTGTTGACACAAAATGTATGCTAAAATCTTCCTTTTTTAAAAAAATTCAACTTTAATTGGTTTTAATTAGTCGTAATTAGCAATTAAGTCAACAGCTGACCCGTCCCTCTCTGTCATTCTGCATTACTCTCACCCTCTCTATGTATGAGTAAGAATGAGAATGAAAACAGAGAGTTATTGTGTTAAAGACATTTAACTATGTTAAAATTGATTAGGGGATAGCAGGTAGTGCCGTAACCCCCATTAACATGTATTGGACTCACCCGTCCAGGAAAGCCTCCTCTCCAGTAGATATAAAAGGATATTTTTTCTGTGAACTCGGGGAGAGGGGTTGTAGATTGTAACGCGGTGCTTCTGGGTAGAGAATGAGGTCTTGGTCGGGCTAACTTTTTTTAATTTCTTTTTTTTTCTTTTTCTCTTTTGTTTTTGTTCTTTTTGCTCTTTTATTTTTGTTCTTTTTTCTCTTTTTCTTTTTTGGTAAAAGTGTTTGTAGCTCGTTATTACTGTGCTGGTCGGGCTAACATTTATTTTGGAAGAGTTTTGAATTCATAACTACACTAGTTAAATTTCATATTTAGCACTGTGCTAGACAGCGTTTTTTCTTTTTCCAAAAAAAAACAAACACTGGTGTTTGCTGAAAATCCAGCCCATGATATTAATCAACTCCCTTTTTTTTCTCTAAGGCGTTTTCCTGAGTGGTTAATGTGATATTTTACCCACTACCCCGTCTTTTCTTATTTTTCAAGTAAATATATTTTCTATTGGATTTTATTTTTTTTCTGTTTTGAATAAAATGGAAAAACAATATTTGCATTTACTTATTGATAACAACCTGGGGGTGGGTTACTTTTTATCACCTTCAAACCGCTAAAAATATTTTACATTTGGCGGGGAGGAGTTAAAATATTTACATTTACGTATCGAAAACATTTCTGAAGTACGGCTTAGTGTTTTAGGGCAGGAGGCTAGGGCGTATTTATGCTATATGCACCTTTTTTTTTCTTTACACATTAAACATGTAATTTTTAATACATTTTGTACCAGGCACTGCATAATTGGCAAATCTCTATTTTACAAAAGACATCTACCCACCCTCACTCGATTGAATAAAAATTTACAAAAATCTGGTAATTATCCGATTTTAATGAAATTTTCAATCTTGATTTATCAATGAATGGGTTTTTAAATGCATCATTTATTGTATTTCAAAACTTGCTGATTTTTTTCCTGTCATTTAACTTTGCCACCCTCCCCTTTATATTTTGACGGATGTAAAATATTGGATTATACGGTGCTGTTCGCAGAAATGCCTCCCGCCTTCAAAAGAAAAAAATCTAGGCGGTGATAAAACAACCACTACCTACGAAATGAGAACAATTGTTAGTAGAAAAAAAAACGAAATATATAAAAATTCGGAAAATATGTCTTAGTCAACGTGATTATTAAGCCTATTTTAATAGATTAGATAAATATTCAATTTAAAAATTTCATGTTGAATAAAGGTAGTTACTGAGTTTTTCTAGATATTTAAAAATTATTGAATTTCATTAAAATGAGCAAACGTTGACTCCCCCACTCTTTAAGTGAAAAAAGTTTTCTTCCAAGCCATAGTTGTATTGTTGCTACTGTACGATTGCACCATTTGGACACTAGCCTAGCCTAGAGTAAGCTAGATGGGAACTGCTCAAGAATGCATGTAATCTTAAACAAGTTGTGGAAGCAACACTCCACGAGAAAGCAGCTGTATAGCCACTTGCCACTTATCACACAAACCATCTGAGTAAGATGAACAGGACATGCTGGACACTGCTGGAGGATTTAGGACGAACTCTTAAGAGATATATTTTCTATGGAAACCAGCACACAGGCACGCCAGTGTAGACCGTTGAGCAAAGACGTACATTGACCAACTCTGCCCAGATACTGAATTCTGTGCAGAGGACTTTCTGAGAGCAATGAATGATAGGGTACAGTTGGCGAGAGATTGTCATGATTAAAATCCTAATTACCTGTAACTAGAAATTAACTAAGTTAGTCTTCCCTTGTTTTTTTCCTTTGGTCAAATGACAATGTTTACTCCAGTTTAAATAACTTATTTGGACAGTTTGGGTAAACTTTAAATTAATGAAATCATTTTATCATGTGATTTTCCAACAATCCAATGACACAAAGGGTCAATTATATAGAACTTTTAATTCGCTAGGATGGTCAACAAGTGTTTCACTAACTGTGTCTGCTGAAGTCCCGGTTTCGATTTCTGTCGGAGGGAAATCGTTAGTATATACTGCTGATGAGACTTAATAAAGTCGAAATAGTCTGTACGGTATTCTACACACCGAGCCAAAGTTCATTTTCAATTTTATGCGATACATGCGTTGTAAGTGCCTTCTATATAACTTATTTGGACAGTTTGGGTAAACTTTAAATTAATGAAATCATTTTATCATGTGATTTTCCAACAATCCAGCTCGGCTCAATGGGTGACACAAAGGGTCAGGTTTTTTTCTAGTATATATATATATATATATATATATAATCTGTTTTGTGATCAAAAGCCAAATAATCTCATGTCTGCATCATTAATAACTTTCCTACTGAACGTGATTATGTCATAAAGGTGAGTAAAAAAATTACCTATATGGAATATGAAATTGATCCTTTGATATATGTCTGCTGAATGTCTAAGCACAAATGTGAAGTGACTTTAATTCCGGCTCAATATATATTGTATTGTTCGTGATCCTACATAATTGTAACGCAATATGTATTAAGTTCGTCTGTCTATGGAGTCACTCGGTACAGATGTATTAACCTACCAAAAGACAAAAATGCAATATATTTCTGGTAACGAGTGACAGGTTAAGAAAGGTTGCAATATATATTTGAAGAGAAGAATTGAAGAGAGTCAGAAGTATAATTGGCGTCTCTCAGCAGGTCACCCGATGTGGGTGCCGATGTGGGTGGAAGAGAGAGATGAATCTCAAACACAGCTGAATAATCAGGATTTGTCTCATATCGCGCCATCACCACAGATAGAGATGAAAACAATATTGTTCCTAAACAAATGTTCTAAGTAAGGGAAGAAAATTGATTTTGTAAAAATAAGAACATTCATTTCACATACTAACTGTTAATAATTCTATCAAGATTGAAACAAAATGCAATAATCTTTTAATTGCGTCTCCGTTGTTTCAACTTTATTTTTCAGAAATGAATATGGATAGTGATAAATTTGTGAGAAATGTACATTACCGTAGACTTATTTCGTTTAATCTGGAAAGGGGGTGTTTTCTGTTTGTTTTCTCCTTTTTTTCAGTGGGCTTGTTCTGTATATCTATCTATCTATCTATCTATCTATCTATAATATATATATATATATATATATATATATTTATTTATTGTATATATACATACATACACACACACACACACACACACACACACACACATATATATATATATATATATATATATATATATAAAGATATTTCCCATCGTTCGATGATTACCCACCAATTATTCATGTTCAACTTTTGACAACATATAGTAGTTTATTTGTCTTAGTTTTTAGACGAGGCTTGATAAATCTTAATCTTTAGATTTGTTTTTTGCAGTTGTCCTCATCTTTATTGTTATATACACAACGGAGGGAACATCGACCGAAACGTTGTGTATATAACAATAAAGATTTGGCTGCGCTAGTTGATGATGAATGATGACATCGAAATATACGAACACATATAAAACAGCCATAGATTCTTGTTAGGTATTTTTTATTTTCTTATATGCTTGGAACATCTACTCAGATTTGGGACCACACAAATATATTTTCAACATTTGAATTCCTCGTATGACTTCTATTACTCGGCATACATTCTTGATGGCCCCCAAATCGGCTAATTCATGTGGAAAGGAGATTTTATGCTCAAATAAACATGACTTATCATATTACTTACACTTTTCTATAGCTATTGACCGTTTTTATTCACCTGCAAGCTAATAATAATAGTACTACTAATAATAAACAACATTAAAATCCAACATATCAAAATGTGTTCCCTAATTGAATCCGGTGTCTTAGGTTGTGTTTATTAAGCATGAATTATCAGCTGATAACCAAAGAGATGGAAAATAAAATGTATCGTCATTAATAATGCAGAGGCCATAATTATCAGTGCCATTTGAACATAATTGCAGTCTGTATTTTTCAAACACTGATATATTTTTGTGTTATTTATTTCAATACTTTTTCTCAGCCTTCTATTTTTACTAGTAGTACTACAACAACTAATGAAACCAAATACTATCAGTTTCATTTTTTAGATTCCATCTAAAGGTCAATGAAATACATTTTAAATTTCTTTCTGTTATTTTGCCCAAACAGGTGACCAAGCGAAGAAAGCCATGGCATTACCAAGCTAAAGATGGAACAATACAAGTAGCAGGATTTGTGATTGAATATAATAATGTTACTTTTGTTACAGTCAGGGTAAGTTTTTTTGTTGTTTTTTTCTCTTTTCTTTTTCTTTTTTTTTTCTTTTCTTTTTTTCTTTTCTTTTCTTTTAATAAGTTAACAATTCATTATATCTTTCTTAACAATGACCAATATTAATCAAAAGTTCTCAGAATTTATACATCTAAGAACATTATGAACTTTGATCAGTTCTAATTCAATTTAGATCCTTCTGAGACACCAAATCTAAAAAAAAATGATTAAAAACTGACAATATATGATAGCAATAATTGATGTTATACCAGATTATTATTAGTTATTTGAAACAATGTAACTGTGTACAGATAAATTGATAAATAGTAATACTTATTTGAAAACAGATAAATATATATATTTACCAACCCCTCCGCACGAGCAGTATGTGACACAAGGTCAACTTCTTAAGCAGGTTTCTCTGAATGTTTAAGATGAGGCTTGAATATTAGTATTATATGCGTTATTCGGACTATTGTCCCCATCTTCATTGTTATTTCTACAACGTCCGGCCTTCTTCAGGTATTTCTTGTCGGTTCCCGAGTCCGACAAGAAATACCTGAAGAAGGCCGGAGGGTATGTCGGCCGAACCGTTGTAAAAATAACAATGAAGATGGGTAAAATAGTCCGAATAACGCAGATAATACTATTCTTAAGCGGAGTTCAACAGGTTGAATTCAGAATTTTCCTTCTCCTAGACCGGTTGCCTAACCAAGGTTAAAGAGCCCAGTCTGTCCTACTATTTACCCATAGCTGGAGAGAGAAAGAGAGAGAGAGAGAGAGAGAGAGAGAGAGAGAGAGCGCGTAGGATACCTACCTTTCCCAATAATATTAGCGCTAAGTGAAATGCAATTAGCACGTCCAGGATTTGAACTCGGGGCGACGAGTCCATTTCCCATTTAAAACAGATAAATATATGTATTATGTAGTAATACTTGAATTCGCACAAATATATACAAATTATTTCTAATATATAGTAATACTTGATATCCTGTTACTATACACAAATCAGCTATCAAGAAATAACTTTATTAATGTAAAGATAAATGTACAATGAACTGATTTTCCTGAACGATGCAAAACAATGATTCATACCGGATTAACATGCCGTCAAAATGAATTAATTTGTTCTTTTCATCTATAGATAGAAGTTAATTCTTCAAAAAATAATATTTCGTCTTTTAGTTTTTGCTTCCCAATATGTATACCTTATTATAATAGAGATTATGTAATTCTCTTTCAGTAACCGAAAATACATCACAACTGACGTCAGGATTTCCTTGATTATCTGAGTTACATTCTCAACGATTATGAAATAGACATTATTTAATATTAAATAGCATATTATTTATTAACGACGTCTCTATTAAAGTATAGCAGAGTTAGATTTACCGCAAAACTGCCCACATTTCTAATGCATTTAACATCCTCAATATGTGTTTATATATATATATATATATATATATATATATATATATATATATATATATATATATATATATATATATATATAAGAAATAAAGATTTGCATTATATATGGTGGGAATAATGTTCATGATTATTTAAACAAAACAGGATATAATAAATAATTATTTGCGGAAACTAATTTTTAATACTATCATATTATTATGTAATGTATTAAAAGCCATTCTATATATAATTCTATATGGAAATCAATTAAAATAGCTTTAAGATAAGTGTACTATCCTTATATTTCTTCATATTTAGTTTCGTTAGTCTTTCTATTAAAACTTAAATACTTGCTCTCAGGTAAGGTGCATCCTTTTACAAGAGAAAACAATGTTTTTATTTGTAAGATAATTGGTTCAATACGATAGAGACTGACAAGAGTTTGTAAACGTGCATTCTACCAAAAAAACAAATCTCATTAGACTCGGTGAATTAAATTTTCTATGAACAAATAGTCAGCTCGGTTTCAGCAGCCGTCATTAGATTTACAATGAATTAATTATTATTACCTCACAAGATATTACTTTATTTTAATACACACTGTAATTTCCCACAAGGAGTAACGCGTAAGTTTCATCGGATTTTAATTATTAACAATCATTATAATACTGTCGCACTTTCCTCAATGATCGAAATGTATTAATGCTGTCACCGGAATGGTTATTTAATTGTTCTCAAAGAGAATAATTCAGAATCATTTATTATCATGTTAAATTGAAAATTCAGTGCTACCTTTGCCTCGGTTTATGAGTTTTCCGAGTTTCGAACGGTCATCCGATGGATTTTTTAATTTGTTTTGTGAGCTAAGATGTAAGGTATTATTGTGCTTCACGTACGCTTATGTGAAATAAGTTCACGAAAAGCATTCAGGTTTCTAAATTAACTGCGCCAAAGAAAAATAATGAAATGAACATTAGAATATATTACAGTAGATAATACATATCATTTTATTTTATTATTTCATATAATACACTGCTAGTTTTTCATATTTAAAAATCTAACAAAAAATAAGTGTGTTTTTAGAGTAGCGTGGGGGTGGAATGGCATAAAGGCATTTCAGTTTATTTCAATGGGTAAAACTGATTTGATTTACGAGGAAAGTAAGGCATTCACCTTGTAAGTCAAGGTAGCACTGTATCCTTAATAGTGGGAAAAAGTCATTTAGCCTCGCCACGTCAAGTAAACTAGAAGAAATAACTTATGAATTCAAAGCAGCTTTATTCTATTTATGTCACATGGTTCGAGGTGTCAGGTAAATACGTGCGTGGTAAATAAAACCATTTATTCTAATTAACGTGCATAAAATCCATCGGAAATAATAAAAAGCAACTTCCAACACATTAGCATTATTAGCAGACAGAAAGTGCGTATATAAAGCACAATAAATGACTACTTATAACATTGAGATGAATCTGTAACTAGCGATTCGTTATATATCATGGCCTTTTTATGACGTCCATAGTTCTTGAGGCGACTTGTCATCTAACGTAACACTTGTGTTGAGACGTATTTAATTTGAGAAAGCTGAAACTCTGTATTATAGAATATTAATAAAACCTATTTCAATGGGCAAAACTGATTTGATTTACGAGGAAATTAAGGAATTAAACTTGTAAGTCAAGGTAGAACTGTATTTGGAATTTGGAGTGTGGTAACTCTTTGCCTACCAAATTTACCCCAGCGGCTGTATCAAATTCCACACAACTGGTTTTCTATTGCATTAGGATCAAGTACATCTTGATTCAAAGACACAACAAGATATCATAAACGTAGTGATTTTTAGTATAAAGTGAAAATTACAAGAGCATGTGCCAGTGGTTTACGGTAGAATTGCAGTGCTGAAAGCCGCGGTGAGTAGCTTAAATTCGTCAAAAACTTAAAATTAAAGATAAGCTGTATTTATCAGATGAGTAATGAAATGTTTTTGTTTTTTAAATAGTCCCTTTTTGGTTCAAGACATTCCTTCGAGTTTGCCTTTGAAATGCATCTTTTTATGTAGTGTGAAAATACACAGTCTTATATTCTAATATCCTATACCAGTGGTTCTCAACCAGGGTCCATATTGACCCCCAGGAACTATATA
>CM042158.1:65784428-65804428 GCA_023376005.1 Doryteuthis pealeii | reverse complement strand
ATATCATTTTAATATTTTAATTCAGCACCCCAAAATAAAGGAAAAAAATAAACACTGAACATTTTTTTTACAACTCTGTTTATGTAGTCCGCAATGATACAAATAACTTAAAAAGATACGTTTCCTAAAAATTTGATACGTGATGAATTGGAACCTGCGTTTAGCGTAACGATCATTCTATAAAAAGGAATCAGTGACACGAGTTCAAACACTTGGTGAGGCTTTGTTAGATAGAGAGTGATGGTTGAGCCCCTAAGAAAGAGGGGCCTTCTGCCACACTTGGACAGAATATGAACATAAGTGACACAATCGCTCACGGTGATAGAAATAACTGGATGACCTTTGCAGCAGGTGGCGCGCATGAGTCTTTCGGGTAATTATGTGCTAAAGCACCTGAAGGAAAATATGAGGATCGGTCAGCAAGTATAGTACTCAAAGACCTGTGTGAGAGGTGTTAAAAAAGTGAATCAAAACGAGACGACATATATCTGATCATCTTTCTCTCTCAGATATTGAATGAGAGACACCGCTCTGATATCTCTCATCTGGTGTGCAACACTTTGCTACTTACGAATTGTAATAATAAAACATTAAATATAAATTGGTAATTTGTGTGTCGTTGTTTTTGATAGACAAAAAGCTATACAGCAGATGTTTGTATTTTACTTGGAGCAAATGCTCTTTGGAAATACATGTGTCATTTTATTCTCTCTGCAGCTATGGGTAAATAGTAGGACAAACTGAATCATTTAGCCTTGCCAAGTCAAGTAAACTAGAAGAAATAACTTATGAATTCAAAGCAGATTTATTCTATTTATGTCACATGGTTCGAGGTGTCAGGTAGATACGTACGTAGTAAATAAAACCATTTATTCGCAGACAGAAAGTGCGTAATAAATGATTACTTATAACTTTGAGATGAATCTGTAACTAACGATTCGTTATATATCATGGCCTTTTTATGACGTCCATAGTTCTTGAGGCAACTTGTCATCTAACGTAACACTTGTGTTGAGAAGTGTTTAATTTGAGAAAGCCGAAACTCTGTATTATAGAATATTAATAAAACCTATCACAAGTGACAGCATAACAGAGATAAATGACTTGATATGGCTGTATTTAGACGTTTTGACGGGATGTTTGTTAACTAAAAGAAAAGCATGACCTATTGGATATACCAAATTGGCTTGGGAAATCATATTAGAAAGATATATTCCAACAAGAAAGCAATATAAATAAAAAGATGCGATTAATAAAGACGAACCAGACTATTGTATACATACAAACCAGAATGGTATTCCGGCGTTGGAGAGGAGATAAACTAAAAATGAGTAGCAAAACTTAAGGAATAAACAGCATGAGCTTATGATTGCAGAATTGTTATAGAACTTCACGTACCAAAACAACCATAAATATTTTACAGAAAGAAGACAGATAACAAAATATTGTACGATGTGCAACAAAGACAGAAATGAAGCCAAATCTCTAGCTGAGATAAGCTATAATGAAATAATGTCCCAATGAGATTATGGTCATTAACTGTTTGAGATTTTTTTAAATACAGCATTGTCAGTGGCGCTTAAAATGTGCTGACTGTATCCTCCATGGAGGGATCAGACTCCTATCCCCAAAAGAGGTTACCTGAATATAAAACTAAACAGCATCTAATAGTAACGTTCCAGTTCTAGAGATATCCAGTCAGCAGGGATCCGTAATTGTTATATATGTTAGAGTCCCATATATTGGTCAAATATATCAGTTTAAAAAATGTATTCGTATTAGATAGGATCATGTGTAACGTAGCGGCGTCGTCACGGTACTAAATTACAATAGTTTTATCTTCGTTGTAAGAGATGACAATAACACCAAAGTTATCCCCCAGAAGTTTATTGAAATAAATTCAAGCTTCTTAACTTCGAGAGAGAGAGAGGGTCAGTTTAATTAATATATTCAGTCTTTAGATTTTCGGTCCTTCGATTAAATTTCTGGGTGACAAGCTTTTTCAGTTGGTAAATATTAAGGCTAGCTTTTCAAACACCAACTACACGAGATCCCGCTCGGCCAACTAACTCGTATCGACTCTCCCGACTACTGACCCCGATCACCTCACTCTCTCTCCGGCTGACTGCCTCCGGGGCTGACTGACGACTGACCTGTCTCGAGCCCTCGGATCTTTTATATTCATAGCTACTCCCACGCATTTTTATCTCTTGATCTAATAACGGGTAGTTGTTATATTTCTTTGTTTAATAAAACCGGAAATTCATATTTCCGTTTGTACAATTTATAACACATGCCCAATATAAAAGAAACATGTTTGGGAAAGAATTACATGAAAAAGGTATTAGATAGGAATGCTTGATATCATATAATGTGCAGAAATATTTTTTAATTCAAATAAAAATGTAACTATAAATGCACAATGAATGCGTTTCTCAAAATGTTAGACATGAAATAAGTCTACACAATTTGAAATGCCGTAAAAACCAATCAGCTATAATCCACAACACATCCTTTTCCTCAGCCATAACTGATTTTATAATACATGGATAAATTTTAATACAAAATTGGCCAATACTGTGTGGAAGTGGAGAACTCACCAAACTGTCGAAATAATTGACAAGTAGATGAACTGGAGAAGAAAATGTTTGAAGGATTTAGAACGTATGCTATGTTCAGCTTCTTAGATCGGTTGGCCAAGCAAAGCTATCAATTGCATATGGGTTTGTATTATATTTACTAGTACAAAATAAAAAACGCCCTCCGGGCGATGTAAAATTTTTTTGAAACATATTGCCCAAGGGGTGGGAGTAAAAAATTCAATGTCAGCGAGTTTGTACCCTAAGTAAGTAAAATATCAAATCCATTAAAGGATTAAAAAAATAAAACAATTTGAAATGTAAACTTTAAATATGTATCAAAATAGAACAAACTATGTATAGATATATAATACCAGTCATGTATTTATTAAAACTTGTTTTGAAAAACAATGAGGACTGTCTAATGTTGCATGTTTAAATGTTGAGTGTATTTATTCTATGTTTTGACAATTTTGGGTAATGTGATTTAAGCAGTGACTTAAATTTTGTTACAGACAAAAACCGGAAGCGAATCTCCATTATTAATAGATGGGTCAACTAGATGACTTTGCAAATTGTTTTTAGTAGATGCGTATAGTTGATATACAGCCGTGTTAAAAAGATCTTTTAAAAAACAATATAAAACGTTCATAATAAGTTTATACATAAACCTAATATAAAAGTTATTCCCTGAACTCTAGGCATAAAATAAACGTAGACGAGTTATCAAGGCATTAAAATCACTTAATCTAATTAATATAATCTTATATTGAAGCAGAGATGTACATGCTATACAATTTATGAGACTTAGGGCTTACATACATGAAGACATCAAATCTTCACCAGAAAGCAAAAGCATATAACATACAGAGACGGTTAGAGGCCTTTTCTTTTTGAAATTAATATGAATCTGAAACTTTAGAAACTTCAGAAGTTTGAACCAATTATTATGATGTCAAAATTATGTTATTCTTTACCCATCTGTGAGTTCACGGGGAAAATAGATCATGCAAATATTCAATCGTATGTAATGATCTACTTATTATTAAATTTATTCAGCTTAGCCTAGTATAGTACAGACAGATAGCTTTTTATAGCATCTTAAATTTATTCAGCTTAGCATTATAGTACATACAAATGGCTTTTTTATAGCGTCTTATTAAATTTATTCAGTAGTTTAGTATAGTATAGTACAGACAGATGGCTTTTTATAAATTATTAAATATTCAGCTTAGCATAGTATAGTACAGACAGATGGCTTTTTATACCGTCTTATCAAATTTATTCAGCTTAGCATAGTGTAGTACAGACAGATGGCTTTTTATAACGTCTTATTAAATTTATTCAGCTTAGCATAATATAGTACAGACAGATGACTTTTTATAACGTTTTATTAAATTTATTCAGCTTAGCATAGTATAGTACAGACATATGGCTTATTATAACGTTTTATTAAATTTATTCTGCTTAGAATATAATAGTACAGACATATGGCTTTTTATAACGTCTTATTAAATGTATTCAGCTTAGCATAGAATAGTACAGACATATGGCTTTTTATAACGTCTTATCAAATTTATTCAGCTTAGCATAGTATAGTACAGACAGATGGCTTTTTATACCGTCTTATTAAATTTATTCAGCTTAGCATAGAATAGTACAGACATATGGCTTTTTTATAACGTCTTATTAAATTTATTCAGCTTAGCATAGAATAGTACAGACATATGGCTTTTTATAACGTTTTATTAAATTTATTCAGCTTAGCATAGAATAGTACAGACATGTGGCTTTTTTATAGCGTCTTATTAAATTTATTCAGCTTAGCATAGAATAGTACAGATATATGGCTTTTTATAACGTCTTATTAAATTTATTCAGCTTAGCATAGAATAGTACAGACATATGGCTTTTTATAGCGTCTTATTAAATTTATTCAGCTTAGCATAGAATAGTACAGACAGATGGCTTTTTATAACGTTTTATTAAATTTATTCAGCTTAGCATAGAATAGTACAGACATATGGCTTTTTATAACGTCTTATTAAATTTATTCAGCTAAGCATAGAATAGTACAGACATATGGCTTTTTTATAACGTTTTATCAAATTTATTCAGCTTAGCATAGAATAGTACAGACATATGGCTTTTTTATAAGGTCTTATTAAATCAATTCAGCTTAGCATAGAATAGTACAGACATGGCTTTTTATAACGTTTTATTAAATTTATTCAGCTTAGCATAGAATAGTACAGACATATGGCTTTTTATAACGTCTTATTAAATTTATTCAGCTTAGCATAGAATAGTACAGAAATATGGCTTTTTATAACGTTTTATTAAATTTATTCAGCTTAGCATAGAACAGTTCAGACATATGGCTTTTTATAAGGTCTTATTAAATTTATTCAGCTTAGCATAGTATAGTACAGACAGATGGCTTTTTATAACGTCTCATCAAATTTATTCAGCTTAGCATAGTATAGTACAGACAGATGGCTTTTTATAACGTTTTATTAAATTTATTCAGCTTAGCATAGAATAGTACAGACAGATGGCTTTTTATAACGTTTTATTAAATTTATTCAGCTTAGCATAGTATAGTACAGACAGATGGCTTTTTATAACGTTTTATTAAATTTATTTAGCTTAGCATAGTATAGTACAGATAGATGGCTTTTTATACCGTCTTTATCAAATTTATTCAGCTTAGCATAGTATAGTACAGACAGATGGCTTTTTATACCGTCTTATCAAATTTATTCAGCTTAGCATAGTATAGTACAGATAGATGGCAAATTATACCGTCTTATCAAATTTATTCAGCTTAGCATAGTATAGTACAGACAAATGGCTTTTTATACCGTCTTATCAAATTTATCCAGCTTAGCATAGTATGGTACAGACAGATGGCTTTTTATCTTAGCATAGTATAGTACAGACAGATGGCTTTTTATAGCGTCTTTTTAAATTTATTCAGCTTAGCATAGTATAGTACAGACAGATGGCTTTTATAGCGTCTTATTAAATTTATTCAGCTTAGCATAGTATAGTACAGACAGATGGCTTTTTATAGCGTCTTATTAAATTTATTCAGCTTAGCATAGTATAGTACAGACAGATGGCTTTTTATACCGTCTTATCAAATTTATCCAGCTTAGCATAGTATAGTACAGACAGATGGCTTTTTATAACGTCTTATCAAATTTATTCATCTTAGCATAGTATAGTACAGACAGATGGCTTTTTATAGCGTCTTATTAAATTTATTCAGCTTAGCATAGTATAGTACAGACAGATGGCTTTTATAGCGTCTTATTAAATTTATTCAGCTTAGCATAGTATAGTACAGACAGATGGCTTTTTATAACGTCTTATTAAATTTATCCAGCTTAGCATAGTATAGTACAGATATATGGCTTTTTATACCGTCTTATCAAATTTATTCAGCTTAGCATAGTATAGTACAGACAGATGGCTTTTTATAACGTCGACAAAACGACGTTTCCTATTAAAGGAAGTTAACCACCAACAAGAGAAGTAACTCTTGTCGGTAAATTCCACATCTATGTTATCTTCTGAGGATTCTAAGTGTTATATGCTCTACTTTCCTTTCTTTAAACTCGGATAAAAATTGTAACAAATCCTCGACCATTCCTGGTTTTTATTTCAAAAAGTGTCAAATTCTAATTTTCTGACTAGTCTATCTGTTCGAGCGATTTTTGTTATCATATTATACAGGGATTTAAAAATGTAAACAACTACATACTCCTGAATATGGCCGGTTTAGCTCAGTCGGTCAATCATCCGCATAACGTCACACGGTTCTGGGTTTAATACCGGCCCTCACCAACTCAGCGCATGAGTAGCACAGCACGTAGCCGTGGGGAACTCATGATTAGTGTGGTGCTCCGCCTCAAAAGCACAAACAATCTGCATGTTCTAGTGCTAGTGAAAGGGGGATAGACTCCCTCGTTGTCCAGCTGATACTGACAATAGGCCAGTCTGCCAACATCTTACTTTATATCCACCTCCTAGTAACTCTTGTGCTCTTGTTTACACTATATAATTAACTCCTAAGGGTGTATATGGATGACATTGAGAATTCTTACTGAAACTTTAAATACACATCTGAATATCAAGTCTATACTTTTCCTGCATAATACTACATTGCGGACCTTTTTACAAGACAAGACTATTAACCTCCACACATTCTATGTAAATATATTTGATCATTAAGCTCATATTAGTCTGGAAAAAGCCATAACATTTGAGCACCCAGTACAATAGCAACTGTTCTTAGACACAATCTGTTCTTAGACACAAGCTCAGAAATTTAAAGCTATTAAAAAACTTTAATCAGATTCTTAGTAGCTGAGTAAAATATTATGTAAATCCCTTACTCCTCAAGAATCCTGCAATCAGCCTCATTGGTTAGGGACATCGATCAATGATATGCATATACATTGTAAAAACTTGAATTTGTTTTAACTCCTATAAAATCATATGAAATCAAATATAACCCTAAAAAGTATTGATGATAATACAGCGTATAAATGTATCTAAAAAAAAGGAAATAACAAAGTTGTCGAGTCATAGAGAATATTTGATAGCTTTTGATATTAGAAAAGTGTTGCATAATCCATATGGTTGCATAGATTATTGTCAACCCCCTGTAGTTATGCAGGGATAGTATTTTCATGACGGGCGGCGGTTTTCCATGGAAAGATACAGACCGTTGGAGACTTTTGAACCGAGAGGCGGGAAAGCCGAGAATCTCGTGAAAGCTAGGAAAATTATCAGTACCAGCTAGAACATCAGGCAAGTAGGCTGTCCTTTCTTTAGTTGGGGATCACCTGCACACACGCGCTTTGTTTAGTTAGGGAAAGAAGTATATTTAAGAATAAACATCTTAAAGAAATAGCATAGTGTTGGTTGATGCATGGCTTGACAAAAAACTGACCAAGAAGACAATGAATCAAAGACGAACAACCAACAAAATAGAAAGAAGCTAGACATCACACGAACGGTCAGAGAATAAAGTAAGTTATGCATGTATGCATCTCTGTCTACCTGTCTATCTTTCTTCCCTCTCTCTAGTAAAAGAACTCGTGGTTTATATACTCGCAACATGTGGGTATATAAAAAAATCGAGACGGTTACACTTTTGAAAATGCAAATAACAAATTAAAAACAGACTATGGAATTCTATTAAAAACTGTGTGCACCGTGCGGAATATACAACTCTGAAAATAGTTTCTAAGTAAAAGAATGAACAAAACAAAAATAAAAAGAAAGAGAAACAAGTAAAAATGACAATGATATAAAATAATTAATGAAAGAATTCTGATTAATTATTTTGTAAATATCGAACATTTACAGAAAATATGGAAAACATTTTTTTCATTTTCATATCCTAATCAGTTCCAAATTATCCGGAATATTTGCTTTCCTGTTCTGTGTGGTGACGTTTGAAAATTATGTGTTTGCTTATATCAATCAAAACTCATTGAGTGATTGGTAAATGTGCATCAAAACCCTAGTGTATCTGTATCAAAAGCTATGAACTAATTGTTAGAATTCGTATCACTTTCTAATAAAGACAATTCTCATCACTTCCTCATTGTTTTGTTGCAAAGCATTGGAAACCGATTTTACTATAGGAATGCATTGAAAAGGCCATTTTACTATAGGAATACATGGGAAAGGTAATTTTACTATAGGAATGCATTGCAAATGTAATTTTACTATAGGAATGCATTGCAAAGGTAATTTTACAATAGGAATTCATTGGAAAGACCATTTTACTATAGGAACACATTGAAAAAGTCATTTTACTATAGGAATGCATTGGAAAGGCAATTCTACTATGGGAATGCATTGGAAATGCCATTTTACTTTGGAAGAAAGGGTAACACAGGTTAACTAAATTTGGTACAAAGATATAGTAAAAATAATGTCCAACGAACAGAGTTTCCACAACAGTAATTGATTGTATGTAGCAAATAACTACTACTTAAACTAAACTACTTGATTGTGTAGACCGTATCATTTATGGGTTTCCTTGGAGGAGTCCCACATTCTTATTAATAAAAAATATATTTTCTATTTGTTCTCTATTTTTTAAATAAATATCACGCGTATAAATTATATGAAAGATATGAATATATGAACGGTAAACATTGTAAATATTCGAATTTCTTCCTCAACTGTATTGGAAATGAATTGAAACATATGGATTAAAGATATAATTGATGAACAAGCAAAATAACTTTGATAGCAGAGATCATATTGAGTGACCGATTGAAAAATGGAAGAGATACTGCACATAATTAACTGTAATAGTTCCCTCTGGGATGCGACAATATTTTCCGGTCTCGTCACCGTTTTAATCTGGGAAAAGGCTTCGGGCATCAGACATTAACGCTGACCCTCCTACTACAATGAGTCTAATGACGAAGTGCATCCTGGTGTAACGGCCGCTATAAATCAAGCGTGAATTATGTTTAGCTTTAAGCTCTGTAGGACCAGGAGCATAGATTTGGCTATCATATGGTTGACCACTAAACAAAATTGAATAAGAAAATATTGATGTACTATGTAACAAAATTTTGTTCCTGATTAGTATGAGTAATTTCTTAATTGTTTATGTTGCTAAAGTATAGAACATGATTATTACTCCCTTCTAATCTTGTTTTTGTGCCCAAGATAAAAATATGGGACAGATTATTTCCCGGGTAGTATGTGTTATTTCATAATTGCGTATGCTGAAATAAAAACCAACATATAACTATGTATAAATTATTTTTATTGGATAGGAATACTTGAACCAATAAAACAGTGTGAAAATTATTTGCATTAGATAGGAATACTAGAAACAATAACAGTGCGTAAATTACTAGTATTGGATAGGAATACTTGATACCATGTAATGGTGGATATATCATTTGTATTGGATAGAAACTATGTAACTGTGTGAAACTTATTAGTATTAGATATGAGTATCTGAAACCATAGAACTGTGTGCAAATTATATGTATTGCATAGAAACAATTGAAAGCATGTAACTGTGTGCACTACTGGGTTGGGAATTGTGTAAGAAACTCAATTTTGTCCAGAAATCAAAATGGTATATGCATAAACATGAATATCTTCTTGAGAACGAAACATAACATTCTCTGGGATTTTAAGATAAAGACGGATCACCATATCTCAGCCAGATGACCAGACCTAGTATTGATTATCAAGAAAAAATGAACTTGTCAACTGGTAAATTTTGCAGTCCAGTAGATAACAGAGGAAAGATGAAAGAAAACGATAAAATAAAACCTGCTTATACCGTGCTAGCGAATTGAAAAGAACTGTGGAATATGAGGGTGAAAGTTATCCCTATTGGAGAACGGTTGACAAATGTTTATAAAACAGACTAGAGGAACTAGAATTAAGAGGTGAAGTTGATACCATCCAGACAACATTGTTGAGATCGCCTAGAACTCTCAGAAAAATACTGGAGACCTAAGGAAACTTGTTGTCACTTAGACTCCAAGGAAATACCTCAGCTAACACTGGTGTTAAAAAATCAATCAACAAAATGGTATATGCATAATGACCATACAACAAAATGGTGTATGCATGAACCAGAATCTGTTTTGAGAACGAAACGCATAAAATTCTCTGGGACTTTGAAATAAAAACGGATCACCTTATCCCAGCAAGAAGACCAGACCTAGTGTTGATAAACAAAAAAGAAAGAACTTGTCAACTGGTGGATTTTGCAGTGCCAGCAGATCACAGGGTGAAGCTAAAGGAAAATGAAAAAATGGACAAATATCTGGACCTTGCCAGACAACTGAAAAAGTTATGGAATATGAAAGTGAAAGTGATACCAATTGTAGTTGGTGCACTGGGAACAGTCCCAAAAGGATTGGAAAAGGGTCTGGAATGTTTGGAAATCAGAGGAAGGGTTGAAACCATTCAGAACACTGCACTGCTGCAATCTGCCAGAATACTCAGAAGAGTCCAGGAGACCTGAGGAGACTTGCTGTCACTCAGACTCCAGTGAAAGACCATCAGCTAATGCTGATGTGAAAACTCAAAAGGAGTAATAATAATAATAATAATAATAATAATAATAATAATAATAATAATAATAATAATAATAATAATAAATGGATAGAACTGAGTGTGGAAATATTTTTTTTTATTTAAGAAAATAAATATATACAAAAAAAGATAAGCACGTCTTAAATAACAAATGATATGACACAAAGAAAACCGAATCGAACATTTTCATTACAGATTCTTCTAATAAAAATTAAAAAAAATATAAAAGAACAACGATTTGCTTTATTGATCTTTCACGCTTTTGTAGTGAACGTTTGCATTTTTCTAAATTCTATTTAGAAATTTCTAATTCTTTCCAAATTAATTCTCATAAAATTCTGAAAAACTTTCAACTCCTACGAAACAAAACTTTGCGTTCATTGAAGAAAGGTGCTATTGTATATTTCTTTGTTTGTTTTTCCTTTCAGAGTTCATTATCAAAAGTAAATTACGACACATAGCCTTAACTTTTCTGTTTTTGGTACTTTTACTTTGGCATTCAAGTTTGAATAATTTTGTTTGTTTTATTTCTTAAGCACATTTCAATGAAACTTATAAAACATTCTTGTCATTTATTTGCAACAGGAAGCAAATTTTCGATTCATTATTATTTAGTTTTATTACTTTATATTTGTCATCAGAAGGAAATGTAAATTCACGTTTTGTCCGTATTTTCCAAAGTAGTTTAACAATTTTGAACGACTGCAACGAATATTTAAAAACAACGGCTTGTGCATTTCTGACAGGGATTACTAATTGGGCGCATATATATATATATATATATATATATATATATATATATATATGTGTGTGTGTGTGTGTGTGTGTGTGTGTGTGTGCTGTATACGTAATACACACACACACACACACACACACACATATATATATATATATATATATTTATATATAATTGATACAACTATATGTTGACAGATATGTATGTAACATGTAGTATGCATGTATCCAGGCATGTATATATGCACATGTCTGTCTCTATCCCTCCTCTCTGTCTGTCTGTCCCTCTCTCTCAGCCTCTCTCTCTCTCTTCTCTCTCTCTCTCTCTCTCTATATATATATATATATATATGTGTGTGTGTGTGTGTGTGTGTGTGTGGTGTGTGTGTGTGTGTGCGTTCGTGTGTATATGTGTGTGAATTAGGCATATTTCGTGTACATACGTCTACATATCCATTTTCACACACATACGCACACGATCGTGTATGTATCACAATATCTCCTCACACCTGCAGACAGTTTATCCTGTTTCCTCATACACGTGTTTGCACAAGGACAAACTCACACACATAATGGTGTGTATGTGCGTGTGTGCATTCGGTATGTGTGTGCACATTGTCAGTTAACATTATGTCAACAAATACGTTAAAACTTTTAAGCAGAATGTTGGCATGTCGAGGTTGTGTTGATCCGTCAAATTAAATCAGTGGCATAACACAAAAAACTGTGCATGTATCTCTTCCCACTTCTCGCTCCCCCTCTCTCCTCTCTCTCTCTCTCTCTCTCTCTCTCTATCTCTCTATCTCTATCTCTATATATATATATATATATATATATATATATATATATATATATATGTAATTCCAGCATCTGCCCTTGTCAATGAAGATCCATGATTCAACACTGAATATCAATTTCATCCAATTGTCAACACGCTATGATATGTTTTCCTTAATCCGCTTTAACCATATTTCCTCCCAGACGTTGTGGTTTATTTTCCTCTGCTTTTTCTCTCTGTAAATCCCATTTCATTTGTCAGTTTTCTCAGTTTTGTCACATATCTCGTTTCAACCCATTTGTTTTCATTTGTTTTGTTGTACATATTTTCAATCTATATTGTTTTGAAATTCGTAGAAAGGGGTCCATTTTGACCCAGCTGATTGGCAACAATTATCGTTATTTACCATACTCCACTGCGCACTGCCATCTTGAATGAAATTTTCAATCATTTTCATTGTTTGAATTGACAGTTGTTTTTATGGACCCAGAGGTGCTTTCAATTAAGTAAGCCAAACTAATTGTTAGTGATTATGATAACAGTTTTTTTACATTTAAGTAATGTAAAGTTTGCGAATTGGCCTATTGTCAGCATTAGCCGGACAGCGAGGTAGTCTCTTTTTTCACTAGACTTTTTAGAGATTGTTTTTGCAGCGGATGTGGAGCACCACACCTACCACCAGCTTATTTCACAATATTGTTGCCAATAATGTTTATTCTATAATATTTTCCTGGATGACATGCGAAGAATTATATCCTTTATTTAGCTTAGCAAATATATGCACCCTCCGTGTGGAAGTATGTAAGTTTTAATGTAATATAATATTATATTAGATTTAAAAGACTAATGAATGCAGATAAAAAGATTGGAAACAGAGGTGGGTATAATCAAAGAAATATAACAACTGAAATTTACTCCTTCATCACTTCCGTTTTTCAATGCTAAATCTATTAATAATGGAGATTCGCTTTCGGTTTTTGTCTGTAACAAAAACTACTTTACTGCTTACGTCACATTACCCAAAATCGTCATAAGATAGAATAAATACATTCAAAATTTGAACATGCAACATTAGACAGTCCTCATTGTTTTTTAAAACAAGTTTTAATAGATACATTCCCGGTATCATGAATCTAAATATAGTTTGTTTTATTTCAATACATGTTTAAAGTTAATAGAACTTAGTTTCGATTTCAAATTGTTTTATTTTATACCCTTTTAATAAATTTGATGATTTGATGATTTATGGTTCGAACTCTCCAACATTGAATTTTTAACTTCCACCTCCTCAAGAAATATCTTTCAAAATGTATTTTACATCGCCTGGAGGGTGTTTTTTTTTAAATTTTGCTAGTTATTATAATGTAATTATTTAGTTAAAATAGATAGTAAATAATACAATTAGTTATTTTTTCTTGTCAATAGACTTCTTTTAAGATTTATCACCATTATGTTGGCACCTATTTATTAAAATAAAGCCAACCAATTAGAAATAAATAATACCCAGTACATATTTATTATAATCAAATATTTAATATCAATATACAAATTAGCCTTCCGGTTCACACTGTAAAGCGCTATTTTGTAGTATATGTAAATAAAAGTGCACGTTATTAGTATGCAAACCCGCCCCTCGGAGGGGGTTGCTATAATTAACAGCGTCTATCCCAGGGGGCCATCCCCCCAGCAACACCTTCCCCCTCGATTTAAAGGGGCAGGGCTGGGTTTATTTCCCAGCGCCTAAGGCACCCCCTTTGAGGGGGAATGCCGACGGGATCGACGCAATTTTTCCACCAGCCATCCATGAGTCTCGCCTTGTGGTTGGTCCCACGTAAATAGGGCCTTTGTGTCTGACCTTGTACAAGTGGGGTATAAGGAAAATACCATGTAGATAAGCCCGCCCAACGGGGTGGGGGTCCAGTGGCTTCGGCCCTGGATCTTTACAAGTTAATAGCGTCGATCCCAGGGGGCTATCCCCCCAGACAATACCTGCCGCCTTGATTTAAAGGAGCAGGGCTGGGTTTATTGCCCAGCACATGAGGCGCCCCTTGAGGAGGAATGCCGACGGGATCGACGCAATTTTTCACCCGCCACCAATGAGCTTCGGTTTGTGGGTGGTCCCACGTTAACAGGGCCTTGTGCCTAACCCGTACAAGTGGGGTACGAGGTAAATACCATGTAGATAAGGCCAACAGTATTACTAATGTAAAACAATTTTATTAATAATTGTGGTTTAAATAAAAACAAATCATGGAGAATTTGACCTAAATAACAAAAGGAATTGTGACTTGAGTAGTGGTAAAGTTTTGGTTACAGAACTACAAACACCCAATCTCCATTATAATGAGAGATGATTTATTTTACTTTTCCTTAATGAATATCTATAAAGCCAGAATATTAAACTATTAAATGAAAACTATTTTGAAAATTAACTTCTATTAGTTTATTTACTGCTAAATGAATAACCAGAGTGAACATCCTCTAAATGGAAGAATTCCGTAAAGGATGACAGGAATAGTATGTAAATTTAAGTTACCTAGACTTTTGCTATTTCAAGAAAATTAGATTTTTTTCTTACTTTTTCCAACCTGGCTGCATTGAAAATCCGAATTAATTATTTTGCTGAAGGTATCAGGATATTTTTACTTCAGGATTCAAAATGATGTAGATATTTCAGTAAGCTTTAACGCCAGGAGGTGGCCTGTGCTAGGAAATTCAATTAAAATTCTAAATGCCACACACGACAATTTTTTCCCATTTGGTGGACATTTATGTTCCATTTACCGCCTTGTCTCTCAAAGACACGTTTGCCGCGGTTCAGGTCGACCTGATCGAGAAGCAGAAACCTCGTTTCTTTATCTGGCTTATATTATCAGCAGTTCCCAACTGAGAGCGGAGTTGTCATTTCAATATTCACATAGAACATAACTACACATCTCATCCAAAATCAGATAAATTTGTCTCTTTCTGAAGTAAGATTTCCCTGTCGTCAAATTAAATGCTGGCCTCTGCAGAGGGGTAAGACTCCCCCAATGGGGTCACCTGTTTGCCGTGGGTGGCGACCCGTGATGCTTAAGGATAGAGTCCAGGTGTATGAGCAGTTCATGACATGCAATACTCCACTTTGGCCCTATCTTGGGCTAGACGGGCGGTCGGAGAGGCCCCCTCCGATCAATCGGCAGGTCACGTCAAGCCCTAGCACCTATATGATTTTCCCAACCCTGTTGCCCTTATGGCAAGCCCCAACCCCTTTTTATCATATGGGTGCTAGAAGGTGGTGGCTGCAGGTCTACATGTCATGGGAATGACATTAAACTCGTTGCTCCCTGGTCCACTCTGACCCGGAGTGGTAGTACCTGTTAGGTTCCCATCTATGGGTTAGATAGAAAAATGTATTTATAAAAAAATTGTATTATCCATTAAGAATTGATTTGTTTCAAAACTTTATCGGCATTAAATTACCCACTGGGGTTGATATGCCGTAAAACAAAACAAACCAAACCAAACCAAACCAAATGGAGTGCTGGATGTAAAAATCATCTCTGAATCAACTAACCCCAGTGTAGACGGGTTGATATGCCGTTAAAATCGATGAACCATAAAACCTAACTAAATTGTTCATACTGTGTAACATTTTAAGCAAATAAGACCGAGGTGCTAATAGATAAGTTAATAATAAATCCATTGTTATATATCATATACACTACCGTTGCCAAACCGCATTGGTGCCTTATCTTTCCTTTGGATCACAGCGGTAGTGTGGAGAGGGGGATTTGCTGCATGGGAAACAGATTATCCTCCATATGAACCCACCCAGTCTATGTAGTCAAAGAAAAAAGAACATATTTTAAAAAGAAAAGAAATATTAAAAAATTAATATTAAAAAAAAAATTGAAATTAAAAAAAAATTGACACTACTCCATCGTCTCTCGTAGACGGAAGGCTGCCAACCAACCAACGCTTCTGCCATACTCGGGTATATAATAGCGGGATTATATATATATATATATATATATATATATATATATATATATATATATATAGAGAGAGAGAGAGAGAGAGAGAGAGAGTGGGTGGTCATCGGCCGCCATTTTATCTGGTTGACTTATCTGCTGTTTTTCTTTTTTTTCTTCTTCGTTGTTGGGTGGGATGGACATTGCTTGTTTCTTCATTTATTATTACAACAAGAGTGGGTTTGCTTGATCAAGTTTTATTTCCTTCTAGCCCATATTGTTTCCGCCGCGGGGAGAGATGTATCCTGTCAGAACCTTTTTTGGTTTGAGATTGAATCATGTCTTATCATTTCATGTTAATGTAATTATTTGTTATCTTTTATATATTGCCGTTGTCTTTTCCCTACCGAATATTCAGTGTTAGGTTATTATTTCGATAGTTTAATGCATGATAAGGAATGCGGGTATTAGCTAAATTCTTTTATGACTAAAACATTAATTTGAGAAAACTCTTCAAAATCTCTGAATCTTTTTTTTTAGTACTCGATCTAGAAACCTGATTCTACTATTTTCAACATTATCATTTTATAATAGTTACGTTTTTTAAACTAGTTAGCACTGAACGATTTTTTTAGTGATAGTGCACAGCTCTGTATTCATGATGTTCTATGTTTTATAATAGATTTATATATTTGGATGTAGATTTGTATGCGTGTAAAATAAAATAAAATAAAAACAACGTGATTCTTTATTTTATTTTCTTCTATGCGTGTATGCGCACGTTTATATATGCACAAACGCTCAATGATTATAAAGTGTTTTTAACATACTGAAAAATCTTAAACATACAAGTTATTCCAAAATCAACGATCATACAAAAGAAAAAAGAAAATATATACATATACATATACATATACAGACACAGTGAAGTAACTCCACGCATGCGCTCCGCTGCAAGTATTCACTTCCGTTTTAACATCTTTCCAACTTTCAACTAATTTGACCTTCGTGCAAACGCGAGGCTCAGATCATCTAATGAGCTCGTATTTCCTATTTGCACTTATTATTTTGCCGCTTGGACTCAAATTTAACTTTCTCACCTTCTTTATTTTACGTTATTTTTTTTTTCCTTTTTTGTTTTATTTAATGAAGTGTTACGAAAAGAACTCATGCGACTGAAAATTGTTAGAATTAAAAGAACACTGCAAATTGAATGCGCAGATGTGGGAGCGTGTAAAGATGTATCGTGCTGGGAGCTGCTTAAACTATCGATCAATTTTCCCATCTATCGAACTTTGTTATTTGCTGAAAAGCCGGAACCTATTATTATGTTTATTTTCATGTGCATGCTACGAGACGAGTCAAAATTTTCCAACTTCATATTACAAAGCACGAGGCACATCTTCATATACAAAACATTGGGTTTAATTCTAGTTGCGTTGGATTTTATTACATGTGAATATGCATGATTTTCTTTCTATCAAATATTTCAACTTTTCTAGTCGCAGCCTAACTTTTATCGTGAACTTACTGTTTATGCAGCCGTGATATCACAGACAGAATCTTTTTCCCAGAATGTCTGAGAAATGGCACGACAGATTAATACCAAACAAAGGTGGATTTGTTTGGTTTGATTTGTTGGATTTTACGGCATCTCAATCTTTGTTGGGTTATTTTATTTTTATTTATAAAAATAAGATGTTTTGTTCTAGTAATATTTGATGGTTAACAAACATTTTTTTAATTCAATTTCTAAACACATTTTTTCTATTTAAGCCATAGATGGGACCAACATGGTACTACCACTATGGTTCAGAGTCAACCTGGGAGCAATAGTGATGAAGGGGTACTCCACACTCCCCAGAGCTCAAAAATTGGAACTTCACCATAAGATGCAGTTTAACATTATACACAGAACACAATGTCCATCAGTCACCGCTTTCTAGCACATGCGTGATTAAAATGGTTGGGGTGATGTTTTAAAGGCAGTATGATTTGGAAAATCATATACGAGCTAGAATTTGATGTAACCATTACATCCGCATTGATCGGCGGGGGTCTCTCCGACCGTGCGTCTGACCGTAGTAAAGCCCATAGGTGGACTGTTGCGTGTGATGGACGGCTCAGCCACCAGGGTTTCATCTTTAACTATTAGGTGGCTGCATTAGGGGATTTTACCCATCGACAGAGGTGCAGTCGGTGTATTCTACTGTTCCAGCCTACAGGTAGAAGAAATGTCGGATATAAATATCATTAGAAAACAAAAATAAAGTTCAAATAATGGATAATTATAACATTTTTATGTCATTTTTCCATGTGTTGATTTTTTAGTCTATATATCCAGCATCGGCTTCCTATATGGCACTATATATATATATATATATATATATAATTCAGTGGATTTAATCCTGAAGATCCTTATGGTGAAACTCGAGTAGGTTATCCCTTGTACCTATATTGTAATAAATTTACCCTGCTAACGTATTGACCACGTTTTATTTGTTATATCGCTGTCTTACATTTCTGAATTTTGCATCAACTAACTATTGTGACCGTATTCACCGGTAAGTCACCTTTTCCATTATATATATATATATATATATATATATATATATATATATATATACATGTATATATCAGTTTACGGTCATAGAAAACGTGATTGCTGTTTAATCCTGGTCACTATGACCATTCTCTGTGTAAGGCACCTTCGCTGGCTTGGACATGTCAGGAGAATGGAAAATAGACGCATCCCAAAATATATTTTGTATGGTGAATTATGAAAAGGCTCCCGATCGGTTGGTAGACCACGCCTACGATTTAAAGATGTCTGTAGGAGAGCTATGAGGATATGCCATATTGACACAAGCACGTGAGAGGTAGATGCAAAAAATAGAGCGGCCTGGCGCCTCAACGTTAAGCAAGTCACTGAGAGGGGTGATGCAGAGAGGAGAGTAGCCTAGACATAAAAGAAAGCCAAGCAGCCCCAGAATGCATCACAGCTTGTGTGCATTCAGTGCACCAAAGACTGTCATTCAAGAATTGGCCTGCTGAATCACTTGCGCAGATGCAGATATTTTTTTAATTTATTTTGGACTCTACGCCATCGTCCTTAATGGACGGAAAGGATCCAATATAATATATAATATATAATATATGACCATTCACTCAGACTGACACTCATGTTACTGAACCGTCACAAAAATCATTGTAAGTGTGGTTTAAAACAGTGTGAATGTCGTACATTTACTGCCCACTAATACTTACTCACTTGTAGATGGTGTCCGTTGCGATGTGACTTACCTGCTGGACAGTAACATCATAGAAATCTAGTTTTACTCTATTTGCATAACAACGGATTAAATCCCTTAGGAAAGGGATGATCCTCCTCATTCTCCCAGCTATGAGTTTAATTTTAATACTACTTCCTACAAGGGTGGATTTGGCAATAGATAATCTACGAGGATTGGTATGCAATTAAACAAGGAAAAATCAAACCAAACTCTTCTCAGGCTTCAAATTGGATTCTCACATTCATAATGTAATATAATATATATATATATATATATAATATATATATATATATATATATATATATATGTGTGTGTGTGTGTGTGTGTGTGTGTGTGTGTGTGTGTGTGTGTGTGTGATATGAATATTTAGAAAAAACAAACACATGATGTTAAAATTCGCTGACAGAATTCGGTTTCAACCCTTTATTGAAGTGGTCTTCATCAAGAGCGAGTTGTGTATGATAGAGAGAACGGCGAAAGTGGACCGTTATGAAACGAAAGTGGTGCAGATGAAACGTTCAATATTATAGCCGGAATTTTTTTTAATTAAAATTTTTCT
>CM042158.1:65746928-65774428 GCA_023376005.1 Doryteuthis pealeii | reverse complement strand
ATTTAAGTGCCTTTCACAGTTTATTCCATCACTCATCTGAAACCACAGGAAGTCTGACAACGCAATAATATAATGAGAAATTGAGAATAGAGTCTTATTTCTAGTTAATTGATTTATTTCAAAACTAAATGAAAGAAATCTTCACGGAAATAAATACTGAAATGCAAATAACATAATCTTATCCGCAATATAATAAAATTTTAGAAAAATACGAAAGAATCTAAATTTCTGAAAAAGGTAGATATAATCTATATATTAATACGCTGCTTCCTTAATCTTCCGTCCATTATCATCCTGCAACTCCCTCTGGTTAAAAATGACACCCTCCAAATTGTTCAAGCTGCAATGCAAAAATGTAAATCCAGATTATCTGGTGTCTTTTCATCCTATAATTCTGTGACGGAACGATAAAGGAAAAAGTGTAAGACATTGTCTTGCCTGCCGGGATCAAACTCGCGTCCTCCCGCATGTAAAAACAAATGCGTTTTGAGCACTGGACGGACGCGAGGTTCGACTGATGTGCCCGGATGTTTGGCTAATATGCCCATAAAATAACAAGTGAGTCGAGCGCTGGGCAGTCAGCAGTAGCAGAAGCAGTCGACTACGAAGCGCTTTTCAGTAAAGAAATGGATTTTAGTCGAACAGAAACAAAACTAAATAGGAAATGTGATTTTGAACTGCTAAAGATTATTTCGACTACGTCGACGGAATTTCAAGCTGCTAGACGAAGAATGTGTTGACCAACAGAGGGTTTGGCTTGTGAGAAGACGGAGAACTCGCTTGTTTTTGGTTCCCCCTCGGCGGGAGCTTGTTAATTCGGAGGTCTATTTTGCCCCATATATTTCCCCCCTTCTATAATTTCTTTTTTGTCTCATTTCATTTCGCCCAATTTTAAAAAATGAAACATTTCAAATGATCCTATATCGCTTAAATGCCCAAAGTAAAATCGAAATTAACTATTTGTAATATTGAAATTGTGAATATATTTTGGTAATTTTTGTCTCATCTCGTCGGAACATCTTGTCCTATGTTACGCTATGTTTTAGCGAGCCAGCGTCAGGTCAGTTTCCGGAGCAATGTCGTGATGTTGTCACATTTTTGTCGGCAAATTAATGTAGATATTTTGTCGGCAAATTAATGTAGATATTTTGAACGCTCCCCTAATGATTTTCTCAGCAAATAAATGTAAATATTTTACAACTCCACTTTTAAGTACATAATGAAAATATGAAAAGAACCAAAGAAAGAAAAAAGAGAGCGAGAGAGAATGAAATCTAGATTATTATGCTTCTTACACCTTTGATTATGTCTCAATGGATCTTAATTAAAATATTAAACGTATTAATAATCAAATTATGATCATACTGTGGTTTGTCCACAGGTCTTGCTATATATATATATATATATATATATATATATATATATATATATATATATATATATATATACTAGCAAAAGTACCCGGCCCATGACCGGACTTTAAAAAATAGGAACACCAGATAAGCGAGAGATTCTGAGCTGAACGACATAGACTGCCGTTTTGTTCACTAAACTGCTGGTATTGCTATGATAGAAAACAGGCAGTGAACAATATTTTATTACCAACATGAGCTGGTATATGGACAGTTCTGCAAATCGGTTGATTTTGGTTTAATTAATTAATTATATCCCTTAATCAGCGTGTTTCTTAGCTCGAAGTATATTAATGTATATGCAAGATTACGAATCTGAATGACCTCCCATTTTGGAGTTATACGTCGACACGTACATACCAAACTTCCTATATATATATATATATATATATATATATATATATATATATATATATATATATATATATATATATATATATTTAATCATGTATGTTATGTATAAACTTTGTTCTTGTGAACGTTGTTTTTTGTCTTTCTAAGTATTGGAAAAAAAGAACAAAAAACAAGAAAGACAGAACAAAATCAGAATTTTAATATCCAATTGTTGTTCTGTTCCTGGTTTAATCAATTCCATATTTGATCAAACTATATATATATATATATATATATATATATATATATATATATATATATATATATATATATAAATGTACACGATTTAGATTATTGTTCGCATTTTGTTTGTTATACATCGACCGTTGCTGGACTTGCAGTGTCCTTGCCCTTCTTCAGTTATTATTCCTGTCTTCTTGGCGAGCCTTACAATAAAGGGAGTATATATTCTGAGTATGACACTAAAATACGTTCTGTCTCACGCAGGAGGTGCGCGTCAGGGTACCATCGATTGCTCAAATATATATGTCTGCATACTATTTGTATTAGATAGGAGTATATGTTTATATAATCATGTACAAAACTCTCTTAAGAAAGTACCCATGAATATTAGTAGAAACGTACTGTACCGTATTCACGGTACTAAGAATACGTTTGTAACGTATTACGTTTCCGAAGGGGTACGACTCTTAAGCAAGAAAGGGAATTATCTTAACCAGAACGATGAATCAAATATTAATTTTAACAGTAGCAGCAGCGACAACCAGCATTTTTTTTTTGGTTGTTGTTGTTTTTTTTTACACAAAATAAAACATCCTCTCTCATACAGTCACTCGAATTATTGGCTTACTGCTATTTCTAGACGGCATCGGGAATGAAACAAACAATGGAAATCTTCTTATGACGACAACTGTTTTCGTCGGCAGGTTCAATGTGACAGAGACTAACAGAATGAGAGAGAGAGAGAGAGAGAGAGAGAGAAGAGAGAGAGAGAGAGAGAGAGAGAGAGAGAGAGAGAGAGAGAGAGAGAAGGAATAGAAATATACTCGACAAAGTTGCCCTTTGTTTTTACTTCATCTCGTCTCTGGCGTCCGAAACTAACATGGCTTTCTTCTTCACCGTGTTCCGTACTGATATGTAACACGTCCTCGGGCCTTTCTGAACCTTTCATATAAAACAGGGTATTTAGATATATTTTCTCTCGTAAGATATAGAATCTTTTAAGCTTACAATGGGGAGTATCTGATTCGTATGTCAAAATATTACTCATCCCACAAGACGCCTACTACTATCAGCTTTTATTTTCAGTTCACTGGGTTGTCATACCTGGAAAATGCTGGCGTCATTTTGTCTTTAAATTGTTGTTTTTTTCTTCTACCTTTGAGGTCAAATGTGACGGAAAATAGTTTGTGATTTCCCGAATATTTTAGCCTCGCTATAACAAACTTTATTATTTTTCCAGTTTATTTGAAAGTTAGATTTAAAGAAGTGTATCATTTTGAGTTTTAAATATTTTAAACCTTTTTTTAAAAACTTATCCACAAACTCAATATTGAATAGAGTTTTTATTTTTACTTGTTTATGTTGTAAGATTCAAAGGTGATGATACTTGAAGATAAAACTCCGACAACGGTTGATAGACAAAACATTTTATATACAGCACAAGAATTAACAGGATACATAATACATAAAGGTGTACATAAACATACATACAAAAGTAGAGATAATGACACATTCCTGAATGGTAAAATACAAGATATTTAGGTATCAAAGAGATACCTAAATGTACATAAAAACATAGTTACGGATACATGACTAAAGGATAGTCATATATCGTATACAAGACTTACTAGCTGTGAGTGACCAGTGTTAAGAGCCTAAGCCCCAACGAGAAGGGGGTAGTCTAACACATAGTGGTGTCTTGTAGGTCGGAAGGCAAAAAGAGAGAGAGACGTTCAAATCCGCCGCTTAAATATCAAAGGCCCCTAGCGGGAACCAGCGAAACTAAACGGGCAGACAACTCCCCAAGCGAATACGAAAATAACGCTTACAATGTCACCCTCATTGATACAGTAAGACAAACAAATGTATTTATGAATTTAAAGGTCGCCTAACATTTTCTTATTTAAAACAATCTACAGTCAATGACATCCTAACCATTCGTTTGTTTTAATTATAAAATTTTTCTTCATTAAGAAAAAAAAAAAGAACAATTTCTAGCAAACCCAGACACTAACACAAACACTTAATTTGAATTTCTACTTTCATTTTAGAAATTTAATAGAATTTACCAAAAAAACAACAACAAAAAAAAACCTTCGTCTTTCGATTTGTTTCATTCGTTGACTTTACACATCGAAATTTTCTTATTAATTCATAAAAATGCAACAAGGTTCATGACTGATTTGTAAACATCTGTGGTGAGTAGTGACAGATCTCGAACTTGAACCTTCTTGTTTAAATATTTTTCAAAATAAACCACTTGTTTTCTTACAGTACAATGAACGTTATTCTCTAAACTCTCACCGATAGAGTGGTGAAGAAAGCTTCACGGTACTTGTGTCGAAGCGTTGTTTCATTTCGTTCCTTCGATAAGTTTTTCTACCGTCAACAGGGAATGAAATAATCAACATAACTTTCTTTTCAGCGTCAACTTTATCCGTAGCAGGTTCAATGAGAGAGACAAAGAGAAAGAAAGAGAGACAGAGATACAGAGATAGAGACAAAGAGACAGAGAGAGTAGGTAACCTTCAAGGAATTTATAGGAAAAAATGTTCTATTCTTTTTCATTCTAATTCTGGCCCTATAAATTACTCATTCCCCCTGCATTGATGTTTAATATT
Organism: Doryteuthis pealeii; assembly: GCA_023376005.1. Lineage (NCBI taxonomy): Eukaryota > Metazoa > Mollusca > Cephalopoda > Myopsida > Loliginidae > Doryteuthis > Doryteuthis pealeii. Next base: position 65,769,819 of record CM042158.1, on the reverse strand, counting down.
TCAGATGTTCTGCTTCTTGAAGGTCAATGTGAAACAATTTCTAGAGATTTGCGGCGCGTATAGAAGGTCTTTAAAATATCTATTATGAATTTACCTACTAATTTCGTTACCTTTTTCGATATTCTGTTCCTTATCGGAACGCATGTGCGCAGATCCATAGACTCGAAGATAATTGAATGACAGAGAGAAGGTTTTGCAAAAGAGATAAACCAGAGATGGGAGTTTGTAAATAAAGATGATTAGTTGGAATAATTGCATAAGCCTGCGAGGTTTCTTCTTTCCGTTGATAATGTTCATCTGCCAGATGCAGATATTTGTGGATACGATAATCTAACCAATCAATGACTATTGCACAAAATCCCTTGCCAATGTTTTTTCTCATCATGTATTTATCCCTTTGCTAAAAACTAAAAAAGAAAAAAATGCTTTAGTTCTCTTTTATTCTCATGTCTTTTTTTATATCATTTATTTATCTCGTTTAATACATTTTATCCGAAGTTTTATACTTCTAAAGAGACCGATATTCTAGGTATTGAAATATAAATAAAAATAGATAAAATACAAAAAATAAAATAAAATTAGATAAAAGAAAGATTTTTTTTTAAATATACTGAAAATACCAAAAATAAAATAAATACAAAAATTAACAAGGAGGCGTCAGGTAGGATGAAAAACCTGGGCATGCGCAGAAACAAGAGAGGTTTCCTGGTGCCAAAAAGAAACCTCAGCCTGTTCGACGAAGACCGTTTGTGTACATACACGCTCCTACTGGCTCGGGAATAAAGTCCCTCTCCAAGAAATAAATTTAACCAAGAAATAAAAATTGAATTTTGAAAGTAACCCTCGTCCCCTTGCGTTTCAGCCTGACAACCCAGGAAAAGAAAGAACATGTGTATTGGGGTTCAAGGAGAAACAAGTAAGCAGCCACTTAATAACATTTTCTTTTTTTCTTTCACAGGTTGTAATTTCTCTCATACTTTTTTTAGTATTTTACACCCCGTCAACGGGGTTTAAAATTGCATAATCTTTAGAAGGGTAAGACCTAAAAGAAAGGGCTGTACTGTGTATTGCATTATACAGCATTTGGTGTTCAAGATCTCTTGGAATTTTGGGATACCTCTTTATTGTCATAACCCTACATCCAGTTTAACCCGACGTTGTGGTACCTGTTATAATGATAGAAATACTTGAAAACATAACTGTGCAGAACTTCTTCACACACACACACACACACACACACACACACACACATATATATATATATATATATATATATATATATATATATATATATATAAAGAAAATTTGAAAAAAATAAGTGTTCCGAAAATAGGATGAATTTAATTATCGATGTTTAAATATTTCGGTTTCATTAAATCTTCATCAGGATGTATCTTGGGGTGAAGAAAATGATGAATGATTATATATATATATATATATATATATAATATATATATATATATGTGTGTGTGTGTGTGTGTGTGTGTGTGTGTGTGTGTGTGTGTGTGTGTGTCTGTCTGTCTGTCTGTCTGTATGTATGTGTGTAGAAAGAAAGAGACTGAGATAGAGGCGTGGATACAGAGAGAGACTGAAAGATGGAGGGAGAAGTATCGATAGAGATGGATAGAGATGTGGTACCTTTTTTTGGCATAACCCCACATCCAGTTTAACCTGGGGTTGTGGTACCTGTTAAAATGATAGAAATACTTAACTGCGGAACTTATTTATATTGCGTAGGATTACTTGATACCATATATATATATATATATATATATATATATATATAATATATATATATATATATATGTATGTATGTATGTGTGTGTGTGTGTGTGTGTGTGTGTGTGTGTGTGACAGAAAATGATTATTATAATAGAACATTAAGATATGTGATTAAAACAAGGATTTCAATGAAACGTTGAAAATATAAATAGTTATGATTATAAACAAATAATTACAAATTAATCAGATTTCAGTATTTTTTATATTATTATATGTAGTATATATTTGCATGTTCGTGTGCGCGCATTCTAGATGTCAGGAGAAAAGGAAAATAAATAAAACACAAGTGTGATTTAAACGTGATTAGATATATATGAACGTTAAGTCTGTATTTGATAGGAAATATCTAAGAGTCAAACTCTTCTCTTAACATTTAACGAAGAGTAATTTATCTTTTAATCACCCAAGACCGTTTTAAATGTTTTTGAGTGGTTGAAAGTTAAAATGTCGAACAGAAGATACTGATTAAAAAGTACTGAGAGTAAAGCTTTTAAAATGTTAAATTGAAATGTAGACATGTGCACAGCTTAGTAACGTATATATAAAATTGATTTTAGATGCCTGGAATTTTACCTAAACTTCGTCTAATTGAGTCAATATATAAAGCTAACCTCAAGACATCTTAAGCAAAATGTCCTTAGTGAAACACAGAATTGCGTAAGAGCAAAAAGATCCTTACCCAAGAGACGTCGTTCCACGTGACTTTATCCTGTCTCTTAAAATTAAAACTGATCTCAAGGCTGAAGATTTGCGGATGTGGAGATCCTTAAAATAATAAGACAGGGAAGTTTCATGCCATGTAAATGTGGGGTCCGTTACCTTGAGATAAAAACGGATCACCTTATCCCATCTAGAAGACCACACCTAATATTGATTTACAAGAACAATTAATAATACATTTTGAAAGTAGTGTAGAAATCTTTATGGCGATCAGTACAGCTGATGGCCTTGAGAGTGAGTGACAATGCTTGACCTCACTCTGACCTTGCCTTGCGGGAATGGACCGTGAGAATCGGAAGGCAATAGAAGGCCGCTTCCGGTTTAAGGATTCTAAGTAAGTAACTTAGTCAGTTAGAACTTAGACGCCAAGCTAGCAAGATGTAAGGATCCGCGCGCATTGTCTGGTCTGGGGGTTTATGAATAAAGTAACATCAACATAAATCGAAGTCTTGTATTTATTACTAAAAACTAACCATGGCACAAGGCTTCTGATCAAAAGAAATCCCAACAGATACCAGACCCGAAATCCCCATACAAGAAAGACCAGACGAGACCTTAGAAGATATACCAGACCAAGATAGATGATAGACGATCAGAACTAAGCCGGCCAGAAGAAGAGACGACAGAGTAAGAAGTAAGAGAAGTATATAACATATACCTATTTAGTGCCGGTAAAGAAGGGCTATATAACATGATGAAAGATGAAAGAAAACGAAAAAAAAAAAGAACATAGAACATACATGGACGTTGCTAGTGAATTAAAAAAAGGGGGGATATGTGGGTGAAAGCGATGCCAACTGTAGTTGGTACATTTGAAACTGTCCTCAAAAGTTTAGAAAACATACTAAAGGAACTGGAAATCAGAGGAAGATTTGAGACCATCCAGATAACAGGATTGTTGAAATCGACTAGAATACTAAAATGAATCCTGGAGACCGGATGAGACTTATTGTCACTCAGACTTCGGGGAAAGATTACGCTGGTGTGGAAAAACTCACAGGGATTGAAAAATAATAGATTTATACAATTGATACCTCAAAGAAAACAGCAGCAGTACGCCACTAACAAAGATGATCACCCTGGGGTCAGACATTGCTACAATTAACCCAGAGTGTCCAGTAGTAATACAATGATAAATTAGCTGTGAAATATCAGTAGGGTAGTATTGAAGACAAAATGACGTTTTACTTTCTGTTAATTTTTGTCTTGGTACATAAAATTTCTCTTTCGATAATATTTTAATACATGTATGGAGTACTTTCTTTCAGATATATAATACATTCTCATACTGAACAAAGAAAAGAAGTACCGATTCATTCGTAAATTATCGGGTAATTTTCCATGGCCAAGATGGTACCTCTAAATAATTATTTGTAATCAATTATAGCTTCAGGTAAATATTCATTATAAAAATAGTTTGCGCTCAATTATATTGTTTTAAGTATTCCTATCTAATATTAATAACTCATATATTATTATATGGTCTCAGGTAATTAATACAGATAACAGTCATTTTAAACAGGTAAACAATGATTTAAGAGCGATTGAATTAATGTTGTTCAATATCAAAACATTACGGTAAACGTACTATGTAACTCACAAATGGATTATGATAACATTACACCCAAACCCATTATGACATGGGGTTACCATCTTACTATCTTAATTTAATAAAGATATATCTAATATAAATCATCCACAGGCACCGTATTTCGGCGTTTCACACCTCTTCAATGACACAGCAACTACCTCTGACCAGGGGCGAAATCTGACTGACTTTGTTTAAACTATTAGATACATACATTTGTTTATATATTTTTCGATCACCAGAGACATATATATATATATATATATATATATATATATATATATATATATATATATATGTGTGTGTGTGTGTGTGTGTGTGTGTGTGTGTATTTGGACAGCATTCTTTCATTTATACAAGTAGAATTAAATAAAAGGCACATCTCCTGTTTAACAATTTTGTTCTTTATCTTTTCTAATTTTCTGCCCAACTTTTTAATGTTTTTATAATATATATATATATATATTATATATATATATATATATATATTATATATTTTTTTTTCGGCCACGTCTCATCAGAGAAGCATACCGTGACACTAATGTTTGTACGAGGAATAATGTGTAAAACCCGCAGATGTGGAAGTAAAAAAAATAATAAATATATATATTACGTAGCAAAGTTGTGAGAACAGGCAGAGTTATTATCAACAATATTATTGTTGGAGGAGTGGTTTTTGGATCCGAATAACAGTAAATTGAAGGATTGTTTTAGTATACAGAGTTAAGGACGGAATTTGCTGATATATATATATATATATATATATATATATATATATATATATATATATATATATATATATATAAGGATTGTGTTGAATGTACCAATAATGTAGGTATTATGTCAACAATGTAATTAGAATATGTAGAAATCTAAAGTTGATTTTACAATTCTTTTCTCGACTTCTGTGTTTTATATAGTGTTCTTAACTACACTTATATAGAGAAAGAAAAATATTGCTTGAGTTCAAGATTATGGTTTTCCTAAAGATTTTTGTGTGAATCTTTACGAACTTTACGTTTTTGTCTCTTTATATTTCGCTCGGATAATTAAAGTCCTAATCGCTTTCTACATCTACTAATGTTCATGCCAATTAATTATCTGATATTATATTGAAGCTGCCAAAAAAAAGTGTTTCTTTGTCAGTTTGTCTCTTCTTGAACATCTGTCAGTTGAAATTAAATAACTGAAGCTCACCAATTATATTATCAGAAGACCTGATCTATCAGGAGATGACTAACAGCAGACATGACGGATATTGACATAGATGTAATGATCTAGACCTACAAAAAATCTTAGTAGGGATATAAATGATGATGAGAAAATCGTCCAATAATATATCAGAAACTACTTCAGATAATATTTTTATTGTGTTCATAATTGATCGAGAATAATGAAATAATAAGTGCGATGAAACAGATATTGTTAGGCCGACGAATAATGTTTGACGCATATTTATGCACACCAGTAATAATAATAATAATAATAATAATAATAATAATAATATGAAAGTGAAGGTGATACCAATTGTGGTTGGTGCACTTGGAACGGTCCCAAAAGGATTGGAAAAGGGTCTGGAATGTTTGGAAATCAGAGGAAGGGTTGAAACCATTCAGAACACTGCACTGCTGCAATCTGCAAGAATACTCAGAAGAGTCATGGAGACCTGAGGAGACTAGGTGTCACTCAGACTCCAGTAGAAGACCATCAGCTAATGCTGATGTGAAAACTCAAAAGCAGCAAATAATAATAATCCAGACTAATACACTGCTGCAATCGGCTAGAATACTCAGAAGAGTCCTGGAGACCTGAGGAGACTTGTTGTCACTCACACTACTGTGAAATATCATCTGCTAATGCTGATGTGAAAAACTCAAAAGGAGTGAAAATAAATATAATAATAATAATAATAATAATAATAATAATAATAATAATAATAATAACTTGCAAGGAAATAAACACCTGTAAGATACACTTGACAATTAGCAAAATGGTCAAAAGAGTAACCCTAGCAGATGGACCAAAGAAATTAATGACAATGCACAAGGCATCACACCCGGTAGATCACGCAGACATACAAACTATATGTGTCAGGAAAAGAAGGAAAAAGTAATTGGGGATTACGTGGATACGATAATTCGGGGAATCGAACAATTCACAAAAAAAGGAAGATTTTAAAACTAAGCAAGAAAGAGATTACTATTTGACCCATAGGGAGTGGATGAGGGTTCAGACCTTTTACAATGGTAGTCCGAACGTGAATGCAATAGTATAAGCTGTGTTCGAACTCGCTTCCTATGATTTTGCAGTCCAACACATTAGCCACTAGGCCACGGTGACTCCCTTATATTCTTTGGGTGAAGCACGGAAAATATCGAACTGCGTAAGTGGTATCAAAGTATGCATAATCAAATGTATCCAAAAAAGGTCAACTCTTAATTTAATAACTAATTCCTACATAATTATTAACAGAGGGCATAGACACAGTATTTATAGTGAATAATATCGAGATTTCGTTCAACCTCTCTCATATAATATTAATAAAATAATCCATATTCAGTGGTTTGCTCTGTCTAAACGGATAGCATTAACAGGTATTTTTGATAAAATAATCATGATTTCATCCTGGGACATTGAACGATTACACAAATAAATACCTGTTTTTATTAACTCATATTAGACATTAAAACATGAATGTGACGACATCTATTATTATTTTTTTGTAAGAATATATATTATTGTTACCTTACCACACACATACAAACACCCATATATATATATATATATATATATATATATATATATATAAATGGGGGGGGGTAGAGAGAGAGAGAGAGAGAGAGGGACAGAGAAAGAGAGAGAGAGAGTAAGTAAAAGTGTTTAAATAGCGTATATTTCGTCAGCAAATTATTATTTAAACAACTTTGCTTGAAACCAAGGAATATTTCCTCTCAATGATTTCAATTGCTTGCGTTGAAGCCTTCATGTAATACTAGGATATAAAATACGGTAGTCGCTTTTGCAACTGTAACGTCTCCCATGTGATGAAAACTGCAAATTAACATAAAAAATCATCACAATTTTTTTTTTTCAAAACTTTGGTATGTTTGAGGAAATGGATTTCAATCTTTAAAATGTTATCACTGTCATGGTTTAATTATTCGGTAAAAGGCAGCATATGAGAGTGTTTTGTGGTGATGGGGGTTATATTTTCAATTTGAATTCTAGTCATATTTTATTTATAGATGATCATATTTGTCTAAATGGAACACAAAATTAATATATCTTTCAGGTAATTTCTAATTCTTGTTTTACTCATGTTCTATTAGATTTTGTGTATGACGTGACCATAGTTAAATGGCCAAAAGTTATACATTATTTGAAAACAACAAGGTATACTATGTTCATTTCCGGGTGTTACACCTGACACCACCTGCTTCTGCATTGGAACGAATAAGGTATTGTTTTATTTTCAATAATGCCGACATCCGAGTAACAACACAGAATTGAGCTATTCTTTAAACCTATCTACTGTTCGAATGATATAAAATACAAGACAATGATTGGAGTTTTCTTTCAGGAAATAAATGCGACAGTATTAGTATAAGACTCAAGCTCGATTTAAAATGGGGCATTTTAAATCGAGCTTGAGACGTATACTAATACTGTCGCATTCATTTTCTTGAAAGAAAACTTCCAATCATTGTCTTGTATTTTATATCATTCGAACAAGATTATCAAATCTAATCGAAGTCTATACACATTATTAGCAAAAAATTGATAAATATGGTCTTTATGGAGCTTTTATGCATGTTCTTGTTAATTGCTACAGATTATGCATCGCAAATAATGTTCATGATACGAAATGATAAATATATAGCTTGCTAAACATTAGATTTCACGCAATACCCAGAAAAATATGTTATTATACAGTGTGTTTAATACTATTTTCCAAACATTTTAGATGTAAAGGGTGATTCAGAAACATTAATATCATTCTCTAATCTTTTTATCCGTGATGCTTAAGGATAGAACCCAGGTGGATGAGCAGATCATGACTTACAATACTCCACTTTGGCCCTATCTTGGGCTAGACGGGCTAGACCCCCCCCCTCCAATCAATCGGCTGGTCATGTCAAGCCCTAGCACCTATATGATTGCCCCAACCTACCCTTATGGCAAGCCCCAACCCCTCTTTATCATATGGGTGCTAGAAGGCGGTGGCTGCGGGTCTACATGTCTGGGAATGACGTTAAACTTTATCTGATGGTGAGGTTCCAGTGTTGGAGGTTTGGGGAATATGAAGCACCCCTTCATCACCATTGCTCCCTGGTCCACTCTGGCCCGGAGTGGTAGTACCTGTTAGGGTTCCATCTATGAGTTAAATAGAAAAATTATTTATAAAAAATGGTATTATCTATTAAGAATCGATTTATTTCAAACTTTATCGCATTAAATAACCCACTGGGGTTGATATGCCGTAAAACAAAACAAAACGAACAAATCTAATCTTTTATGCATGCTCTTGTTAATTGCTGCAGATTATGCATCGAAATAATGTTCATGACACGAAATGAACATATTTTCTAACATACCTTGCTAACCATTAGATTTCACGCAGCACCCAGAAAAGATTTTATTATACAGTGTGTTTAATATTATTTACCTAACATTTTAGATGTAATACAGCGTTATTCAGAAACATTAATATCATTTTGTAATCAAATGTTTTGACAACCTCTTCATATTTTAGCAGCACGCGTAGAAACAACGCGAAATTCTATGGTAAATGCTTAAAAGTCATTTTTTCCCCTTCCAGTGAATGACATTTCTATACCTTAAAAAAAATCATTAAACATAGAAGTTTGATTTTTTTACACATGCTATTAAAATTTTACACACGTAACATTATATATGACACTGTTCAAATGTAACTAGTAAAAAAAAGTCATTCATGATATGGCGTTGCATGACATTTAAAGGACATCGGGGGGGGGGGGGGGGTCATTCAAAAATCAATGCATATGTGTTAGAATAATTTTCTTATAGCGGCGGAAAATTGGTTTTGCTATGAGGAATTTATTTTTCAGGACGATAATGCATCAAAGAGCAAAGTGGGTTAAAGATTTTCTTCAGAAAAAAGTATTTATAATCAGTGGTATAATCAGTGATTAGTACAAATCTAAATCAAATTGTAAATTCATGATATCCATCTTTGAATAAAAACGGTATATGAAAATGATCCATCAAGTAAAGAAGATCTATTAATCGCTACTATGGAGAATTGGTACCAATTTCACAAATGATATTGCTTCAGTGAAATCCACGCTTGAAAGAATTCAGAACTAAGAATTACCTCGTATTTTTTGTCAGTGAATTACAGAAGTTAGTAGTCAATAATAGGTTATTCCATAAAATTGTCTTCTGTATAAATTGGGAGAAGTTATTCCATTATTTTAATAAATTAATCTTGTTTGCTTAAAGTAAATATTATAAAACCAACACATTCAGCTATTATGGTCTACGTCTTATTTTGTATTTGTTTATTTGCTGCTAAGAAACAAAAGTTGAATATACTCTCCCTTAGATCCCCAATATTTGTCAGTGATAGTATATATATTATATATATATATATATATATATATATATATATGTGTGTGTGTGTGTGTGTGTGTGTGTTTGTAAAACAGTCTGATGAGGCTAGAACTCATCTTTTTAGTTTATTGTTGAAATAAGAAATATAAAGGGATGACGGTTTGTTAAGTGCATCTTTCTTTGAAAGTTATATACTATAAATATATATAATATATAATTTTAATATAATAAATATTTATTAAATTAGAAGGCTTGAAACTAAATAAGAAACAGAAAAAAGATTTGAAACAGAGGTGTATAATAAAAAATGGAACAACTGAAACTTATCTTCCATCACCCAAGTTAAAAAGTATTTTTATAAGAGGCAAAAGAAAAAATGACAGTTATTTTATCTTGTTAAATTTCAAAAGATCATTGAAGAGATTTTGCTTATATTCATTAAAATAAAACCAAACAGTTAGAAATCAATAATATAAGCACATATTTATTAAATTCGATTTTTAATATTAAATGCAAAAGCCATCCCATTCAATTGTAAAGCGCTATTTTGTTGTTATATAAATATAAGCATTTACAGTATGTAGACATAAACAGTATTAATAATGTAAGTTTATTAATAATTGAGGTTTAGATAAAAAAAATCATGGAGAGTGATGTCTATAACTAAGAGAATTTGACTTGATAATATAGTTTCGGTTACAGACAGAAAAACATAATATATTATAATAAGATATATATATATATATATATATATATATATATATAGCTTTATCTATATGGTATATTTGTCGTCTGATTAAAAATACACCTATAATAATCTTAAATAACTAAATTTAATTTAAACCTAATCATAGTAGGATGGTAATTTTCTTGTGAATGACATCTTAAATTATAAACAGCAAAATAACGCGCCAAAATCTTCATACTAATTGATATTTCAACATATATTCCTCATATAATAAATTATCAGATACACGTGTTGTAATAGTGAACGTAATAAAAAAATGACCCTGAGTTCTAATCCAGGACGAGGATGTTTATATTTCACGTAGTGCTAATACACTTGAGAAAGGTATAAAACCAAATATTATTCCTCCAGATATAGGTAAATAGTAGGACAGACTAGGATATTTGACCTCGGCTAGGCCACCAGTCTAGGAAATGGAAAACTTTAATTTCAAACCAGTTAGACTCCGCTCTTGTGTCATATCCTACTCGTGTGGAGGGGTTAGTATATATATATATATATATATATATATATATATATATATATACACTACTTGATTTTCAATGCATTTCTATAGGAAAATCATTGATTTTACAATACTTGATTTCCAATGCATTTCTATAGTAAAATCATTGATTTTACAATACTTGATTTTCAATGCATTTCTATAGTAAAATCATTGATTTTACAATACTTGATTTTCAATACATTTCTATTGTAAAATCATTAATATTCATTTTGAAATACCTGGTTTTCACTTCATTTCTATTGTAAATCATTGATTTTACAATACTTGATTTTCAATACATTTCTATTGTAAAATCATTTACATTCATTTTGAAATACCTGATTTTCAATGCATTTCTATAGTAGAATCATTGATTTTACAATACTTGATTTTCAATGCATTTCTATAGTAAAATCATTAACATTCATTTTAAAATACCTGATTTTCACTTCATTTCTATAGTATATATATATATATATATATATATATATATATATATATATATATATATATATATCATAAACAAACAATGAGGCACTGACATGTTCAATGTTCCGAAGCATTTCGCTCTAATTTTGAAATGTTCTACCACTGGATAATGTTAATTTCCTTTATTTTGTCATCCGATCAGAGAAACGTGAATTGCTAGGTTTTCAGAAAATTAGAAATCGCTTAACATGTTTTGGACACCATCGTTATTTGAGTGTTTGAGGCCTATTTTTGCTTCCACTAAATGTAGTGAATAATCAGTGGATTACTTTTTCTATTCTACCTTTTTTTTTACTCTTTATTTTTCTATTCGCCATTCACATTATCAAAGTTTTGCTTTCTTTGAATGTGTGTTTGTTTGTTTTTTTTTTAAATATAATTTTTGTTGCATTTTTTCTTTACTGCCTTCCTTGTTTACACATGACCCACTTGTTTGCCTGTATCTTGCTTATTGTTGTTCTTGTTCCTTTCAGGAATTTTTCAATATATCTATGTATCGATAACCATCCAGAGATTCTATGCAGTCTTACCTCATTTTTTTTTGCAACTTGAATTTCTCGATAATTTGTTATCTTGAATTATTGAATTATTATCTTACGAGTGTTCGGATTTACAAGTTGATACTCGGTTGATTTTTTATTTATTTATGTTGGGCTGAACTCGCAAATCGGTCGGAAAATTAAAACATATTACAGGGTGACCAAGAAAAAACAGAACCCAATTTATTTATTTTCCCATTAAACCAACCCTTAACCCCAACCCTAACCCTAATGCTAAACCGTAACCCTAAACCCTCTAGTTAAAATTAAGTTTTATTACAATTTGTGGGTTCTATTCTTTCTGGGTCACCCTGTATACAGGTGTATTCCTCTAGCCTTTCCTTGAAAAGCAGAAGAGCAATTCACTGTGAATATACTGGAGGGTATATCTGGATAGCTGGTATCTGGTTGTTGGGCTGGATGACATTCTTGCTGTTTTCAATCTGGAACAATCTTGGATACGCATGAGGATATTTTGACTTGTGCTGTTCATAGTTTTTAAATCACAACGCAAGACACTTTTATTTTTGCTCGTGAGTCTATTTATTATATACCCAAGTTAAAATTCCTTGGAGAACAGACACGCATCTTACGTCTCTTACCCCAGCCGCTTAGTTCCAACTCATCTTTCATGGTCTCCTCTCACTTCGCCAGGTGACACCTGTCGACAGCTAGCGTTGTGCTGACTCATCCAAAAATATTTCTACTATTATGTACATGTAACTTATTATTTTACAACTTTTCCCTACATCACTACCTTCAGATTTGCCTCAATTGATCAAAATCTCGCTGGAATGAGTGTACTGGATTGTTTGCGGTTGGATTTTATGGCTCGACATTCCTTCGTTTATTTTATGGCGAAGAAATATTCATTTTTGGGGGGTATACTACCGCTCAGCGTCAAAGTGGATATGTGATGAAAGGGTACGACTCACTCCCAGAGCCCCAGAATTGGAACGACACCATTAGATGTAGTTTGTCATATCCAAGTGTATTGGAAAGAAAGAAAGAAAGAAAGAAAGAAGAAATTTATTAATCAATAGTAGTACAAATTATTTTAAAAAAATATAAGTAAAAGAAAAACTTTATTGTTTTAAACTACTATTGAAGGGAGGCCATGCCTAATAGCGTGAAGCTAATCCCATGGACATGACCACCCTTGGACGCTCACAGGAAACGATACATGAAACACACAACGTAAACATATACATATATATCATGAGACAAATTAGCCGTGTGAGAATCTAAATACAAATCTATTGTTTATAAGAGGCAATAAAATGATTTTTCAAAAGTGTTTTAAGGACAAAATAATTTACTGAAACAAGCTTCATCTTTTCTTTATCAAAAAATAACGACTAGATGTGAAGATAACTATTTTGTAGAAGCTTTCTGTTTTATTAATTATTTTCAACACCTACATAAATAATACACCTACAGTATTAATACCTTTTAGCACACCTTGCATTTATAAATAACTTGGTAATTAGACATATTAATTAAGCTAAGTGGAATTAGCATCAGCATGGCTAAGAATATATCGAATGTATCCACTTTATGTCCACCCTGTCGTCTGGAGCGTTAGAATGCACCGACTGCACCTCTGCAGAGGGGTAAGACTCCCCCAATAGGGCCACCTATTGGCCGTGGGTGGCGACCCGTGATGCTTAAGGATAGAGCCCAGGTGGATGAGCAGTTCATGACATGCAATACTCCACTTTGGCCCTATCTTGGGCTAGACGGGCGGTCGGAGAGGCCCCCCCCTCCGATCAATCGGCTGGCCACGTCAAGCCCTAGCACCTATATGATTGCCCCAACCCTATTGCTCTTATGGCAAGCCCCAACCCCTTTTTATCATATGGGTGCTAGAAGGCGGTGGCTGCGGGTCTACATGTCCTGGGAATGACATTAAACTCTATCTAATGGTGAGGTTCCAGTTTTGGAGGTTTGGGAATGTGAAGCACCCCTTCATCACCATTGGTCCCTGGTCCACTCTGGACCCGGAGTGGTAGTACCTGTTTGGGTCCCATCTATGGGTTAAATAGAAAAATGTATTTATAAGCAAAATTGTATTATCCATTTAAGAATTGATTTATTTCAAAACTTTCTTGGCATTAAATGACCCACTGAGGTTGATATGCCGTAAAACAAAACAAACCAAACCAATCCACTTTATGTACTTAGCAACCCCTACGCACAAGAAGGTTGCAACACAAGGGCAATTTTCTAAGCTGAGTTTAAGTTAATTTTTTCGGGGCGGCCTAAAGTCGGTATCAGCAAGTCAGCCATGGGGCCTATCTCCTTTTCTATAGCACTAGACCAAGGATATTGTGTTGGCGTCTAAGGTGGGGCGCCACACTTACCATCAGCTCCTTACTTTACCGCACAGATCCCTGTGTTATTCATATGCTGAGTTGGCGAGGACCAGTATCGAACTAGGAACCTTGTAGTTTCTAGCCGAACGCTCTACCGACTGAGCTAACCCGGTCCCTTAAGTAAGATGAGGAGATTAACCCGACAGTATATGGAGAAAAGTTAGAAACAAACAGCGGATGTTATGATGGAAGGACATTTATAGTAGATGCTCGGACATTTCGGTTTACAATGGAAACCTTTTTCAGGACTGTGAAAATGAGAGGAAAACAAGAATGCTAACTGAGTTTAACTGGTATTAATTCAGCGTTTTTTCCTATACTTGTTGGCATGCCAAGTTTAGTTCCCAGTTTGCCCTAATATTTACCGATATTTCGAGGGAGCATAATTAAATCCATACCCTTTCCAAGGGTATTAGAGCTATGTGAAATGCTAACAGCCACGTCCAGGATTTGAACTAGTCTCACCGTGTCCATTTCATGAGCCGATAACCATGCCATGACAAACATATTCTGCAATATCCAATGTAAAGAAGGAAGAATCACCCTAACATAGACAATAAATGACGGTATGCTAGGTATGAAACTTAAATTCATCCGGTGGTGAAATTCAGGTTGTGAAGCGCATATATATAATTTTTAAGTGATATATATATATAAGGTTATAAGCTGCCTGTGTTGTAAACATTAATGATGTAGGAAATGAACACAGCGAGTTCAAATCCTGGACGAGGCTGGTTACATTTCACATAGCCCAAATATCATTGGGAAAGGTATAAATGCAACTACTATCTCTCCAGATATGGTTAAATAGTAGGGCAAACTGGGATATTTAACGTTGGTTATGTAACTAATGTAGGAGAAGGAAAAGTCCGAATTCAAGCCTGTTAAACTCCGCTGAAGACATCGACCCTCTATCACACACTTCTTGCGCGGACAGGTTGGTAAATCTTATTATAATGGAGATTGTCTGTTTTTCTGGCTGTAACCGAAACTATATTACTACTCAAGTTACAATTCCCTTAGTTATTGACATCGCATTCTCAATGATTTTATTTTTATCTAAACCTCAATTATTAATAAAATTGTTTTACATTATTAATACTGTTGACCATATCTACATACTAACAACATGCAATTATATTCATATATACAACAAAATCGCGGTTTACAGTTTGAACGGAAAGGCTAATTTGCATATTGATTTTAAAAATGTGATTTTAATAAATATGTGCTTAGTATTATTGATTTCTAACTGTTTGGTTTTATTTTAATGAATATATGCAAAAATCTCTTCAATGAATCTTAAATGAAATCCATTAACAAGAAAAAATAACTGTAATTTTATTCTTTACTTCCTCTTTTAAGTAAATACTTAAATTAGAAAAAATAACAATGAAAGACGAGAGTGATGGAAGAGTAAGTTTCAGTTGTTCTATTTTTCGATTATACTCCCTCTGTTTCAAATCTTTTTTATCTGCAAACTTATTTAGTTTCATTAGCCTTTCTAATTTAATACGATATTTTATTACATTGAAACTTAAATACTTGCACCCGGAGGGTGCATATATTTGCTAGTATATATAATGTATGCGTATCTTTGCAAACAAATTGATAATTTTTTTACCTCATCATATTCTCTGAATATAATCTGCTGAATATTTAATTTACGAATTGCATTTAATCTTTTATTATTTTAATAAATGTGTTCGTTAGAGTCATACATTTGTGCCCATGGGCAGAAATAATCTGGGATTACTAAAATAATTGAGTGCCTTGCGTTCGTTCTCTTGAACAAGCACTTGGTTCCCTACAACGTTGATCTTTGTCCTAACATCTAATCTGTCACTTAACCGTAAAAAAGTTCAATCCGCGCCCATGTTGATGAAAACTGGCAGTCTAATACTCGTCTTCCTGTCACCCAGTCACCAGGTCATTATCGACAACACCTCTGCATTATGTCATCGTGTTGTATCAAGTGATTCACACTTTCAGAAGCACTCATTAACGAATTTGTCCGAGAGACAGGACATTCAACTGACAAGGCACCAGTATTTTAGTTATATAATAATAATAATAATAATAATAATAATAATAATAATAATAATAATAATAATAATAATAACCATCAGCTAATGCTGATGTGAAAACTTAATAATAATAATAATAATAATAATAATAATAATAATAATAATAATAATAATAATTACAGATGTGCATCTGCTTTGCATGCTGTTACGCGTTGTCATTCTCACAACAAAAATGTTAAAAGGAGAAATTTGAACTTCATTAGCCAAAGCAAATTACAAGCTTTCAGTGTTGACACATGAAAATGCATAATACAATAATTATAGAGGTATGCTTCATTTGATCGACAGTGACGATAGAAGATAAAATACTAGATAAAGAAATATTGGTCTATTTGAATAAACATTTATTTCTGCATTTTTAGATTAAAATAATAAGTTTTAAAATCAGTAAAGTGGAGTTTAATAAATATATTATTTGGTATAATGTACATTCATCATATTAATTTTAAGGCATGCCCGCAGCATGGATCCCGTTGGCTCTCTTTTGATATTCGCCCTTATTGGTAATTGCTCTTTTTAACTCCTTTAGACTGCATACAGTGTCTACATAGATCTTGTAAATGTAAGTATTTGGTATTTGGTCAGCACTGGCATGAACATATTTATAATTCTATACGAAAAAAGTCAATCATGAGGCCGTCCTTACTTCACCAGCAGTCGACAGCATGCATTGCTCATCGAACTTAAATGGTTTCTTCAATGGGAGGTAAGTTGCCATATAGCTGCTCTTTTGTAAAGGTCTGCTTTCAGGATATTTATGTAACTCACATCTAGCTTTTTGTGTAGAGTTTTGAGTGCTGGTGGTGCCACGGTACAATAAGACTAACACGATAACATGTGGGAAGTGATGTTAACATACGCATATAAACGATATGAACTATTATTTATATGTTAACAGTCACATGGTAATCTGATCACTTTGATGAAATAAAACGGAAACGATGTACAATACAAAACAATACAAATATGAATTCATTTTTGTTTTTATTGAAAACTAAAAATGACGCCTACAACAAAAAAAAAAGGAGCAGATTTGCTGTAAAGAAAAAGAAAACTAGCCTTAGTCTTGCATATCGAAAACAAATAAATCTTCAATATTTTTTCAGTTAATCTGAACCAAAAAAACTTTAAAAATTAGTGAATTATCGTAGGCTCATCTACGACAAATAGAATGGTAAAAACAATCTAGAATAGCCCTGTCAGCGGGGCTTATAATATGTTGATTGTAAACCCTATAGAGCTAAGACCTTTACCCCTCACACACACACACACACACACAAAAAAAATGCCGTCCTGGGTATGATACTAAACTCTATTTCATGGGGGCCCAGTTCTGAAGATTAGGGAGTGTGGCATGCCCCTTGACTATTATTACTCCTAGATTCACTTAGACCCGGAATTGTCGTAACTCTTGTGGTCACATCCATAAAACAAATAGATGGGTTTAAACATTATGCGTATTATGGTTATTGTCTAAAATATGTTTAGCAAGGCCGTTGTTTAGAAAACCTCGTGTAATATATCTATGTTCAGAGACCCGTTTAGATAAAGATCTAGAAGTATCTCCTACATATTTTTTGTTATTGCAGGCTGACCATGAACTGGTTTAAAACTCTTCCTCTTTGAAAAAGAGAATGTGTCTATTTTTTAAATTTTTATATATATATATATATATATATATATATATATATATATATATATTAGAGAAGCTATCAAAATAAGAGAACTTTCATCGGTTAAAACCATACAACAATACATTACACATGTTATGTGGACACGGACATCGGTCAGTTCTGTGCTGTCTAAAATCTTGTCGCTGTTTAAAACTACATACGATCCATACCTGGACTTATTCATTCCCAATAAATAACGTTAATAACCAGTATACAGAATATTAGCAACTCTCTCTCTCTCTCTCTCTCTCTCTCTCTCTCTCCGTCTCTCTCTCTCTCTCAACGTCTATTTCTCTCTCTCTCTCTATCTCACAAACACACACACACACACACACACACACTCTCTCTCTCTCTCTCTCTCTCTCTCTCTCTCTCTTCTCTCTCTCTCTCTCTGTATTGGGCATCATTCTTTCATTTATGCATTTTGAATTAAACAAAAGACACATCTGTTTAACAATTTTATTTGTGATTTTTTCAAGCCTCCACATCCATTAATATAATTTGAAAAACTGGAACACATCACCCCTGATGGTGGCACTTCGAATTGCCGAAAGTACTCGGGACATGAACTTTGGTGGACTAATCCACGAATTTCACCCAAATATTAAATAGTTGGCCAGAAAACTTGAAAAAATCACACATAAAATTGTTAAACAGAAGATGTGTCTTTTGTTTAATTCAACATGCATATATATATATATATATATATATATATATATATATATATATATATATATATATATATATATATATATATAGTTAAGAGTATACCCTGTGATGATCTTTTATAAATCGAAATATTGCCAATATTAGCAATGGAAATAATATAAAATGTATTCATTTTAACTCATTTAATTGTGCGTTTTCATACCCTTTTATCTATACATATATATGTATATATATGTGTGTGTGTGTGTGTGTGTGTGTGTGTGTGTGTGTGTTTTGTGGGTTTATGTGTGTTTGATTGAGAGATAGAGAGAGTGAGTGAGAGAGAGAGAGAAATCTGACGAGAGTGAGAGAAGGTGGAATGTAAGACAGAAATGGAAATATAGATTATATTTAGACCAATAGAGACTTTATTCGTAATATTTCGATTGTTAATGTGCATATATTTAATGGATTTTTAGTAGAAATGTGGAATTGTTTTTATTTGTTTCGTCATGTTTTATTATAGATATAAACATCTTAGAAAAATCCACTCGTGATTGTAAAATATAATCTGAATGCTTTTCTTCAGTTTTAGAAAGAAAAATCAAATAATCTTCATCAAAGAAAATTTGGCGTTAGTACTAAGAGCAGTTTATCCCTGAGGGTTGGTTCTAAACGCACAAGAATGTTTGAAACTGTTTTCACTAAATGTACGCCCTGAGTAAAGTGTCTGGGCTCAAAATAGCCGAGTTTGTTTGTTGATGTAAATAGAATGTTTGAATATTCGTTACTCTCACATTAACTTTGATTTGTACCTCGAACAGCTCTTACATAATGTCTTCGCATAAGCTAGCCTGTCAAATAGGTAAGCAAGAAATGTTGCGTTTAATCAGAAAGTCGATCCAAAGCTTATTAACCTTAACTGTTAAGTGAGTCAGTTCTATCTCAGAATTCTTAGCTGCCCATCATTGTGAGGTTTGCTTAATAATAACAGATTAGAAGAAGTCAAGAGTTGAAATAATCAGTGCGTAGCAGTTATTTTGTCTGACATGGTAACTTTAGTACGCTGAAAATCTTGGAAAGCTTATCTTTAGTTTAGGAATTGTGCACTGTATTGTTAATCATTCACTAGCTGATATTGGTTAGCAATAACTAAAAAAAAAAAAAGGCATTCGATTATTTATTTATTTGCAAGCAGAGATACAGATAGGAACCGAAATATCGTTAGAACATAACTTTCTCTCTCTCTCTCTCTCTCTCTCTCTCTCTCTCTCTCTCTCTCTCTCACTATCGCTCTATCTATCTATCTATCTATCTATCTAACATACACACATACTCACACATACTCACACTCACACACACACGCACATATATATTTATATTTACATATGTACATATGGTGAGTCTAGTTCTCAGTGTGAATATATTATATTAGTATATATATATTTTATTTATTTTTTCTGCACAAATATACACACACGCACGCACAAAAGTTCTTTACATGCAGAGGTATACTTCTAGCACATGAACTACGAGTATACACTGATACACATGACTCCTCACATACATAGACAACACACACACACACACACACACACACACACACACATAATATATATATATATATATATATATATATATATATATATATAATATAATATAATAAAATAATATATAAAGGTTTAACATATCTATTTATTAGGTGACAAAGGAACATTCACGACCATATTTGTGTTAATCGATGCAAACCTGATGATTGCATTGCATGAAACCAATATGGTCATGAATGTTCCTTTGTCACCTAATAAATAGATATGTAAAACCTTTATATATTTATTTTATTATATTATATAACAGCTCTATTTTATATTGAGCACTCTACCAATAATACTGCCTTTGCTACGCCATTCCAGCAACAGCTGAAAGAGTGACCATCTTACACTATATATATATATATATATACATTATTGTATATATTCTTTTGTAAATATGTAAGTTGTCGCTACCACAGGCGAGAGGAACAAAAAGATTGTGTCACTTATGCTGCTATCACGAATGTAAAAAAATTGATCTTTCACATCGCGGAATAAATTTCAATTCTTAATTTTGGTTCATGGGTTTAAGTCCACATGTGACAGTGAAATTAATATCTTGGATTTTAAAAAAAGCTTAAAAAAGATCATGAATTAAATCTTTAGGCAGTTTTAGAAGAATATTAAAGGAATATAACCTTAAGTCACGACTTGAAGAAAATTGAGGACATAGACATTGCAATAGGATATTAAGTGTGATCGAAGCGACGATTTAGAAAGACGAAGTCTGAACAGAAACTCATTTTATGGTTGTGACAAATTTCACTGGAAAAAGTGACTGAAAATGACCAATTTCGTGAAAAATTAAAGTGCCAATTTTATATGATTTTCTAATAGATTTCGATGCGTAGAATAACATAGTCAAAGATGATTGAATTCTGTTGAGAATTGGGGGGAGATATGGGTCTTCAAAGATGCCCCCAAAATGCACTTTTTCAGGCATTATTAATCTACCTATTTTCTTGAAAATTTAATTTGTCGATTTTATTGTCATTTCCCATACATTCTGATGCATAGAAGTCATTGATGCAGAAAAAAGTGTTCAATTCGGAGATTTAGCTGAGATTTGAGGCCTGAGAGTGCCTGAAAATGACCAATTTCGTGAAAAATTAAAATGCCAAATTTATATGATTTCATATAGTTCAGAGATAAAAAAAAATAAATAAAAAAAACGTTTCAGTTGTGTAAGACTTGGACATATGACGAAATCAGTAAAAAAAGGTAGAAAGCTAACTATCACAGGAAATGTTGTTTTTCATAAGAGAAAATTGGAAATATAAAATAATAGAAATTCTATAACTGTACAAATAAATAATGCCAAAGTTAAATTCCAGTAGGACATTGGCAAAGGCATTACCATAATTAACAAAAACCTCGGGAAAAATTGGTAAACCTGGATTAAAGAAAACTAATAAACTTTCTCGAGGAGTTACCGGTAAGAAATTACATTATCTATGTGAATTGTCATGCAATGTACTGTGTTTAGGAAAAAGAAAAGAGCTAAGGTTTTTGTGTTAAAGAATAATAAAGTGAATTTATTGGGTGCAGATTGGATAGAACATTTCAAATTATGGGACTCCAACAAAATAATTTTGCTCTCCCATAAAACAAATATGGCCGCTAAATAATTTTGCAAAACGGAAAATTCCCCCTCCCGAAAATGTCATCTAAAATATATATTAGGGAGATAAGAAAAAGTACTACTTTGCTTCATGGAAGGTTTGGTGGATTAGTTGGTTGGATAATACGGCATGTCAACTCTTGTTGTGTTATTTTATGCCGAAATCATTTTGTTTTATACTTTTTTTCTGTTTAATCCATAGATTGGAACCTAACAGGTCCTACCACTCTGTGACAAGGTAAATCTGGGTGTAATGGTGATGATGGGTACTCTACACTCACAAGATCTCTAGAATTGGAACTTCACCATTGGATGCATTTTAAAGTCATACCTAGGACCGGAAGGTTTAGGTAAAAGCTTTAGTGCAACATTCCAAACAAAATAAAATTTAATACCTATATAATACTTGTATATATATATATATATTATATATATATATATATATATATATATATTATATAGGGAACATGATATATTGGAGAAACTTGGAGTTATTGCGAAAACGGATGATTCAGTATGGGCTGCCCCTACTTTGTACACAAAAAAGAATAATGATATTCTACAAGTATGTGCTGATTTTCGTAATGAAAGTCAACTGTCTTCTGCATATTTCATGTCAATACTTGGGGATATTTGCAAAATTAAATTAGTGGAGTTTTTTTTTTGTCGAAAATAGATATGTCAGACGCGTATCTTCAGATTAGATCGACGAAAAATGTCAAAATATTAGCTATAATACATAAAGTGTCTTTAGGTGGTAATAGACTTCCTTTTGTAATAATGGTGGCACTAAAAATTGTCAATGTGATGGATACAATCTTGGCTCTCTCAGATTTTGCCGTCACTTATTCGCACGGCGTTCTGATAGAAAGCATGACAAGAGAAAATCACCACGAAGATATACATCAAGTATTTAAGAAAATACAAGAATATGGGTTTAGAATGAG
>CM042158.1:65729428-65736928 GCA_023376005.1 Doryteuthis pealeii | reverse complement strand
AGACCTAATGAATGTTGTATTTGGAGGCCAACACTGACCGAAAGTAGACGAAGATAGCTCTTGGAAAAAAAAATTAAGGAATTCTAGAATGGGAACAAAGTCTGTCTGAAAGAAAAACCGGAAATGACTCCTCTCATCCTCTGCGTATTCAATCCAATAATCTTCGACTCTCTCTTCCTCTCCACAGTCTTCCCATTTCCGAGAACAATGATATACATATTTTATGCAAGTTTTCAGCGTTCTTTCTCAAGTCCAGCTGCAATGGACAAACAGATACGAATAACTTAAGAAACAGTATACTTCATGATCCAAATGTCTCAATTCGCGTCAAGAACTGCGATTAATATTTTCCTAAAACATAGTATTCTTCCGTGCTTCCGACCATGTACGCTTTAGTCGATTACACTTCAAGATCAAATGTAGAAATGATTTGATTTTCATATCCATTTAAAACATTCTTAAAAGTGTTAATGAAATGTCCATTGGCTTGTTTCAAAGACCAATAGTGAAGGTGTGATTGATATTAGAGAAAATTAACTCAAAGAACAGAATGTGAGATAATAGATTTATCACATAATGTGAGAAGTGAGAGATTTGACAACTAATATTGGCATTGAGTATGTACTTGAGATGACAGACCACTATCACGCACAACAGACCCCGAAGAAATTTGTATTGTTTTAAAATGTAATAAGAATTGATTTGTCAAATTATATTGCGTTTGGGTAGTTTTACTTGATATGGCAGACGACTTGGAAAGAATATAAAATGTTTTGAGCTGGATTTAGATAAACATAATTTATTAAAACAACAATTTATATCATATATGTGTTAGATCGGGGTGGCTGAATGTGTTAGGGTTTTGGCACCCTGGGAAGTGTCAATTACACTTTCATAACCATTATTCCAAGTTTTACTCTGACCCCGTTTGGTAGTACCTGTTAGGGTTCCGTGTTTAGGTAAAATAGAAGAAAATGAGTTAACACAACTATGTTTAAAAATTGAGTTAAGAAAATAATTTTCAATACCCATCAAGAATTGATAGATTAAAACGTTGTCAGCATAAAATAACCCAACAAGTGTTAACATGCCGTGAAATCACCAAAAGAAATAAATAAAAAAAGAATATATATATATAAATATATGGGAGTAAATATGGAAATACATCCGACAATATGAAGAAATTTGAAAAAACGAAGTGTTCCAAAAATGAGATGAATTTATTTATCGACGCTTAAACGTTTTGGTTTATTTAAACCTTCATCAAATTGATGGATGTTTTGTAAATGACAGGAGTTAGAAAATTTTGTTTCTAACATAATAATAAACATAAATTGTTTTTGTTTTTTTTTTGTTTTTTGGTTTTGTTTTGTTTTACGGCATATCAACCTCGGTGGGTCATTTAATGCCGATAAAGTTTTGAAATAAATCAATTCTTAATGGATAATACAATTTTGTTTATCAACTCATGTGTTTCTATTTAACCCATAGATGAGACCCTAACATGTACTACCACTCCGGGTCAGAGTGGACCAGGGAGCAATGGTGATGAAAGGGTGCTCCACATTCCCCAAACCTCCAAATCTGGAGCCTCACCATCAGATAGAGTTTAACGTCATTCCCAGGACATGTAGACCCTTAGTCACCGCCTTCTAGCACCCATATGATAAAAAAAGGGTTGGGGCATGCCATAAGGGCGATAGGGTTGAGAAAATCATATAGGTGCTAGGGCTTGACGTGGCCAGCAGAACATAAATTGTCTCCTTAAATACTATAAACTTTACAATTTTGCTTCTGCTTTCTTGTGTTTAATAATATTGGGTAAGTAAAATACGTTCATTTCTATGAATAGAGTAAAGTGATGGAGAATCATTCTGTGATTGGATATAACAATCACGTGATGTGCCAAGAAATTTTAGCGACAAAAATGAAAATAGACGGCTTTGGATCAGTCCTCGACAAGAAATTATCTCTGAGGGGATTGACTCAAATAGAAGATACGAGATATACTCAATTTCCCTTTCCATCACTGCTAGATCGCTCAAACTTGACCCTATATAGAGGAATTGCATTTATTTTGTTAGTCACTTTTTTTTTGTTTTTGTTTAGTAAACCAATAGAATTGAACTGTTTTAATTTATATATTTGCTGTAGTTAGTTTTAGAATAAATGTTATACTAACACGATAATGATGTCATGATATTTCTTGCTATGTACACGTGAGAGAAAACAATGGAAATATAGAATTTAATAATAGAAAAACTGAAAAAAAAAAAAAAAACTACCTTGGGCGTTTTTTATTTATTCCAAACTAACTGTTATAGGTGATATACCCTATAGACTATAGTGGAATGCGCCGACGGTTACTATAAGTAACAGGAACAATTATGGTCCGAAGCAAGCAAATACGAGTCAGCTCCTAGCTCTATTTGTCGGACGCAATTCCCACTTTTCTTTACTGGTAATTGTCTACTCTTTTGTTAATACATTTTCCTACATCTGTTCATTCGTTTTGTATTATTTTGACCTTAACACCACAACACTAATTATACAAGAACTTGCATCGGAGCGTATCGTATTGCTTCTAAAATATCAGGGGGCTTATTTCTACATATATCTAAATGGAGAGGGCGTCTCTGTGACATTTTAGGTAACGTTGCTTGGACTACGATTATATCATACGAATGTGAGAAGTCCTAAGAGCATAATGTCTAACGTGCTAAATGTGACATGTAGTAAGTGATAAGGAATTAGTCAAGAAAAAAATATATTGCATTCAACACACTGGTATAATATTGTTGCATTACTTTCTTCTTTTACTTACTCTTTCTTACTCCTAATTCTTCTGACCGTCTTTAGAATCTTATAACATCTTGTCTTGGTCTTGAATCCTCTAAGGTCTGGACTTTCTTGGGGACTTCGGGTCTGGTCTTCTATTGGGGATTCTCTTTATCAGAAGCCTGTGTGAATGTTGTTTTTGAAGTAATTAACACAAGACTCCGATTTGCTTTGATCTTACTTTATTTTTTTTAAATCCCACCAGTACATCTGCGCAGATTAGACGGGAGGCGTGTAAACGCGACTTACCCCTCCGTCGAGCTCGGTTGCTAGTCGCTAACTGACTGAAACTTACTTACATCTAAACCGGAACACGAGGGTTCTCTATCGGTTCTTCTTACACGGCTATCCCCGGAAGATAGGGTTAGGACTGGGTCAAGCTTTTTCACTCATCTTCAAGGCCGCAGCTGCACTTTAAACGCCATCTTGTTTCTACACTATGCACATAAATATTAGGTCTCTAATAATTATGTAACAATATTATATAGCCGGCTGAACATTAAAACAATATTTGCCATTTTTTAATGTCATCAATTCGTTTTAAAGTGTCATTCAATAGTGTGAGGGAGTCCTGTGATGCTCTGACTAACTATTACAAAGGACTTTGCACAGTGTAGTCAGTTTCGACTCCGGTCACAGAAAAGATGTATATTTGCATTCAACATTGATGAATGAAAATTGGCCTATCAACTGTAATTGCAGGTTTAGCATTAGAAGCTGGTAGAAAATTATGGCGCCGACATATTTGATTTTATCCAGTGCTTTCTTTTTCCAGGATGTACAATAGTTTCTATCTTAGAGTTTCAAGTAATGTCTTTGAATAACCACGGACATTTTCCACTGCTTTTATTTCAAAAACATCGTTGCACATGCTACAATCTAATAAGACTTTGGACATTTTGAGAGACATATAATAATAGTGAAACCATTTTGGAGCATCCCTCATATAAGTGCGAGTAAATTGTTTCCTAAGAAGAGTGTATGTGTAAAACATCGATCCGCGCAATGCTATGCTAAGCCTCGTAAATTCAAGTGCTGTCTCATATCACCTTTTTTTTCTCAGCGATATCAAACTTTTGTTTTTATTCACAGCAACATTTATAAGTTTGAAAACAGTGCGCTGTTTTAACATGATGGGTTTCTCATAAACCAGACGTTCGTTAAATACAAAGATAATCTGCAAGATATTTTTTTTACCTGGTTATTGAATATCGCCAAAACGTTTGATAAAACGAGACTGACAGAAAGAAACACAAGCGTTTTAGGTCCATATACTGTCTCTTTTCTTCAATGCTGTATTATCAGGCAATGTCTATAAATATCTCTACATATATTCGTCAACATCTTCAAAGGCTTCCAAAGAAATTGAAGTAGGTCCTTTTTTTTTTGCTTTAGGGTGCTTCTTTATTCTGCCTTATATTATTTCTGTTGTCTTCTATCTTTCTTAGAGTTTTATATCATGAAAATGTAAAAGTTATTCATATAGCTATATGGATCAATTCATGTTTCTGCTATTATATTCTATTTGTCTGTATTTTTATTTATCTTTTAGTTGGAGGCTTGATATTTGGGTTTTATTTAGATTTCGGACAGTTGAACTCATCTTTATTGTTATATACACAATTTTGTTGTGGTGTCCTCTGTCCTTTTCTTGGTCTCAGGTGTTTCTTGTCGAATTCGGGAACCTTATCCTCTATATAAGAAACCTTCTCATTCAAACATGGGAGCTTCAAAGTCTTAATTGTGGAGCTTTTACCAGAAATTCAACCGAACTTATTAATCCACGGAGGCAGACCGTTCTCCTTCCGCTAACGATCACCGGTTACAATATTGAGTAATCTAATTTTATATCGGTGCCGTGGTCAGATTGAACCTGCAATCTACAGATCATTGCCACTTAGAACTGTAGTAGCCCTACCATGTTCATTCTCAGTGAATTATAGCATTAATATTTTTTTGTAATTGGTATTTTTATATAATAATTTTGGCATACTTATATCTTTTTAGTACTTATTAGCATAAGCGTATGTGAAGCTCACTCGTACCTCAAAATTTTAGTTCTCAGGAAAGGAAATATCGACCGAGTGATAGTTCGTGACCGGATAGATTCATAAGCAGCATTCTATCTTTCATAGTGAAGGTGTATGCTGCATATTTGAAAATGTTTCTATGCTTTTTTACTTTGCCTTTAACTTTGTTTTTGCTTAAATCAAGTTTATACAAATTGCTTGTTCAAATCGTAATTATAAGTTTCTAATAAGTTACCTATGAATACAAAGCAATTAGTTGAATTGTTCTATTTTCCTTTTCTAACATTTATATAATCGTGATATTAAAACATAGTGGAAGTATATATTGGAATTTTTCCAAGAAAAGTTTTGGTAAGTTACTTATTTCGCTTCATATAGATCGTAACTGGGATTCAATACAAAGCCAGTATTGCGTCGTCTTTCTGTTATGCTCATTACCACCATCCACATGTGGTTTCGCGCTAGTTTTGTGGATACCCTGTGGTGTCACTCACCTTCGAACGTCTGAATTAGCTTTATATCAACATGGTTTAGCTTATCTGAACAAAAGAGGATAATTGCATTCACCAGAGAATCGAATAACGCTCTTTGACCAATAGACTGTAATATAATCTTATGAAATGGTTCACGTCAAAACTGGACAATTAGAGCTATGACTACTTGTCGCACTATGTTCATTTCAGTTTATTGTTCAGTCAATATCTAATATTTTTTGCAATAAAAATCAAATATTAAAAATACTTAAATATTCATATAGTACTGCGTGCTGAATTATGCTTTGATTATCATATATCTTTAAACCTTTTCTAAATCTAATGAAATATATAAAGCAGAGGATTCATTAATTTTATTGGATTTTAGAAATGGTTTAAATGATTTATGATATTCAAAGGCATAATTCAGCACGCAGTACTATATGATATTTTAAGTTTTTTAATTTGTGATTTTATTGCAAAAAAATATTAGATATTGACTGAACAATTAACTGAAGAATGTTGGCAGTAGTTCATAGCTTCTAAAATGTCCAGTTTTGACTGAACCATTTCATAGATTATATTAACAAAGTCTATTGTCAAGGTATTTCGATTCTCTGGCTGAAATGCATATCCTCTTTTTGTTCAGATAAGCTCAACATGTTGAATATAGCTAATCAGACGATTCGAAGGTGAGTGCACCACAGGTATCCACAAACTAGCGGCGAACACATGTGATGGTTGGTAATGAGTATAACAGAAAAGAAACCGACGCAATTATGGCTTTGTATTGATACCAGTTACGAATCTATATGAGCTGAATAAGACGTTACAACTTGTCTGAAAAATTCCAATTATAACTTCACTTATGTTTAATATTCACGATATAATATCAATGCTTAGAAAAGAAAATGATGTTTCACATAATTGCTTTGTTATTGCATAGGAGACTATTAGAAACTATAATTAAGATTGAAACAAGCAGTTTGTATAAATTGATTAAGCAAAACAGTTAAAGGCAAGTAAAAAGTAGAACATTTTCAATATGCACTACACCTTCATTATGAGTGATGCTGCTTATGAAAAATTATCCGAGTTACGAACTATACTCGGTCGATTTTTCCTTCCTTGAGAACTAAATTTGAGGTACGAGTGAGCTTCATACGCTTTATCTAATAAGTTTACTAAAAAAGATATAAGTTGCAAAGATATTATATAAAATACCAATTACAAAAATATTAGATGCATATATTATTGGAGCATATGGATCATGGTAGGGTTACTACATTCTAAGTGGCAATGATCTGTAGATTGCAGGTTCAATACTGACTCACGGCGATGATAAAATAGATTACTCAAGAATATTTGTTAACGGCGGTGGATGGTTAGCGGAAGGAGACGGTCTGCCTCCGTGATTTAATAGATGGTTCGGTTTAAAATTCTGTAAAAGCTCCAATTAAGACTTGAAGGCTCCCATGTTGATGAGAAGGTTTCTAATTTAGAAGGATAAGTTCCCGAATTCGACAAGAAACACCTGAAGAAGGACAGAGGAACACACCGACAACAAAATTGTGGTAATATACATAAAGATGAGTTCAAAACTGTCCGAAAATCTAAAATAAAACAAATTATCAAAAGCCTCAACTAAAAAGAATAAATAATCAGACAAAATAGGAATATAATAGCAGAAAATGAAATGTGTTATAGCTATGTGAATAACTTTACATTTTCATGATAAACCTCTAAGAAAGGTAGATGACAAACAGAAATAATATAAGGCAGGAATAATGAAAGCACCTAAAGCAAAAAAAAAAAACCTACTTCAATTTCTTTGGGAAGCCGTTGAAGATGTTGACGAATTTATTGAGAGATATTATAGACATTGCCTGATATACAAGCATTGAAGAAAAGAAGACAGTATATGACCATAAAACGCTTGGTTTCTTTCTGTCAGTCTCTGTATTTTTATCAAACGTTTTGGCGATTATTGCTACAGGTAAAAAAATATCTTGCAGATATTCTTGTATTTAAGAACGTTCTGTTTTATGAGGACCCATAAACATGTTAACAGCTGACCTGTTTTCAAACTTATAAATGTTTGCTGTGAATAAAAACAAAAGTTTGATATCGCTTGGAAGGAAAAAAAAGGTGATATGAGA
>CM042158.1:65722413-65729328 GCA_023376005.1 Doryteuthis pealeii | reverse complement strand
GAAAGACAGGCAAAAAACACATCAAGCCACAAATAAGAACAACAAAAGAGAAGGGATAAACATATGTCGGATTGTGTTCTTCCTTTACATCTATCTATATATCTATGCATCTATGTAATATATATAATATATATATATATATATATATATATTTATATATAGAGAGAGAGAGAGAGAGAGAGAGAGAGAGACTGAGAGAGAGAGAGAGAGAGAGAGAGAGAGAGAGAGAGAGAAAGATAGTTAGATATAATAAAAAGCAAAAGTCAAGATGAAAACAACATAACAACCTAAAAGAGTTCGATGCCTAAACTATCTAAATATAATACTCTTAAAGTACATTTCTCTTTATAAAGTATGTACTCTTAAAGTATGTACTCTTAAAGTACATTCTCTTTATATTATGTGTATTAACAAAATCAACAGTGGACTATATATATATATATATATAATATATTAATATATATATATATATATATATATAAATGAGTGTGTGTGTGTGTGTGTGTGTGTGTGTGTGTGTGTGTGTGTGTGTGTGTGTGTACGTGAATCCTGCTATTATGTTGAAAGATAAAAGATGTATTGATAAAAATTTATTTATTGAGATGCCAATACGAGTTTCAACCAAAAGCTTGTCCTTGTATACATTTTTTTCTATTCAGTATTATTCTAAATACAAAATAAAATAGAATAAAAAGTGGTCTTCTTCAGATCATTTTTTTTAGCAAATATCGAAATATATTGCCCTGGAGACGGCCGCTTTTTTGTATACTTAAATTGTATGTTTATTATTATCATTCTATTTCATTTTGTATTTAAAATAATATTGAATAGAATACAATGTAGTGAAGAAAAAGCGTTGGAATTTGATAGTCTGGTTGTAAGTTAGTGTGTGGCACCTGTTGTCTGTGAAGGTTTGTGAAGCAGAGGGATTAGAGTATTTTTTTTGTTTTGGAGTATTTTAGAGATTTGGGATTTTTTGAATTTATTTTCTATTTTGTTTCCATTTTCCTTTTTGATTTTTTCTCTTGAGTTACGATTTTTGTGATAGCTGCTGCCAGGTGGAAGAAACCTAGCATTTTTTTTACAGCATTCGTGTTCACAGTGAGTGCTGAGTCACATAGATGACGTAAACACTTACTATATATGGGTTAGAATAGTGATGCGTGGTTGAAGTTAAATGTGCGATCGAACTTAGTTATGTGTGTGAAAGGGGCGTGTTTAGTGTCGTTTGTTTTTATCGATCTTTTATGCTCATAGATACGTTTGTCAAGTTTTCATTGGGTTTCTCTAAAATAGCTATTGTCGCAGTCGTTGTATGGAATGGTGTATATGCCTGCATTGTATATGTTAGGGGTGTTTGTGCGTGTGGATGAAGTGGTTAGATTTCTAATTGTTTGGGTGGTAGTTTGTATGATTCTTATTCCGAGACTGGTTAGTTTTTCATGGAGTGGATTGTTGTGTATGTTGGTTGGTAGGACTAAAGGTATGTGAGTGGATGGAGAGAAAATATACGCACAAATTATGGCAGATTTTGATCAGACATTCAAATTCAATCCTCACATTGTAAGAGCTTGCCCCGTTTATACGAAACAGCGGTCATTGCGAATTCAAAGGCCCAGATTTTTTCACCTTATGCCAGCCATTGAAAAAACTGTAACGCAATAAAACAATTCCAAAACTAAAAAGGATATCGTAGGCAAACGTACACGAAAATGCAAAAGAATCACAGAATCTCTGAAATAAAAAAATATATAAAAAATCCAAATTCCCAGCCCAACTTCTGCTAACATACTCTAGCCGACGCCTTGTTGACACCCCCTACCTCTTTTCTCTTCTCTCTCTTTTTCCTCTCAACTCTACCTGCTTCACACCTTCCGATACAATCCGTCCTCTCCTTCATTTTTCCCGCTTCGTTAATACACCGAGACGAAATATCAAATTTAATGAAGTTGTTTGTGTTTTATCTGCTTTTTTATTCTTCAACTCTAATTGGATTTTGGTTATTTGTTGGATTTTCTCCAATATTTTATTTCCTCATATATATAATATATATATATATTTATATATATATAATATATATATATATATATATATATAAAGTAAGATGAGGAAATTAATCCGACAGTATGTGGAGAAAGTTAGAAACAAACTCCGGATGTTATGATGGAAGGACATTTATAGTCGATGCTCGGACATTTCGGTTTACAAAGAGAATACTTGACAATTGTATTCAGTCATCATTAACGGAATGATAACACTGTACCTTAATAGACTAAATAATGGCTTCGATTCAATGTTCCTTGAAAGCTCCCGATTACGACAGGAAGGCTCCCGATTTCGATTAGAAGTTTCCCGAGGTCAACAAAAAAGACCTGAAGAAAGCCGGAGAGTGTATATAACAATAAAGATGAGGACAATATTATACCATACAAATTTTACTTTTGGTCACATTTTATAAGATTGCAATCATCTATTTCAATAGTGTCGTGCTAAGCAAACTAGTTTCACCCATACTTCTTGCTGCAGGGAATGTATTCGTTAATGAATACCGTACATACTGACCTTGTTTTACTGGCAGTTAAATAAGTACGTAACTATATTTCTTACAACATATCTCTTTCCGTGACATTCGATTTAGATACACGGCAAAACTTTTTTTTATTAAATTTTTTGGAATCAGAATAATGATGTGTACACACACTAATACACACACAAACACACACACACTCATACTCCTCTCTCTCCCTCTCTCTTTCTCTCCTCTCTATATATAATATACAACATATATATATATAATATCAACACACACACACACATATATATATGCACGCAATTACAACAGCGCAGCTCATGATCATGCAGACACAGACACAGACACACACACACACATATAATTTTAACAAATAATAATCGCAAAAATCTAGTGATTTTGAAATTTATACAAACACGCACACACACATACACATACACACACACATATATATATATATATATATATATATAAATATATGTGTGTGTGTATGTGTGTGTGTTTGTATGTGTGTGTGTGTGTGTGTCTATGTGTGTCTGTGTGTGTGTGCGTGTGTGTGTGTGTGTGTACGTACATATACAGGCGCACATACGATCTGTAATGGCACACAAATATATATGAAATTTTACAAATCATAATTGCAAAAATTTAGTGATTTTTGAAATTTATAACAAACTAAGATTAATTTTTTTTACATCTCGTTTTAAATGTTTTTACTTATCATTCGCTGAGCATGCAATCTGCACTTGAATAGGATAATTAAGTTGAACATGGACGACTTACTGATCTTGTCCAACAATTTCAACTAATGAATGATCGGCTTGTTGTACGATGGTAATGAGACTAATTAGGCGACGAATTAGCCTGAATGACGACTAATTGATGCAAAGATGAAAGCACATCAAAAGGAATTGTAAAATATTTATAAATTCAACACACAAAAAGACGCACACATTCTGACTGGAGGAAAAGGCGTAGGAATTAAAATGAGGTGATTTGATCAAAATTAACTGCACCCGACCCTCCGCATGAAAAAAAAACAAAAACAACAACAACAAAGTAAAAATAAACAAATCAAATAAACTAATCAAACAACTAGGGAGTTGGCCAACCCGCCATAATTATAGCAATTAAATTAAATATGTTAAATGAATTCCGGCCATATTGCATTTTGGAGTGAGATATCTGATCTAGGCATGGACAAAAGTAGAAAGTTAACATGTAATAGCATATACATATTTACAAAAGTACGCATCTATCTCTGAATCTATGAAAGTATATAATATATATATATATATTATATATATATATATATATATATATATATATATATATATATATTATATATATATGAGGAAAAATGAGTAAAGAAAAGAAAATGTAAATGGATAAAATGAATTTAAAATAAATGTTCACTCTGATGAAGGTCGATTCTTCTATGTATGCGAAATATTTTCACACACATAAACTGACCGAAACACATGTGTAACTGATATCGATTAAATTCATTTTATCCATTTACATTTCTTTTCTTTACTCATTTTTCCTCATATTGTCGGATTCAATTCCTTTTCCATTTTTACATATATATATATATATATATATATATATATATATATATATATATATATATATATATATATAATATATATATATATATATATATATATATATATATATATATATATATATATGGGAGAAATATGAGAAGGTTAATCTGACAATATATGGAGAAAAGTAGACAAACAATTAACATATTTAATTTAATTGGTATATTTGAGTCCTGACATTCCGTGTTTGTCTACTTTTCTAAACATATATATATATATATATATATATATATACATGTGTGTGTGTGTGTGTATGTGTGTGTGTATATATTATATATTATATATATATATATATATATATATATATATATATATATATTATTTTTTACTTCTAAACTTTCTATAATTGACCGGTGTGGAAAAACCCAGATAATTAAGTTTTTCAAAAATAAAATGAAAATTTCAAACTGACATCTGGGGAAAAAAAAATTTAAAAAAGAAAAGAAAGTACATCGTACTTTCTGAAAATAATCATCAGTACCGTATGTAGTCGTCAAACGAAAGAAAAACACCGGAGTAATTTTCTAAGTTATATATGTAAAAAAGGATGAATACATTAAGTAGAACATGAATATAATGACTTACATGAGTCAAAAATAGAAATGAAAAACAAAGAATAATTATAACACAACATCCTTACGAATGTTTAATATTTTAAAAACCTTTTATGTTATTTTTCCCAATCAGATATACCGATAGAGTAATAAAAAAACGTTTGTGACAACCACCGTCAGTCAGAATTATCCTGAATATATATATATATATATATATATATATATATATATATATATATATATATATATATATATATAATCCAAAAGTCCAGAGAAGAAATCTTCCTTACGACACAAGAGTTTATTTAAAAAACTTGTCACAATTTGAGAGCTCAATGTGTGCTCTTAATGTTAGAGTCACAGAGCAAATATATAAGTAAAGAAATAACAAAAGACTTAGAGATTTAGCTTTATAGTCAATTTCAGAGAGCTTAGACAAAGTGTCTAACTCTCCCGACTC
The DNA here is from genome assembly GCA_023376005.1 of Doryteuthis pealeii. Classification (NCBI taxonomy): domain Eukaryota; kingdom Metazoa; phylum Mollusca; class Cephalopoda; order Myopsida; family Loliginidae; genus Doryteuthis; species Doryteuthis pealeii. The sequence continues at coordinate 65,724,174 of CM042158.1, read as the reverse complement.
ATCAGATGCAAATGAGTCGGGAGAGTTAGACCCTTTGTCTAAGCTCCCTGAAATAGACTATAAAGCTAAATCTCTAAGTCTTTTGTTATTTCTTTACTTATATATATATATATATATATATATAAAGCAATCTACAGACGCGCGTTTCGGGGTTTACCCCTCATCAGTGCAGCTATACTTATTTTTTAGCAGCTACCTCTGGTCGGGTTCGAAACCCGAACGAACTTTCGCTCGTCAAGTCTCTTACCGATGGGTCCACAAGCAGGTGCCAAGTATAGAAAGCAGAATAATCGCTATATTTCCTAAACCGGAAATAAAATCACCAGAGGTCTCTAACTTGTAAACAAGTGAGACTAGCTTTGCGCCGAAGCGGTGAATTTTCGCAATTAGTCCCTTCTAACAGAATGCTCAACCTAAAATTTGGGAGCGTATATAAAGCAATCTACAGACGCGCGTTTATATATATATATATATATATATATATATATATATATATATATAAATTGAGCAGAAAAATTTCCTTGTAGGATTCTGCAACAAACTCAAATGAATCCGTGTCGCCATTTGGTAAACAGGCCGTTCCATTCAGGTCTTTGTAGAGCATCACTATGGCGGTAATACTTTCTTAGGAGACATCATATGTTAGTAGTATGTCAAATGCCTTGGAGAAATCTACTGAAAGTGTGTTTCCACGAGGATTTTTGTTCGAACCTGTTGTAAGGTTTTAAGGGGTCAAATAAGAACAAAACCACGGATAACAAATGTAGGAAAATGTATTAACAAAAGAGCAGACAAATACAATATAGAGAAGTGGGAAATACGTCCGACAATAGAGCTATGAGCTGACTCGCCTTGGCTTACTCCCAAGCCACAATCATCCCTTTTACTTATAGTAACCCGTCGGCGTATTCCATTAGTCTTATAGGGTGTATCACCTATAACACAACCTCTTCTACAATTCAACGAATAATCAGGATCTGCGAGATTGTGGATTGATTTCTGTGAAACTCATTTTGATTTTTGCAAAAATATTCCCGTATTTCAGTTCGGATGCAATTAAGAAGGGCATCATAATCCATAGCAGATATGGCAATAAGTGTTATACCCTATCTTAATGATTTCGGGCTCAACCTTTTGGGGAAATGAGAGGATGCAGCCTTTTGTCAATTTATTTTATTGGATTTTCTTTATACACTGCATTGCATAATCGCATAATTGTGTAGTCATATGTCCTTGTAATCCAGGCATATTCCTCTTTTGAATGAGTATCTATCGATCACAGACTCGTCTCAGTAATGCTACACCTGCGCCCACGCAGAATAAAGCAGCAAACCGATAAATCTGTACGATATGACTGGTCCTCACTCGCCAACAGGGATATATGCAATCAATATTATGTAACAGCAAAAAACAATATTCTTTCAAGATGCATCAGAAAAGTATATATATATATATATATATATATATATATATATAATTCAATATAGGCACAAGAGATAACCTACTCGAGTTTCATTATAAGGATCTTCAGGGTTAAATCCACTGAATTAATCAATATATTGATTAATTGCAGTCGATTACACGTGATAAATTTGCTCTACTAACGTATTGAGCACTTTTCATTTGTTATATCGCTGTCTTACATTTCTGAATTCTGCATCCACTAACCAGTGTGACCATATTCACCGTAAGTCACTTTTCCATTATACACACACACACACACACACACACACACCACAACACACATATATATATATATAT
>CM042158.1:65677413-65719913 GCA_023376005.1 Doryteuthis pealeii | reverse complement strand
ACGTAACAGTCCACCTATGGGCTTTACTACGGTCAGACGCACGGTCGGAGAGACCCCCGCCGATCAATGCGGATGTAATGGTTACATCAAATTCTAGCTCGTATATGATTTTCCAAACCATACTGCCTTTAAAACATCACCCCAACCATTTTATACACGCATGTGCTAGAAAGCGGTGACTGGTGGACATTGTGTTCTGGGTATGATGTTAAACTGCATCTTATGGTGAAGTTCCAATTTTTGAACTCTGGGGAGTGTGGAGTACCCCTTCATCACCATTGCTCCCAGGTTGACTCTGAACCATAGTGGTAGTACCATGTAGGTCTCATCTATGGCTTAAATAAAAAAAATGTATTTAGAAATTGAGTTAAAATGATGTTCGATACCCATCAAATATTACTGGAACAAAGCATCTTATTTTTATAAATAAAAATAAAATAACCCAACAAAGATTGAGATGCCGTAAAATCCAACAAATCAAACCAAACAAATCCACCTTTATTTGGTATTAATCTGTCGTGCCATTTCTCAGACATTCTGGGAAAAAGATTCTGTCTGTGATATCACGGCTGCATAAACAGTAAGTTCACGATAAAAGTTAGGCTGCGACTAGAAAAGTTGAAATTTTTGATAGAAAGAAAATCATGCATATTCACATGTAATATAATCCAACGCAACTAAAATTAAACCCAATGTTTTGTATATGAAGATGTGCCTCGTGCTTTGTAATATGAAGTTGGAAAATTTTGACTCGTCTCGTAGCATGCACATGAAAATAAACATAATAATAGGTTCCGGCTTTTCAGCAAATAACAAAGTTCGATAGATGGGAAAATTGATCGATAGTTTAAGCAGCTCCCAGCACGATACATCTTTACACGCTCCCACATCTGCGCATTCAATTTGCAGTGTTTCTTTTAATTCTAAACAATTTTCAGTCGCATGAGTTCTTTTCGTAACACTTCATTAAATAAAACAAAAAAAGGAAAAAAAAATAACGTAAAATAAAGAAGGTGAGAAAGTTAAATTTTGAGTCCAAGCGGCAAAATAATAAGTGCAAATAGGAAATACGAGCTCATTAGATGATCTGAGCCTCGCGTTTGCACGAAGGTCAAATTAGTTGAAAGTTGGAAAGATGTTAAAACGGAAGTGAATACTTGCGCATGCGTGGAGTTACTTCACTGTGTCTGTATATGTATATGTATATGTATATATTTTCTTTTTCTTTTTGTATGATCGTTGATTTTGGAATAACTTGTATGTTTAAGATTTTTCAGTATGTTAAAAACACTTTATAATCATTGAGCGTTTGTGCATATATAAACGTGCGCATACACGCATAGAAGAAAATAAAATAAAGAAACACGTTGTTTTTATTTTATTTTATTTTACACGCATACAAATCTACATTCAAATATATAAATCTATTATAAAACATAGAAAATCATGAATACAGAGCTGTGCACTATCACTAAAAAAATCGTTCAGTGCTAACTAGTTTAAAAAACGTAACTATTATAAAATGATAATGTTGAAAATAGTAGAATCAGGTTTCTAGATCGAGTACTAAAAAAAAGATTCAGTGATTTTGAAGAGTTTTCTCAAATTAATGTTTTAGTCATAAAAGAATTTAGCTAATAAGCGCATTCCTTATCATGCATTAAACTATCGAAATAATAAACTAACACTGAATATTCGGTGGGGAAAAGACAACGGCAATATATAAAAGATAACAAATAATTACATTAACATGAAATGATAAGACATGATTCAATCTCAAACCAAAAAAGGTTCTGACAGGATACATCTCTCCCCGCGGCGGAAACAATATGGGCTAGAAGGAAATAAAACTTGATCAAGCAAACCCAAGTCTTGTTGTAATTAATAAAATGAAGAAACAAGCAATGTCCAGCCCAACAACGAAGAAGAAAAGAAGAAAAACCAGCAGATAAGTCAACCAGATAAAATGGCGGCCGATGACCACCCACTCTCTCTCTCTCTCTCTCTCTCTCTATATATATATATATATAATATATATATATATATATATATATATATATATATCTCCCGCTATTATATACCCGAGTATGGCAGAAGCGTTGGTTGGTTGGCAGCCTTCCGTCTACGAGAGACGATGGAGTAGTGTCAATTTTTTTTAATATTAATTTTTTAATATTTTCTTTTCTTTTTTAAAATATGTTCTTTTTTCTTCGGACTACATAGACTGGGTGGGTTCACATGGAGGATAATCTGTTTCCCATGCAGCAAATCCCCCTCTCCACACTACCGCTGTGATCCAAATGAAAGATAAGGCACCAATGCGGTTTGGCAACGGTAGTGTATATGATATATAACAATGGATTTATTATTAACTTATCTATTAGCACCTCGGTCTTATTTGCTTGAAATGTTACACAGTATGAGCAATTTAGTTAGGTTTTATGGTTCATCGATTTTAACGGCATATCAACCCGTCTACACTGGGTTTAGTTGATTCAGAGATGATTTTTTACATCCAGCACTCCATTTGGTTTGGTTTGGTTTCGTTTGTTTTGTTTTACGGCATATCAACCTCAGTGGGTCATTTAATGCCGATAAAATTTTGAAACAAATCAATTCTTAATGGATAATACAATTTTTTTATAAATACATTTTTCTATCTAACCCATAGATGGGAACCTAACAGGTACTACCACTCCGGGTCAGAGTGGACCAGGGAGCAACGAGTTTAACGTCATTCCCATGACATGTAGACCTGCAGCCACCACCTTCTAGCACCCATATGATAAAAAGGGGTTGGGGCTTGCCATAAGGGCAACAGGGTTGGGAAAATCATATAGGTGCTAGGGCTTGACGTGACCTGCCGATTGATCGGAGGGGGCCTCTCGACCGCCCGTCTAGCCCAAGATAGGGCCAAAGTGGAGTATTGCATGTCATGAACTGCTCATACACCTGGACTCTATCCTTAAGCATCACGGGTCGCCACCCACGGCAAAACAGATGGCCCCATTGGGGGAGTCTTACCCCTCTGCAGAGGCCAGCATTTAATTTGACGACAGGGAAATCTTACTTTCAGAAAGAGACAATTTATCTGATTTTGGATGAGATGTGTAGTTATGTTCTATGTGAATATTGAAATGACAACTCCGCTCTCAGTTGGGAACTGCTGATAATATAAGCCAGATAAAGAAACGAGGTTTCTGCTTCTCTCGATCAGGTCGACCTGAACCGCGGCAAACGTGTCTTTGAGAGACAAGGCGGTAAATGGAACATAAATGTCCACCAAATGGGAAAAAATTGTCGTGTGTGGCATTTAGAATTTTAATTGAATTTCCTAGCACAGGCCACCTCCTGGCGTTAAAGCTTACTGAAATATCTACATCATTTTGAATCCTGAAGTAAAAATATCCTGATACCTTCAGCAAATAATTAATTCGGATTTTCAATGCAGCCAGGTTGGAAAAAGTAAGAAAAAAAAATCTAATTTTCTTGAAATAGCAAAAGTCTAGTAACTTAAATTTACATACTATTCCTGTCATCCTTTACGGAATTCTTCCATTTAGAGGATGTTCACTCTGGTTATTCATTTAGCAGTAAATAAACTAATAGAAGTTAATTTTCAAAATAGTTTTCATTTAATAGTTTAATATTCTGGCTTTATAGATATTCATTAAGGAAAAGTAAAATAAATCATCTCTCATTATAATGGAGATTGGGTGTTTGTAGTTCTGTAACCAAAACTTTACCACTACTCAAGTCACAATTCCTTTTGTTATTTCGGTCAAATTCTCCATGATTTTGTTTTTATTTAAACCACAATTATTAATAAAATTGTTTTACATTAGTAATACTGTTGGCCTTATCTACATGGTATTTACCTCGTACCCCACTTGTACGGGTTAGGCACAAGGCCCTGTTAACGTGGGACACCCACAAACCGAAGCTCATTGGTGGCGGGTGAAAAATTGCGTCGATCCCGTCGGCATTCCTCCTCAAGGGGCGCCTCATGTGCTGGCAATAAACCCAGCCCTGCTCCTTTAAATCAAGGCGGCAGGTATTGTCTGGGGGATAGCCCCTGGGATCGACGCCTATTAACTTGTAAAGATCCAGGGCCGAAGCCACTGGACCCCCACCCGTTGGGCGGGCTTATCTACATGGTATTTTCCTTATACCCACTTGTACAAGGTCAGACACAAAGGCCCTATTACGTGGGACCAACCCAAGGCGAGACTCATGGATGGCTGGTGGAAAAATTGCGTCGATCCCGTCGGCATTCCCCCTCAAAGGGGTGCCTTAGGCGCTGGGAAATAAACCAGCCCTGCCCCTTTAAATCGAGGGGGCAGGTGTTTGGCTGGGGGGATGGCCCCCGGGAATAGGACGCAATTTTTCCACCAGCCATCCACCTGAGTCTCGCCTTGTGGTTTGTCCCACGTAATAGGGCCTTTGTGTCTGCCTTGTACAAGTGGGGTATAAGGAAAAATACATGTAGATAAGCCCGCCCAACGGGGTGGGGGTCCATGGCTTCGGCCTGATCTTTACAAGTTTAGCGCGTCGATCCAGGGGGCTAATCCCCAGACAATACCTGCCGCCTTGATTTAAAAGGAGCAGGGCTGGGTTTTATTTGCCCAGGCACATGGAGGCGCCCCTTGAGGAGGATGCCGACGGTCAATCGACGCAAATTTTTTCAACTACCGCCACCAATGAGCTTCGTATTGGGGTGGTCCCACGTTAACAGGCGCCTTGTGCCTAACCGTACAAGTGGGCGTTAGAGGTAAATACCAATGTAGATAGGCCCAACAGTATTACTAATTAAAACCAATTTTTTATTAATAATTGTGGTTTAAAATAAAAACAAAAATCATGGGAGAATTTGACGAAATAACAAAGAGGAATTGTGACTGAGTAGGTGGTAAAGTTTTGGTTACAGAACTACACACCCAATCTCCATTAATAATGAAGAGATGATTATTTTAACTTTTCCTTATGAATATCTATAAAGCCAGAATATTAACTATTTAAAATGAAAACTATTTTGAAAATTAACTCTATTAGTTTTTATTTACTGCTAAATGAATAACCAGAGTGAACATCCTCTAACATGGAAGAATCCGTAAAGATGGAGCAGGAATAGTATGTAAATTAGTTACCTTAGACTTTGGCTGGGATTTCAAGAAAATACGATTTTTTTTCTTACTTTTTCCAACCTGGCTGCATGAAATCCGAATTAATTATTTGCTGAAGGTATCAGGAGTATTTTACTTCAGGATTCAAATGATGTAGATATTTCAGTAAGCTTTAACGCCAGGAGGTGCCTGTGCTAGGAAATTCAATTAAAAATTATAAATGCCACACACGACAATTTTTTCCCATTTGGTGACATATTATGTTCCATTACCGCACTGTCTCGTCAAAGACCACGCTTTGGCCGCGGTTCAGGTCGACCTGATCGAGAAAGCAGAACCCCTCGTTTCCTTTATCTGGCTTATATTTATCAGCAGTTGCAACTGGAGACGGGAGATTGTCATGTTCCAAATTTCACGATAGATACATAACTACACATCTCATCAAAAATCAGATAAATGTCTCTTCTGGAGAAGTAAGATGTTCTGTCGTCCCAGATTAAATGCTGGCCTCTGCAGAGGGGTTTAAGACCTCCCCCAATGGGGCCTCTGTTTTGCCGTGGGTGGCGGGACGCCGTGATGCTTAAGATAGAGTCCAGGTGTATGAGGCAAGTTCATGCACATGTCTCAATACTCCCTTTGGCCCTATCTTGGGCTAGACGGGCGGTCGGAGAGGCCCCTCCGAATGCAAATCGCAGGGTCACGTCAAGCCCAGGCCACGTATATGATTTTCCCAACCTTGATTTGCCCTTATGGCAAGCCCCAACCCTTTTTATCATATGGGTGCTAGAAGGCTGGTGGCGTGCAGGTCTACATGTCATGGGAATGCACGCTTAAACTCGTTGCTTCCTGGTCACTCTGACCCGGAGTGGTAGTTACCTGTTTAGGTCCCATCGGTATGGGGTTAGATAGAAAAATGTATTTATAAAAAAATTGTATTAATCCATTAAGCACATTTGAATTTGTTTCAAACATTTTAATCGCAATTAAAATGACCCACTGATGTTGAATATGCCCGATAAAACAAAACAACGAAACCAAAAAAACCAAATGGAGTGCTTGGATGTAAAAAATCATCTCTAATCAACGTAACCCAGTGTAGACGGGGTGATATGCCGTTAAAAATCGATGAACCATAAAACCTAACTAATTGCTGCATCACTGTGTAACATTTCAAGCAATAAAGACCGAGGTGGCTAATAGATAAGTTAATAATAAATCATTGTTATATATTCAATATACACTACGTTTGCCAAACGCTTGGGTGCTTATTTTCATTTGATCACAGCTGGTAGTGTGGGAGAGGGATTTGCTGCATGGGAAACAGCCTTATCTCCCATGTTGAACCCAGCCCAGTCTATGTAGTCCGAAGAAAACCGAAGATCATTTTAAAAAGAAAGAAATTTAAAGAAATGTAAATATTAAAAAAAATTGACACTACTCCATCAGCTCTCGTCCGAGACGGAAGGCAGTGCCAAACGCAAACCAACCTTCTGCATACTCGGGTATATAATAGCGGGACGATATTAATATATGATATATATATATAAATATAGTTTATAATATATAATATATATAGAGAGAGAGAGGAGAGAGAGAGGAGAGAGTGGGGTGGTCATCGGCCGCCATTTTATCTGGTTTGACTTATCTGCTGTTTGTTCTTCTTTTCTTCTCGTTGTGGTCTGGCATTGCTTGTTTCTACTTTTGAATTAATTCACAGACAAGACTTGCGGTTTTGCTGATGACAAACGTTTTAGTTTCCTTCTAGCCCATATTGTTTCCCGCCGCAGGGAGAGAATGTATCCTGTCAGAACCTCATTTTTGGTTTGAAGATTCGAATCATGTCCTTATCAGTTTCATCGTTAAATGTAATTATTGTGTATATCTTTTGATAATACTGTAGCCGTTGGGTCTTTTCCCCACCGAGATATTCCAGTGTTAGTTTTTCTATGTTATTTCGATAGTTTAATGGCATGATAAGGAATGGCGCTTAATGTACGTAAATTCTTTTAAGAATGACTAAAAATCGTAATTTCTGAAGAAACTGCGATTCAAAATCACTGAATCGTTTTTTTAATAGTAGCTCGAGTCTAACGAAAGCCTGATATTCCTACTAAAGTTTTCAACACTGTGCATTTTAATAATAGTTACGTTTTTTAAATCTAGTTAGCACTGAACGATTTTTTTAGTGATAGTGCACAGCTCTGTATTCAGATTTTCTCATGTTTTATAATAGATTTATATATTTGAATGTAGATTTTTATGCGTGTAAAATAAAATAAAATAAAAACAACGTGTTTCTTTATTTTATTTCTTCTATGTCGTGTATGCGCAGTTTATATATGCACAAACGCTCATGATTATAAGTGTTTTTAACATACTGAAAAATCTTAAACATACAACGTTATTCAAAATCAACGGATCATACAAAAGAAAAAAGAATTATACATATACAATATACTATACAGACACAGTGAAGTAACTCCACGCATGCGCAAGTATTCACTTCGTTTTAACATTTCCAACTTTCACACTAATTTGACCTTCGTGGCAAAACGCGAGCTCAGATCATCTAATGAGCTCGTATTCCTATTTGCAACTATTATTTTGCCGCTTGGACCTCAAATTTAACTTTCTCACCTTCTTATTTTAACGTTATTTTTTTTTCCTATATTTTGTTTTTATTTAAGAAGTGTTTACGAAAAAAGAACTCATGCGACTGAAAATTGTTTTAGAATTAAAAGAACACTGCAAATTGAATGCGCAGATGTGGGAGCGTGTAAAGATGTATCGTGCTGGGCTGCTTAAACTATCGATCAATTTTCCCATCTATCGAAACTTAATTGTTATTTCTGAAAGCCGAACCTATTAATTATTTATTTTTCATGTGCATGCTCCCGACCGACGAGTCAAAATTTTTCCAACTTCTATTAACAAGCACGAGCACATCTTCATATACAAAACATGGGGGTTAATTTTAGTTGCGTTGGATTATATTAACATGTGAATATGCCATGATTTTACTTTCTATCAAAAATTTCAACTTTTCTAGTCGCGCCTACTTTTTATCGTGAAACTTACTGTTTTATGCAGCGTGATATTCACAGACGAATCTTTTTCCCAGAATGTCGGAGAATGGCACGACAAGATTCATACCAAATAAAGGTGGATTTGTTTGGTTGATTTGTTGGTTTTTACGGCATCTTCAATCTTGTTGGGTTATTTTATTTTTATTATAAAAATAAGAATGCTTTGTTCCAGTAAATATTTGATGGGTATCGAACATCATTTAAAACTCAATTTCTAAATACATTTTTTTTATTTAAGCCAATAGATGAGACCTACCATGGTTACTAACCACTACTGGTTCAGAGTCAACCTGGGGAGGCAATGGTGATAAGGGGTTACTTCCACACTCCCCAGAGTTCAAAAATTGGATACTTCACCCATAAGATGCGAGTTTAACAATCATACCCAGAAAACAATGTCCAAGATCACACCGCTTTCTAGCACATGCGTGTAATAAAATGGTTGGGGTGAATGTTTTAAAGGCAGTATGGTTTGGAAAATCATATACGAGCTAGAATTTTGGATGTAACCATACATCCGCATTGGGATCGGCGGGGGTCTCCTCCGACCGTGCGTCCTGACGTAAGTAAGCCCATAGGTGGACTGGTTTTACGTGTGATGGACGGCTCAGCCACCAGGGTTTTCATCCTTTCAACTATTAGGTGGCCGCATTAGAGCGATTTTACCCATCGACAGAGGTGCAGTCGGTGTATTCTACTGTTCCAGCCTACAGGGGGGAGAAAATGTCGGATATAAATATAACATTAGAAACCAAAAATAAATTCAAATAATGTATAAGTAATAATTTTTATGTCATTTCCCCATGTGTTAATTTTTCAGTCTATATATCCACATCGGCTTCTTTATATATATATATATAAAGATAATCTAAACTGAGTCCAGACGAACCTACTATTAGTTTTGCATAAAGCTTTCAGGGCTAAAATCTGACAGTGTAGATTTTAGCCCTGAAGAGTCTCTAAATGCGAAACTAAATATAGTTCGTCTGACTCAGTAGATTATCTTTATACTTGGCCTACTTAGGTATCGAGCCTTTTTTTACAAATTAGCTTCTCCTAGCGGTTTATATGAATATATATATATCTTATATACATATATATACATATAAATTGTTTTTTTCTTTTGGCCAAATACTATACCAATAGATTATTTTTTTGTTGGTCTTTTCTTTTTTCAAATTTTTTTTTTCTTCTGATTGATGTTGGTAGTATATTTTTACAATCAAACTCTCTGCCGGGTGTTTTCTCTCCTCTCCGCAAGGATGGCTACCAACACGCTTGGGATCTATTAATATATATATATATATATATATATATATATATATATCATATATATATATATATATTATTCACTGATTTAAACCCTGAAGATCGTTATGGGTGAAAACTCGAGTAGGTTATCCCTTGCACCTATATTGGAATACTTTTTTTTTCTGCTAACGTATTGACCACTTTTTATTTGTTATATCGCCTGTCTTTACATTTTCTGAATATTTGCATCAACTAACTATTGTGAACCGTATTCCCCAGCCGGTAAATCACCTTTTCCCATTATTATATATTATATAATATTATATATATATATATATTTATGTTTGTGGTCATAGAAAAAACGTGATTGCTGTTTTAATCCTGGTCACTATGACCATTCTCCGTGTGAGGCACCTTCGCTGGCTTGGACATGTCAGGAGAATTGAAAATGGACGCATCCGCAAAGATATTTTGCTATAGTGAATTATAAAAGGGCTCCCGATCGGTTGTAAAGACCACGCCTACGATTTAACCAGATGTCTGTAGGAGAGTATGAGGATAGAACATATTGACACAAACACGTGAGAAGGGTAGATGCAAAAAATAGAGGCGGCCTTGGCGCCTCAACGTTAAGCAATCATTGAGAGGGGTGAGGCAGAGAGGAGAGTAGCCTAGACATAAAAGAAAGCCAAGCTGCCCCAGAATGCATCACAGCTTGTGTGCATTCATGCACCAAGACTGTTTCATTCAGAATTGGCCTGCTGAATCACTTGCGCAGATGCAGTATTTTTATTTTTATTTTGGACTCTACGCCATCGTCCTTAGTGGACGGAAAAGGATCCAATATTCTATATAATATATAATATATAATATATGACCATACACTCAGACTGACACTCATGTTACTGAACTGTCACAAAAATCATTGTAAGAGTGTGGTTAAAAAGTGTGAAGGTTGTAACTTTTACTGTAAACTAATACTTAACTCCACTTGTAGATGGTTCCTTCCGTTGCGATGTGACTTCGCGTGTGGAATAAGACAGCAAATCCTCATAGAAATCTAGTTTTAAACTCTATTGCATAACAACGGATTAATTCTTTAAGGAAAGGGGTGATCCTCCCCATTCTCCTCAGCTATGCGTTTTAATTTTAATACTACCTTCCTTACAAGGGTGGATTGGCAATAGATTAATCTACGAGGAATTGGTAGCAATTAACAAGGAAAAATAAAACCAAACTCCTTTTCAGGCTTTCAAATTTGGATTCTCACATTCATAATGTAATATATATATATATATATATATATATATGATATATATATATGTGTGTGTGTGTGTGTGTGTGTGTGTTGCGTGTGAAATAAATATTTAGAAAAAAAAAACAATGATGTTAAAATTCGCTGACAGAAATTCTGTTTCAACCCCTTTATTTTTTTGAAGTGTCTTCATCAAGTAGCGAGTGTGTTTTGTTGTAGTGACTCAACGATAGAGAGAAAAAGGCAAAAAGTGGACCGGTTTTAATGAGAAGAAATGAGTTGGGCAGATGAACGTTTCAATTTATAGCCGGAATTTTTTTTTAAATCAATTTTTTTTTTTTTTTAATTTAGAAAATGCGTATATCTGTTTTGAAAAAATAAAATAAAATAAATTTTTTTTATTTTAATTAAAATCAGAGGCATTTTTATTTTAAAAACAGAATAAGCATCTTCTAATTAAAAATTTTTTTTTTTAAATTTTATAAAATTCCGGCTATAATATTGAACGTTTCCATCTGCACCACTTTTTGTCTCATAACGGGTCCACTTTCGCTGTCTCTCTTCAATAAAGGGTCGAAACAGAATTCTGTCAGCGAATTTTAAACAAACATACGTTTGTTTTTCCCTAATATTTATTTAACACTGTCGGAAATTTTCAACTTCCATTCATTTTTCATAATATATATTATATATATATATATATATATTATATATGGTGTGTGTGTGTGTGTGTGTGTGGTGTGTGTGTGTGTAATAATGGAAAAGGTGACTACCGGTGAATACTGGTCACACCTGGTTAGTGGATCAGAATTCAGAAAAATGTAAGACAGGATATAACAAATGAAAAGTGCTCAATACGTTAGCTAGAGAAACCTTTATCACGTGTAATCGACTGCAATTAATCAATATATTGATTAATTCAGTGGATTTAACCCTGAAGATCCTTATAATGAAACTCCGAGTAGGTTTATCTCTTGTGCCTATATTGGAATTATATATATATATATATATATATAATATATATATATCTTTTCTGATGCTCTTGAAGAATATGTTTTTTGCTGTACATAAATATTGATTGCTAATCCGCTGTTTGGCGAGTGAGGAGCCAGTCATATCGTACAGATTTATCGTTGGCTGCTTTTATTCCTGCGTGGGCGCAGGTGTAGCATTACTGAGACGAAGTGCTGTGATCGATAGATACTCATTCAAAAGAGGAATAATGCCTGGATTACAAGGCATATGACTACCAATAGCGATTTATGCATGCAGTGTATAAAGAAAATCCAATAAAATAAATTGACAAAAGGCTGCACTCTCATTTTCCCCAAAAGGTTGAGCCCGAAAATCATTAAGATAGGGTATAGACACTTAATTGCCATATTCTGCTATGGATTATGATGCCCCTTTTAATTGCATCCGAACTGAATACGGGAATATTTTGCAAAAAATCAAAAATGAGTTCACAGAATCATCCACAATCTTCGCAGATCCTGATATTCGTTGAATTGTAGGAGGTTGTGTTTATAGGTGATACCCTATAAGACTAAATGGAATCGCCGTACGGGTTAACTATTAAGTAAAAGGGCATTGATTTTGGCTTGGGAGTAAGCAAGGCGAGCACTCATAGTCTCTTGTCGGCACGTCCATTTCCCACTTCTCTATATTGTATTTGTCTGCTCTTTTGTTAATACATTTTCCCTAATTTGTTATCCGTGGTTTTGTTCTATTTTTGACCGCCTTAAAACCTACAAACAGGTTCGAACAAAAATCCTCGTGGAAACACACTTTCAGTAGATTTCTCCAAGCATATTGACATACTACTAACATATGATGTCTCCTAAGAAAGTATACCGCCATAGTGATGCTCTACAAAGACCTGAATGGAACGGCCTGTTTACCAAATGGCGACACGGATTCATTTGAGTTTTGTTGCAGAATCTACAAGGAAATTTTCTGCTCAATTTTATAAATATAATATATTATATATATATATATAATATATATATATAAACAGCGCGTCTGTAGATGCTTTATATAGCCCCAAATTTTAGGTTGAGCATTCTGTTTAGAAGGGACTAATTGCGGAAAAATTCACCGCTTCGGCGCAAAGCTAGTCTCACTTGTTTACAGAGTTAGAGACCTCTGGTGCTTTTATTTCCGGTTTAGGAAATATAGCGATTATCTGCTTTCTATACTTGGCACCTGCTGTGGGACCATCGGTAAGGAGACTTGACGAGCGAAAAGTTCGTTCGGGTTTCGAACCCGACCAGAGGTAGCTGCTAAAAATAAGTATAGCTGCAACTGATGAGGGGTAAACCGAAACGCGGTCTTAGATTGCTTTATATATATATATATATTAGTATATAAGTAAAGAAATAAACAAAAGACTTAGAGATTTTAGCTTATAGTCTATTTCAGGGAGCTTAGACAAAGGGTTAACTCTCCGAACTCATTTGCATCTGATGAGTCGGGAGAGTTAGACACTTTGTCTAAGCTCTCTGAAATTGACTATAAAGCTAAATCTCTAAGTCTTTTGTTATTCTTTACTTATATAATTTGCTCTGTGACTCTAACATTAAGAGCACACATTGAGCTCTCAAATTGTGACAAGTTTTTTTTAAAAATAAAACTCTTGTGTCGTAAGGAAGATTTCTTCTCTGGACTTTTGGATTATATATATATATATATATATAATATATATATTATATATAATATATATATATATATTATCAGGATAATTCTGACTGACGTGGTTGTCACAAACGTTTTTTTATTACTCTATCGGTATATCTGATTGGGAAAAATACATAAAAGGTTTTTAAAATATTAAACATTCGTAAGATGTTGTGTTATAATTATTCTTTGTTTTTCATTTCTATTTTTGACTCATGTAAGTCATTATATTCATGTTCTACTTAATGTATTCATCCTTTTTTTACATATATAACTTAGAAAATTACTCCGGTGTTTTCTTTCGTTTGACGACTACATTACGGTACTGATGATTATTTTCAGAAAGGTACGATTGTTTTTTTTACTTCCTTTTCTTTTTAAAATTTTTTTTTTCCCCAGATGTCAGTTTGAAATTTTCAATTTTATTTTTGAAAAACTTAATTATTGGGTTTTTCCACACCGGTCAAATTATAGAAAAGTTTAGAAGTAAAAATAATATATATTATATATTATATATATATATATATATATATATAATATATAATATACACACACACATACACACACACACACACATGTTATATATATATTATATATATATATATATATAAGATAGTTTAGAAAAGTAGACAAAACACGGAATGTCAGGACTCAAATATACCAATTAAATTAAATATGTTAATTGTTTGTCTAACTTTTCTCCATATATATTGTCAGATTAACCTTCTCATATTTCTCCCATATATATATATATATTATATATATATATATATATATATATATATATATATAATATATATATATTTATATATATATATATATATATATATATATTAATATATTATATATAATGTAAAAATGGAAAAGGAATTGAATCCGACAATATGAGGAAAAAGATGAGTAAAGAAAAAGAAATGTAAATGGATAAAATGAAATTTAATCGATATCAGTTACACATGTGTTTCGGTCAGTTTATGTGTGTGAAAATATTTCGCATACAAGAAAGAATCGACTTCATCAGAGTGAACATTTATTTTAAATTCATTTTATCCATTTACATTTCTTTTCTTTACTCATTTTTTCCTCAATAATATATATATATATATATATATATATATATATATATATATAATATATATATATATTATATATATATATATATAATATATGTACTTTCATAGATTCAGAGATAGATGCGTACTTTTGTAAATATGTATATGCTATTACATGTTAACTTTCTACTTTTTGTCCATGCCTAGATCAGATATCTCACTCCAAAATGCAATATGGCGGAATTCATTTAACATATTTAATTTAATTGCTATGAATTATGGGCGGGTTGGCCACTCCCCTAGTTGTTTGATTAGTTTATTTGATTTGTTTATTTTTTACTTTTGTTGTTGTTGTTTTTTTTTGCAGTGTTTTTTTTTCATGCGGAGGGTCGGTGTGCAGTTAATTTTGATCAAATCCACCTCATTTTAATTCCTACGCCTTTTTCCTCCAGTCAGAATGTGTGCGTCTTTTTGTGTGTTGAATTTATAAATATTTTACAATTCCTTTTGATGTGCTTTCATCTTTGCATCATTAGTCGTTCATTCAGGCTAATTCGTCGCCTAATTAGTCTCATTACCAGATCGTACAAAACAAGCCGATCCATTCATTAGTTGAAATTGTTGACAAGATCAGTAAGTCGTGTCCATGTTCAACTTGAATCTTAATTATCCTATTCAAGTGCAGATTGCCATGCTCAGCGAATGATAAGTAAAAACATAAAACGAGATGTAAAAATTATCTTTAGTTGTATATAATTTCAAAATCACTAAATTTTTGCAATTATGATTTGTAAAAATTCATATATATTTGTGTGCCATACAGATCGTATGTGCGCCTGTATATGTACCGTACACCACACACACACTCACACTGGCACACACACAGATCACATAGCAACACACACACACGACACACATAACAAACACAGCACACATACACACACACATATATTTATATATATATATATATATATTATATATGTGTGTGTGTATGTGTATGTGTGTGTGCGTGTGTTGTATAAATTTCAAAATCAGCTAGATTTTTGGTCGATTATTATTTTGTTAAAAATTATATGTGCTGTGTGTGTGTCTGTGTCTGTGTCTGCATGAATCATAACTGCGCCTGTATATGTGCGTGCATATATATATATAGTTGTGGTGTGTGTGTGTGTGATATATATATATACCTTATATAGTGATATATATATTTAGGAGAGAGGGAGAGAAAGAGAGAGGGGAGTGAAGAGAGAGAGTATTAGTGTGTGGTGTCTGTTGTGTGTATTAGTGTGTGTACATACAATCATTATTCTGATTCCCAAAAAAAATTTAATTAAAAAAGGTATAAAAGTTTGCCGTGTAATTCTAAATCGAATTGTCACCGGAAAGATATGTTGTAAGAAATATAGTTACGTACTTATTTTAATACTGCCAGTAAAATCAAGGCAAGCTACAAGTATTCATTAAACGAATGTACATTCCCTGCAGCAAGAAAGTATGGGTGAAACTAGTTTGCTTAGCACGACACTATTGAAATAGATTGATTGCAATCTTATAAAATGTGACCAAAAGTAAAATGTATGGTATAAATTGTCCTCATCTTTATCGTATTATATACACTTCACTCACCGTCTTTCTTCAGGTCTTTTTTGTTGGACTCTCGAGGGGAACTTCTAATCGAAATCGGGGAGCCTTTCCTGTGCGTTAAATCGGGAGAGTCTTTTATCACAAGGAACATTGAATCGCAAGCCATTATTAGTCTATTAACGGTACAGTGGTTCATCATTCCGGTTAATGATTGACTGATATACAATTAGTCAGTATGCTCTTGGTACAACCGCGCAAATATCGCGTAGCCGTATGAACTGCCGAGACTATAGAGCTGTCCTTCCATTCATACACATCGCAGGGAGTTTGTTATTCTAACTTTGTCTCCACATATCAGCTGTCCGCATTAATTTTCCATCATCTTACTTTATATATAGGGTAGTATATATCTAGTATATTAGATCTACGATTGAGTTATAGGATATTACGATAGTGGTGGCTCACTGCCAGACGCATGAGTCGTAGGTCAGTTATATATAATTATCTTAGATATATGGTATACTTGAGGCAAATAGTAAAATATTGGAAGAAAAATCCACAATAAC
The DNA here is from genome assembly GCA_023376005.1 of Doryteuthis pealeii. Lineage (NCBI taxonomy): Eukaryota > Metazoa > Mollusca > Cephalopoda > Myopsida > Loliginidae > Doryteuthis > Doryteuthis pealeii. The sequence continues at coordinate 65,703,320 of CM042158.1, read as the reverse complement.
AAAATCCAATAGAAGTTGAATGATAGAAGGCAGATATAAACATCAAACGCAACTTCATTAAATTTGATATTTTCGTCTCGGTGTAGTTCAAACGAAAGCGGGGGATAAGATGAATGAAGGAGAGGACGGATGTATCGGAGAGGTGTGGAGAGCACAGGATAGACGAGGTTAGAGCTAGAGGATGACAGAGAGTGAGGATCATGAGAAAGACAGTGGTCATAAGTCTGGGGTGTCACAGGCGCGGCTAGAGTATCGTAAGGCAGAAGTTGGGGAGCTCGGAATGCTTGTATGAGATGTTCTTTGTATAATAGTTTGTGTTTTATTTTGTTGTCAGGAGAGTTCAGGTGGTGATTCTTCGCGGTTGACACATTTTGCTGTGGAATGACGTTGCGCCTACTGTATGATCTGCGTTAGTTTTGGAATTGTTTTTAATTATCGCGTCTATTCAGTTCTTCATGGCTTCTGGCATAGTTAGTGTGTTAAAAATAGCTCTGTGGCCTTTGTAATTGTATGCAAATCTGGACCTGTGGCTGTATTCGTACCGAATTGGCACGGGCATGCTCCTTGGACAAATGTGATGAGATTGAAATATGGAATGTCTGTAGTGCATTCATAAGTCTGCCATGAGCGTATGGTTGTGCGTAATATGAGGTCGTATTCTTCTCTCCAGTGATCTGGCACGTTGTGCTCGACATAAGAGCCTGTTTAGAGTCGTCTTCACCGACCCAACGATACACAACTAATCCATCTGCATGAAAAATCTAACAGTTCACAGCGATAAGAATTCACTACTCATACTCATAACCTCGCACAGTTAACGAGTTGGCCGTTATAGCGAACTGTTGCTATGTGGCCAGATGTATAGAATTGTCACGGGCTATACTGTACAGTACTAGAGACCAATCCTAACCCAACATAGATCAGTCCACGCAATGCACGCGGACAGAAAGCATCCGATAGTTTTGTGCTCGTGCCTAACAAGTATAGAGCACAGATGGCCATGGCATAATCCACCGTCCCCGATTTCAGTCTTAGAACGCTGCGACAGGTGTAGCTATATGTTAGAGAAACCCAATTTGAAAACTTATGACAAACGCATCTATGAGGCATGTAAAGAGATTCGATAAACAACGACACTTAAACACGCCCCTTCACACACATAACTAAGTGTTCGTATCGCACTTACTTTCACCACGCATCACTATCTAACCCTATATACGTGTTAGTGTTTTACGTCATCTATGTGACTTCAGCTAAACATTCAGCTGTGAAGCACGAATGCTTAAAAAAAAGTGCTAGTTCTTCACCACGCGCTGGCAGCAGCTATCAGCAATAAATCGTAAACTCAAGAGAAAGTCAAGAAAGAAATGGAACAAAACATAGACAAATACACTCGCTCAAAAATCCAATTACTCTAAATACTCCACAACAAAATAAATACTGGCTACCCTCTGCTTCACAACCTTTCAACAGACAACAGGTGCCATACACACTAACTTGACACTAAACCAGAGTTAGTGAATCCATACTAGCTTTTTCTTCGATCCGTACGTTTGTTTATTCTATTTCGAATAGTTTATATTTAATACTTAGATGAAATGACGGAGATGTCAGTTAATTGAATTAAATATCAATTTAAGTATTCGAAATAAATGCGCCGTCTCGCAGGGCAATTATTTCGATATTGCTAAAAGATGATATGATCAGATCCATGTTATTCTATTTTTAGTTTGTATTTAGAATAATACTTAGATTAGAGAAAATGTATACTAAGGGACAACGCTTTTGGTTGAAAACTCGTAATTGGCATCTCAATAAAACTCAATTATCTTAGCAATACAAATCTTTTTATCTTTCAACATAATAAGCCGCAGAAGGATTTCACAGTACACACACACATTACACACACACACACACAACACACACACAACAGCACACACACACACTCTGCATTATAAGATATATACGTATATATTATGTATATATACTAATATAATATATGACTATGAATATATATAGTCTAACGTCCACTAGTTGGATGTGTTGCTAAATACAGCATAATATAAAAGAGAATGTACTTTAAGAGTACATACATTTAAGAGTTACAAGTCTACTTATAAAGAGAAATGTACTTAAGGGTATATATTTAGATAGTGTTCGCGTCATCGAACCTCGTTCGTTAGGTTGATATTTGAATGTCTTGTTTTTCACTCATTGAATTTTTGCATTTTGAAGTGATATACTCTAACTAATCTTTCTCTCTCTCTCTTACTCTCTCCTCTCTCTTCTGCTCTTCTCTCAAGTCTCTCATCTCTCGTCTCTTCTATCATCGTCGGGTCGTATCTCTGCTCTATATATATATAACACTATGTATAGTAGTAATATAATTATATCATATATATATAATCTACATAGATGACAATAGTATATTAGAGATGAGATAGTAAAAATAGAAGAACACCAAAATCTCGACAGTATGTTGTAGTTGACATGTATAGTTATACAAGGTATTAGGTAATATCAGTACTCAGAGTACATCATATATTATATATAGTTATAGTCAGTATAATAATATGTAGATTAGTGACAGTTATTATATATAGTACAAGTATATATTATATATACACAGTAGTCTATTTATGACAAACACATTGCAAAAAAAGAATATACACTGGTATATATATAGCTAAATATATACAGTGTGTTCGGTGTGAGTGTTGGTGTTTAACATTTAGTTCGGTGTTGTGTGTGGCGTGTGTGTGTGATGAGTAAGACTTAATCCAAGAATATTATTATGCATCATCAAGTGAATAAATTTTATGAAGTTATAATTTAGGGACATCAGATTTCCTAGCATTATTGGGCAAAAAATCTCTACACATCCAAAATCGGAGTTGTTTTCCAAGGCTCATCGAAAATACGAAATTACAGACGATATGCTAAATGGAAATTTTTCTGATGTTGAATATAGTTTCTGAGGTCTTAGATAAGTAAACATCGTTTTGTAGACAACGGTTTGCGTTCGTCTGAGTTGTCGATTTTGAAGGTTGAGAAAAGAGATGTGATATTGGTAATGTCTGTACGTATGAAATAATTATGATAGCTATCACGTCTCAGATAATGTGGAAAAGAGAATCCGCGCGGTTTCGCAGAAGTAAGATTATTGTTATCAAATTGTATTAAGCGTGTTATAAGTGTAGTAAGATAGCGGCATTAATTTGCATATTGTATTATGCTCTGAACCACCACTACAGACTCACGACATCGCTCAAGACAAACACACACACAGGGCGACATCACACACACACAGTTTCAATCAGAACAGGTAGGGTGTCCGCACCATAGTATTAGGTATATCTATCATATATAATTTACTCATATTCATCTGGTAAGAATGTGAATCTTTCTGTTCATTTGGGGTGCAGCTGATTAGCCCGCGATGGTTTAGATGATTCGGCGATGAAAAAGGCGCGTCGTGTTGGAGTTTTGGAATCTCAACAGTAAATCGCTCTGAAAGAGAAAGTGATCCGTGAAAGCAGATTCGTATGTGAAGGATTAAATATGATATATAGATAGATATATATTTTTGATTAATTTAGCAGATAAGGTTTAATCTATTTAAGAGCCCAGGTTTTGTTCAAAAGACTTTTTAGTGAATTTCGTCTTTGATTGAAAAAAAACAGAAAACAAGAAGACTACACTTAGAAATCATAAAGTAGAAATGTGGTGCATGGCTTTGTGTATCGAGTGGAGTGTCATGTGTGTGAAATCTACATTCCATTATTATATATATGATATATTAATATATATATACTATAGTAATTGGAGGTATAATTGTTGCTTAATGTGAAGTCATACTCTAAGTGTTGAAAATTAATACAGTATAATATTAAAAAAAAATTAAATTTTAGGCCGGCATATATGTTTTCAGAAGGATGTTAAGGCTAGAACAAATCGAAGAATGTCAATCCTGAATGTACATTTCGACCTTCAGGGATTGACATTTTCTCGATTTGGTCGGGCAACCTTAACGTCATTATAGGATGTCTTCACTTACAGAATGGAAGGAGATTTTTAAACGTTTACTTAAATTACAACATCAGTCGTTTTGGTGTGTAAGGCCCCGTCACAGAGCTGCGGCCTGAGTCCATTAACAGCAGAAGAGCCGTTGCCGCTTAACGGCTTGAGAGGTTGCGCGCTGGCGGTGTGGTGTGTGGCTTGTGGATGTAGGTCGAAGCTCGGTAGCGGTTGTGGCGGGGTGTGTTTGGTGGTGACTGAGACTTTCACACTGCGCTTTCCACGTGTTGGCCCTTGTGTGCAGAGGAAAGATAACTTACTGCTTATACATATTTACCTTGTATGAGGTATGATTAGTAGAATTGTAATTCTGTGCTAACCAGTCGTGTAGTAATAAAGGACACAGATAGTTCTACTCGGTCATTTGTGTTATAACATTTCAATTCTTCGCTCAACATGTATTGTTATCTGAGGACTTTTCAGTGAATACGATTACGATCTGAATATTTCAAACGAAGCAATGAGGCAACTCTAACATCAATATTTCACCCTCGGTAGAATAGCTCTCGAGCCGAGAAGACACATTTAAATGTGGGCTTTGCCACGAGTTCTAATGTCTCCAGTCTACTTCATGACTGATAGACCTACAGGAAGTCTGACAACGCTAATAATATTATTATCGAGAATATTCGAGAAATAGAGTCTTATTTCTAGTATTAATTGATTTATGTCAAAATGCTAAATGAAGTAGAAATCTGGTACACGAAAATAAAATTACTTGAAAATGGCACACGGCAAATACACATAATGTTATCTCGTCAATATACATAAGGAATTTTGAGAGAACAATATGAAGAATCTAAATTTCCCTGAGAGAATAGGTAGAGTATAACTGAGGCTATATACTAGATTTACGATGGGTATCCTCTGCTTTCTCTTGAAGTCTTCGCGTCTCATTATCCATCTCTGCAACTCCTCCTGGTTAAAATGACACCCGGGATTCCAAATTGTTCATGCTGCAATGCAAAAATGTAAAATCCAGATTATCTTGTGTCTTTTTTCAAATCCTTTATATTTTCTGTGAAGGAACGGGAGCAGAAAGGAAAAAGAGCAAAGACATTGTCTTGCCTGCCGGGATCCAAACTCAACGTCCTCCCGCATGTAAAGGAAATAAATGCGTTTTTTTGGGCACTTGACGAGTTATGCGCGAGTGTCCGAGACGTGTATCGGTGCCCGATGTTTTGGCTAATATGCGCCATAAAAAATAGATCTCAAACCGTGAGTCTCGAGAAGCCTGCCCTGGCATTCTGAGCATCAGCAAGCAGAAGCACTTCGACGTAACGTGAAACGCTTTCAGTAATAAGATAATGGATTTTAGTAGAACCGGAAAACAAAGACTAAATATGGAATGCGGCGTTCGAACCGATATTCTTCGCTGAAGTATTCTGCTACGGAAGGCATTCATTCGGTCGGCTACACGCTAACGTCGCACGGAAATTTGGTATCAAGAGTCTGCTTAGACAGGAAGAAATGTGGGTTGACCAACAGAGGGTCTTGGCTTGTGAGATAGATGTGCGGAGGCACATGCCGCGTTGTTTTTGGTTCTCGGACGCCCTCGGTGGGCAAGCGTTGGTGTGATGGTTCGTAATGGTCTCTGAGATTTTCGCCCCAAATATTTGCCCTGAGCTTAACAGTAGTAATTTCTTTTTGTCTCATTTCATTATCGAGTGCGCCAATTGTTAAAAATGTGAAAACACATATTTCAAGTGTATCTCTATGATCGGCTTAAATGCACGCAAAAGTAAAATCGAAAATTAACCTTATTTGTAATTCATTACGGAAATCTCGTGTAATAGGTGATATTTGTGGGTAATGTGTATAGGTCATCCAATGTCGTTCGAAACGATCTAGTGTCCATTAGTTAACGCCTAGTTGTTATCACGACACGGAGCGCCAGCGTCAAGTAGTCAGTTTGCCGGAGCACCATGTTCGGTGATGTTGTCACTTTCTTGTCACAGGGCTAAATTAGATGGTAGAAATATTTTTGAACGCTACACTCACTGAAACGATATTCTCGAGCGAAACTAAATGTTAAGTATTTGTGTAGACTGACCAACTGTTTACAACCTTAGACATATAGCTGTAAAGAGATATGGAAAAGACCAAAGTTAAGTAGAACAAAGAGGAGCGAGCAGAAGGAGATGTAAATCTAGATTATATTCATACTTCTTAGCATGCTTTGACTGATGTCTCATGGATCTTAATCTAAAATATCAAACCGTTGATGGAGTATATTTATAGCGTATAGTCAGTCTGATCATCTCCACTGTGGTGACGTTTGCTCAGCGAAGTGAGATTCTTGATCTAATATATAAGTTATACTTATGTTAGTACAGGTATATAGCGGTTGTAACTCACCGCGACGTCTCTATCAGCAGTGAGGGCCGTCATATATATATCATGATAGTTACTGTACTAGTATCTATTAGACCGTTAGGTATATTGAGTAATAACGCGATAGTACGGCTCTCGACGTGACGAAGTAGTTATAATAAGTATAAGTAGTGTGCTATAGTATAACTTGAATATCTAGCAACTATAGTAGCTGGTGCGGCGACAGTTGACGCGGTACTTATTCTGTAACAAGAATTGAGAGAACAAGTATCCAGATAAGCGAGAAGATTCGTGAGCTGAAGGTAGCATAACGACTAGGGTCCATTATTTGTTCACTATAACTCTTCTGGTATTGCTAATGCTACTAAGATGAACGAGGCAGTGTTATGATATAATATATTTTTTATTACCGCAACCATGAGCCTGCGTATAATTGATCCAGTTCTGCAAATTTGGTCACTGAATTAGTGTGGTTATGAAAAGAGAATTAGTTAATTATAAATATCCTGTCAAACCAGGGATAGAAAATCCAATGATTAGCAATAAATTTAGTGAGTCGTAGTTTCTTAGCGTATGACGCAAGGATATATAATCGTAGTATTGCAAAGATTACGAATTCTGAATGATCCGTGCGGTGCCACGATATTTGGAGTTTATATCCTACGTCGTACGACGTACAATGACCAAACTGTCCATTCTTATATATGTACGCGATTAGTATAGTGATTACTGATTATACGATATATATAGTTATGCATATAGCTATTATAGGTAGGTATATAGTATATGGATATAGTACGTATAACTCTGACTATTACGAATAAGTGTTTATGTATACGTAGCATAGACTTTCGTTCTGCTTGAGTGAACGCGTTGTTTTTTTTCGTCTTTGATGCATTGGCAAAAAGAACAAAAAAAACAAAAACAGAACAAAAATCAGAATTTTAATATCCAATTGTTGTTCTGTTCCTGGTTTGATCAATTCCATATTGGATCAAACTATATATATATATATATATATATATATATATATATATATATATATATATATATAATATATAATAAACAAGATTTAGATTATTGTTCGCATTTTTGTTTTGTTATACAGCGCTTCGACCGTTGCTGGACTTGCAGTGGTCCTTGCCTCTTCTTACAGTTATTATTTCTGTCTCTTGGCGAGCCTTACAATAAAGGGAGTATATATTCTGAATATGACACTAAAATACGTTCTGTCTCACGCAGGAGGTGCGCATCAGGGTACTATCGATTGCTCAAATATATATGTCTGCATACTATTTGTATTAGATAGGAGTATATGTTTATATAATCATGTACAAAACTCTCTTAAGAAAGTACCCATAAATATCAGTAGAAACGTACTGTACCGTATTCGTTTGTAACGTATTACGTTTCCGAAGGGGTACGGCTCTTAAGCAAGAAAGGGAATTATCTTAACCAGAACGATGAATCAAATATTAATTTTAATTTTAAATAAAACATCCTCTCTCATACAGTCCCTCAAATTATTGGCTTACTGCTACTTCTAGACGGCATCGGGAACGAAACAAACAATGGGAAATCTTCTTATGACGACAACTGTTTTCGTCGGCAGGGTTCAATGTGACAGAGACTAACAGAATGAGAGAGAGAGAGAGAGAGAGAGAGAGAGAGAGGAAGAGAGAGAGAGAGAGAGAGAGAGAGAGAGAGAGAGAGAGAGAGAGAGAGAGAGAGAGAGAGAGAGAGAGAGCAGAGAGAGAGAGAGAGAGAGAAGGAAATAGAAATATACTCGACAAAGTTGCCTTTTTGTTTTACTTTATCTCGTCTCTGGCGTCCGAAACTAACATGACTTTCTTCTTCACCGTGTTCCGTACTGATCTGTAACACGTCCTCGGTCATTTCTGAACCTTTCATATAAAACAGGGTATTTAGATATATTTTCTCTCCTAAGATCTAGAATCTTTTAAGCTTACAATCGGGAGTATCTGATTCGTATGTCAAAATATTACTCATCCCACAAGACGCCTACTACTATTAATTTCAGCTTTTATTTTCTGTTCACTGGGTTGTCATACCTCGAAAATGCTGGCGTCATTTTGTCTTTACATTTTTGTTTTTTTCTTCTACCTTTGAGGTCAACCATTGTTCGGAAAATAGTTTGTGATTTCCCGAATATTTTAGCCTCGCTATAACAAACTTTATTATTTTTCCAGTTTATTTGAAAGTTAGATTTAAAGAAGTGTATCATTTTGAGTTTTAAATATTTTAAACCTTTTTCTTAAAAACTTATCCACAAACTCAATATTGAATAGAGTTTTTATTTTTACTTGTTTTATGTTGTAAGATTCAAAGGTGATGATACTTGAAGATAAAAACTCGACAACGGTTGATAGACAAAACATTTTATATAGCAGCACAAGAATTAACAGGGTACATATACATAGAGGTGTACATAAAACATACATACAAAAAGTAGAGATAACGACACATTCCTGAATGGTAAATACAAGATATTTAGGTATCAAAGAGATACCTAAATGTACATAAAAACATAGTTACGGGATACATGACTAAAGGATAGTCATATATCGTATACAGACTTATTAGCTGTGAGTGACCAGTGTTAAGAGCGTAAGCCCAACTAGAAGGGGGTAGTCTAACACATAGTGGTGTCTTGTAGGTCGGAAGGCAAAAGAGAGAGAGACGTTCAAAAATCCGCCGCTTAAATATCAAAGGTCCCTAGCGGGAACCAGCGAAACTAACGGGCAGACAACTCCCCAAGCGAATAAGAAAATAACGCTTACAATGTCACCCTCATTGACACAGTAAGACAAACAAATGTATTTATCCATTTAAAGGTCGCCTAACATTTTCTTATTTAAAAAAAATCTACAGTCAATGACATCCTAACCATTCGTTTGTTTTAATTATAAAATTTTTCTTGATTAAGAAAAAAAAAAGAACAATTTCTAGCAAACCCAGACACTAACACAAACACTTGAATTTCTACTTTCATTTTTGAAATTTAATAGAATTTACCAAAAAAACAACAAAAAAAAACCTTCGTCTTTCGATTTGTTTCATTCGTTGACTTTACACATCGAAATTTTCTTATTAATTCATAAAAAGGCAACAAGGTTCATGACTGATTTGTAAACATCTGTGTTGAGTGGTGACAGATGTCGAACTTGAACATTCTTGTTTAAATATTTTTTCAAAATAAACCATTCATTTTCTTACAGTACAATGAACGTTATTCTCTAAACTCTCACCGATAGAGTGGTGAAGAAAGCTTCACGGTACTTGTGTCTAACCGTTGTTTCATTTCGTTCCTTCGATAAGTCTTTCTACCGTCAACAGGGAATGAAATAATCAACAGAACTTTCTTTTCAGCGTCAACTTTATCCGTAGCAGGTTCAATGAGAGAGACAAAGAGAAAGAAAGAGAGACAGAGATACAGAGATAGAGACAAAGAGACAGAGAGAGTAGGTAACCTTCAAGGAAGTTATAGGAAAACATTTTCTATTCTTTTTCATTCTAATTCTGGCCCTATAAATTACTCATTCCCCCTGCATTGATGTTTAATATTTCAGATGTTCTGCTTCTTGAAGGTCAATGTGAAAGAATTTCTAGAGATTTGCGGCGCGTATAGAAGGTCTTTAAAATATCTATTATGAATTTACCTACTAATTTCGTTACCTTTTTTCGATATTCTGTTCCTTATCGGAACGCATGTGCGCAGATCCATAGACTCGAAGATAATTGAATGACAGAGAGAAGGTTTTTGCAAAAGAGATAACCAGAGATGGGAGTTTGTAAATAAAGATGATTAGTTTGGAATAATTGCATAAGCCTGCGAGGTTCTTCTTTCCGTTGATAATGTTCATCGTGCAGATGCAGATATTTGTGGATACGATAATCTAACCAATCAATGACTATTGCACAAATCCTTGCCAATGTTTTTTTTCTCATCATGTATTTATCCCTTTGCTAAAAACTAAAAAAGAAAAAAAAATATGCTTTAGTTCTCTTTTATTCTCATGTCTTTTTTTTATATCATTTATTTATCTCGTTTAATACATTTTATCCGAAGTTTTTACTTCTAAAGAGAGTCCGATATTCTAGGTATTGAAATATAAATAAAAATAGATAAAATACAAAAAATAAAATAAAATTAGAATAAAAGAAAGATTTTTTTTTTAAATATACTGAAAATACCAAAAATAAATAAATACAAAAATTAACAAGGAGGCGTCAGGTAGGATGAAAAACCTGGGCATGCGCAGAAACAAGAGAGGTTTCCTGGTGCCAAAAGAAACCTCAGCCTGTTCGACGACGACCGTTTGTGTACATACACGCTCCTACTGGCTCGGGAATAAAGTCCCTCTCCAAGAAATAAATTGAACCAAGAAATAAAAATTGAATTTTGAAAGTAACCCTCGTCCCCTTGCGTTTCAGCCTGACAACCCAGGAAAAGAAAGAACATGTGTATTGGGATTCAAGGAGAAACAAGTAAGCACCCACTTAATAACCTTTTCTTTTTTTCTTTCACATGTTGTACTTTCTCTAATACTTTTCTTAGTATTTTACACCCCGTCAACGGGGTCTAAAATTGCATAATCTTCAGAAGGGTAAGACCTAAAAGAAATGGCTGTACTGTGTATTGCATTATACAGCATTTGGTGTTCAAGATCTCTTGGAAGTTTGGGATACCTCTTTATTGTCATAACGCCACATGCAGTTTAACCGGAGTTGTGGTACCTGTTATAATGATAGAAATACTTGAAAACATAACTGTGCGGAACTTCTTTAACACACACACACACACACACACACACACACACACACATATATATTATATATATATATATATATATATATATAAAGAAAAATTTGAAAAAAACAAGTGTTCCGAAAATAGGATGAATTTAATTATCGATGTTTAAATATTTCGGTTTCATTAAATCTTCTTCAGGATGTATCTTGGGGTGAAGAAAATGATGAATGATTATATATATATATATATATATATATATATATATATATATATATATATATATATGTGTGTGTGTGTGTGGGTGGGTGGTGGGTGTGTGCCTGTGTGTGTATTAATGTGTCTGTCTGTATGTGTGTAGAAAGAACGAGACTGAGATACAGGCGTGGATACAGAGAGAGACTGAAAGATGGAGGGAGAAGTATCGATAGAGATGGATAGAGATTTGGTACCTTTTTATTGCCATACCCCCACATCCAGTTTAACCTAGGGTTTTGGTACCTGTTAGAATGATAGAAATACTTAACTGTGCGGAACTTATTTATATTGCGTAGGATTACTTGATACCATATATATATATATATATATATATATATATATATATATATATATATGTGTGTGTGTGTGTGTGTGTGTGTGTGTGTGTGTGTGTGTGACAGAAAATGATTATTATAATAGAACATTAGAATATGTGATTAAAACAAGGATTTCAATGAAACGTTGAAAATATAAATAGTTATGATTATAAACAAATAATTACAAATTAATCAGATTCCAGTATTTTTATATTATTATATGTAGTATATATTTGCATGTTCGTGTGCGCGCATTCTAGATGTCAGGAGAAAATGAAAAGAAATAAAACACAAGTGTGATTTAAACGTGATTAAATATATATGAACGTTAAGTCTGTATTTGATAGGAAATATCTAAGAGTCAAACTCTTCTCTTAACATTTAACGAAGAGTAATTTATCTTTTAATCACCCAAGACCGTTTTAAATGTTTTTGAGTGGTTGAAAGTTAAAATGTCGAACAGAAGATACTGATTAAAAAGTACTGAGACCAAAGCTTTTAAAATGTTAAATTGAAATGTAGACATGTGCAGAGCTTAGTAACGTATATATAAAATTGATGATTTTTAGATGCCTGGAATTTTACCTAAACTTCGTCTAATTGAGTCAATATATAAAGCTAACCTCAAGACATCTTAAGCAAAATGTCCTTAGTGAAACATATAATTGTGTAAGAGCAAAATGATCCTTACCCAAGAGACGTCGTTCCACGTGACTTTATCCTGTCTCTTAAAATTAAAACTGATCTCAAGGCTGAAGATTTGCGGATGTGGAGATCCTTAAAATAATAAGACAGGGAAGTTGCATGCCATGTAAAAGTGGGGTCCGTTACTTGAGATAAAAACGGATCACCTTATCCCCATCTAGAAGACCACACCTAATATTGATTTACAAGAACAATTTAATAATACATTTTGAAAGTAGTGTAGAAATCTTTATGGCGATCAGTACAGCTGATGGCCTTGAGAGTGAGTGACAATGCTTGACCTCACTCTGACCTTGCCTTGCGGGAATGGACCGTGAGAATCGGAAAGCAATAGAAGGCCCCTTCCGGTTTAAGGATACTAAGTAAGTAACTTAGTCAGTTAGAACTTAGAAGCCAAGCTAGCAAGATGTAAGGATCCGCGCGCATTGTCTGGTCTGGGGGTTTATGAATAAAATAACATCAACATAAATCGAAGTCTTGTGTTTATTACTAAAAACTAACAATGACACAAGGCTTCTGATAAGAAGAAATACCAACAGAGACCAAACCCGAAATCCCCATACAAGAAAGACCAGACGAGACCTTAGAAGATATACCAGACCAAGATAGATGATAGACGATCAGAACCAAGCCGGCCAGAAGAAGAGACGACAGAGTAAGAAGTAAGAGAAGTATATAACATATACCTATTTAGTGCCGGTAAAGAAGGGCTATATAACATGATGAAAGATGAAAGAAAACGAAAAAAAAAAACATAGAACATACATGGACGTTGCAGTGAATTAAAAAAAGGGGGATATGTGGGGGAAAGTGATGCCAACTGTAGTTGGTACATTTGAAACTGTCCTCAAAAGTTTAGAAAACATACTAAAGGAACTGGAAATCAGAGGAAGATTTGAGACCATCCAGATAACAGGATTGTTGAAATCGTCTAGAATACTAAAATGAATCCTGGAGACCTGATGAGACTTATTGTCACTCAGAATTCGGGGAAAGATTACGCTGGTGTGGAAAAACTCACAGGGATTGAAAAGTCATAGATTTATACAATTGATACCTCAAAGAAAACAGCAGCAGTACGCCACTAACAAAGATGATCACCCTGGGGTCAGACATCTACAATTAACCCAGAGTGTCCAGTAGTAATACAATGATAAATTAGCTGTGAAAATATCAGTAGGTAGTATTGAAGACAAAATGACGTTTTACTTTCTGTTAATTTTTGTCTTGGTACATAAAATTTCTCTTTCGATAATATTTTAATACATGTATGGAGTACTTTCTTTCAGATATATAATACATTCTCATACTGAACAAAGAAAAGAAGTACCGATTCATTCGTAAATTATCGGGTAATTTCCATGGCCAAGATGGTACCTCTAAATAATTATTTGTAATCAATTATAGCTTCAGGTAAATATTCATTATAAAAATAGTTTGCGCTCAATTATATTGTTTTAAGTATTCCTATCTAATATTAATAACTCATATATTATTATATGGTCTCAGGTAATTAATACAGATAACAGTCATTTTAAACAGGTAAACAATGATTTAAGAGCGATTGAATTAATGTTGTTCAATATCAAAACATTACGGTAATATGTAACTCACAAATGGATTATGATAACATTACACCAAACCCATTATGACATGGGGTTACCATCTTACTATCTTAATTTAATAAAGATATATCTAATATAAATCATCCACAGGCACCGTATTTCGGCGTTTCACACAATGACACAGCAACTACCTCTGACCAGGGGCGAAATCTGACTGACTTTGTTTAAACTATTAGATACATACATTTGTTTATATATTTTCGATCACCAGAGACATATATATATATATATATATATATATATATATATATATATATATATATATATGTATATGTGTGTGTGTGTGTGTGTGTGTGTGTGTGTGTATTTGGACAGCATTCTTTCATTTATACAAGTAGAATTAAATAAAAGGCACATCTCCTGTTTAACAATTTTGTTCTTTATCTTTTCTAATTTTCTGCCCAACTTTTTAATGTTTTTAATATATATATATATATATATATATATATATATATATATATATATATATTATCTTTATTTTTGGCCACGTCTCATCAGAGAAGCATACCGTGACACTAATGTTTGTACGAGGAATAATGTGTAAAACCCGCAGATGTGGAAGTAAAAAAAATAATAAATATATATATTACGTAGCAAAGTTGTGAGAACAGGCAGAGTTATTATCAACAATATTATTGTTGGAGAGTGGTTTTTGGATCCGAATAACAGTAAATTGAAGGATTGTTTTAGTATACAGAGTTAAGGACGGAATTTGCTGATATATATATATATATTATATATATATATATATATATATATATATATATATATATATATATATATAAGGATTGTGTTGAATGTACCAATAATGTAGGTATTATGTCAACAATGTAATTAGAATATGTAGAAATCTAAAGTTGATTTTACAATTCTTTTCTCGACTTCTGTGTTTTATATAGTGTTCTTAACTACACTTATATATAGAGAAAGAAAAATATTGCTTGAGTTCAAGATTATGGTTTTCCTAAAGATTTTTGTGTGAATCTTTACGAACTTTACGTTTTGTCTCTTTATATTTCGCTCGGATAATTAAAGTCCTAATCGCTTTCTACATCTACTAATGTTCATGCCAATTAATTATCTGATATTATATTGAAGCTGCCAAAAAAAGTGTTTCTTTGTCAGTTTGTCTCTTCTTGAACATCTGTCAGTTGAAATTAAATAACTGAAGCTCACCAATTATATTATCAGAAGACCTGATCTATCAGGAGATGACTAACAGCAGACATGACGGATATTGACATAGATGTAATGATCTAGACCTACAAAAATCTTAGTAGGGATATAAATGATGATGAGAAAATCGTCCAATAATATCAGAAACTACTTCAGATAATATTTTTATTGTGTTCATAATTGATCGAGAATAATGAAATAATAAGTGCGATGAAACAGATATTGTTAGGCCGACGAATAATGTTTGACGCATATTTATGCACACCAGTAATAATAATAATAATAATAATAATAATAATAATATGAAAGTGAAGGTGATACCAATTGTGGTTGGTGCACTTGGAACGGTCCCAAAAGGATTGGAAAAGGGTCTGGAATGTTTGGAAATCAGAGGAAGGGTTGAAACCATTCAGAACACTGCACTGCTGCAATCTGCAAGAATACTCAGAAGAGTCATGGAGACCTGAGGAGACTAGGTGTCACTCAGACTCCAGTAGAAGACCATCAGCTAATGCTGATGTGAAAACTCAAAAGCAGCAAAATAATAATAATCCAGACTAATACACTGCTGCAATCGGCTAGAATACTCAGAAGAGTCCTGGAGACCTGAGGAGACTTGTTGTCACTCACACTACTGTGAAATATCATCTGCTAATGCTGATGTGAAAAACTCAAAAGGAGTGAAAATAAATATAATAATAATAATAATAATAATAATAATAATAATAATAATAATAATAATAACTGCAAGGAAATAAGTAAGATACACTTGACAATTAGCAAAATGGTCAAAAGAGTAACCCTAGCAGATGGACCAAAGAAATTAATGACAATGCACAAGGCATCACACCCGGTAGATCACGCAGACATACAAACTATATGTGTCAGGAAAAGAAGGAAAAAGTAATTGGGGATTACGTGGATACGATAATTCGGGGAATCGAACAATTCACAAAAAAGGAAGATTTTAAAACTAAGCAAGAAAGAGATTACTATTTGACCCATAGGGAGTGGATGAGGGGTTCAGACCTTTTACAATGGTAGTCCGAACGTGAATGCAATAGTATAAGCTGTGTTCGAACTCGCTTCCTATGATTTTGCAGTCCAACACATTAGCCACTAGGCCACGGTGACTCCCTTATATTCTTTGGGTGAAGCACGGAAAATATCGAACTGCGTAAGTGGTATCAAAGTATGCATAATCAAATGTATCCAAAAAAGGTCAACTCTTAATTTAATAACTAATTCCTACATAATTATTTAACAGAGGGCATAGACACAGTATTTATAGTGAATAATATCGAGATTTCGTTCAACCTCTCTCATATAATATTAATAAAATAATCCATATTCAGTGGTTTTGCTCTGTCTAAACGGATAGCATTAACAGGTATTTTGATAAAATAATCATGATTTTCATCCTGGGACATTGAACGATTACACAAATAAATACCTGTTTTATTAACTCATATTAGACATTAAAACATGAATGTGACGACATCTATTATTATTTTTTTGTAAGAATATATATTATTGTTACCTTACCACACACATACAAACACCCATATATATATATATATATATATATATATATATATATTATAAATGGGGGGTGTAGAGAGAGAGAGAGAGAGAGAGGGACAGAGAAAGAGAGAGAGAGAAGTAAGTAAAAGTGTTTAAATAGCGTATATTTCGTCAGCAAATTATTATTTAAACAACTTTGCTTGAAACCAAGGAATATTTCCTCTCAATGATTTTCAATTGCTTGCGTTGAAGCCTTCATGTAATACTAGGATATAAAATACGGTAGGTCGCTTTTGCAACTGTAACGTCTCCCATGTGATGAAAACTGCAAATTAACATAAAAAATCATCACAATTTTTTTTTTCAAAACTTTGGGTATGTTTGAGGAAATGGATTTCAATCTTTTAAAATGTTATCACTGTCATGGTTTAATTATTCGGTAAAAGGCAGCATATGAGAGGTGTTTGTGGTGATGGGGGTTATATTTTCAATTTGAATTCTAGTCATATTTTATTTATAGATGATCATATTTGTCTAAATGGAACACAAAATTAATATATCTTTCAGGTAATTTCTAATTCTTGTTTTACTCATGTTCTATTAGATTTTGTGTATGACGTGACCATAGTTAAATGGCCAAAAGTTATACATTATTTGAAAACAACAAGGTATACTATGTTCATTTCCGGGTGTTACACCTGACACCACCTGCTTCTGCATTGGAACGAATAAGGTATTGTTTTATTTTCAATAATGCCGACATCCGAGTAACAACACAGAATTGAGCTATTCTTTAAACCTATCTACTGTTCGAATGATATAAAATACAAGACAATGATTGGAAGTTTTCTTTCAGGAAAATAAATGCGACAGTATTAGTATAAGACTCAAGCTCGATTTAAAATGGGGCATTTTAAATCGAGCTTGAGACGTATACTAATACTGTCGCATTCATTTTCTTGAAAGAAAACTTCCAATCATTGTCTTGTATTTTATATCATTCGAACAAGATTATCAAATCTAATCGAAGTCTATACACATTATTAGCAAAAATTGATAAATATGGTCTTTATGGAGCTTTTATGCATGTTCTTGTTAATTGCTACAGATTATGCATCGCAAATAATGTTCATGATACGAAATGATAATATTATAGCTTGCTAAACATTAGATTTCACGCAATACCCAGAAAATATGTTATTATACAGTGTGTTTAATACTATTTTCCAAACATTTTAGATGTAAAGGGTGATTCAGAAACATTAATATCATTCTCTAATCTTTTATCCGTGATGCTTAAGGATAGAACCCAGGTGGATGAGCAGATCATGACTTACAATACTCCACTTTGGCCCTATCTTGGGCTAGACGGGCTAGACCCCCCCCTCCAATCAATCGGCTGGTCATGTCAAGCCCTAGCACCTATATGATTGCCCCAACCCTATTGCCCTTATGGCAAGCCCCAACCCCTCTTTATCATATGGGTGCTAGAAGGCGGTGGCTGTGGGTCTACATGTCCTGGGAATGACGTTAGACTCAATCTGATGGTGAGGTTCCAGTGTTGGAGGTTTGGGGAATATGAAGCACCCCTTCATCACCATTGCTCCCTGGTCCACTCTGGCCCGGAGTGGTAGTACCTGTTAGGGTTCCATCTATGAGTTAAATAGAAAAATGTATTTATAAAAAAATGGTATTATCTATTAAGAATCGATTTATTTCAAAACTTTATCGGCATTAAATAACCCACTGGGGTTGATATGCCGTAAAACAAAACAAAACGAACAAATCTAATCTTTTATGCATGCTCTTGTTAATTGCTGCAGATTATACATCGAAATAATGTTCATGACACGAAATGATCATATTTTCTAACATACCTTGCTAACCATTAGATTTCACGCAGCACCCAGAAAAGATGTTATTATACAGTGTGTTTAATATTATTTAACTAACATTTTAGATGTAGTACAGCGTTATTCAGAAACATTAATATCATTTTGTAATCAAATGTTTTGACAACCTCTTCATATTTTAGCAGCACGCGTAGAAACAACGCGAAATTCTATGGTAAATGCTTAAAAGTCTTTTTTTTTCTTCCAGTGAATGACATTTCTATACCTTAAAAAAAATCATTAAACATAGAAGTTTGATTTTTTTACACATGCTATTAAAATTTTACGCACGTAACATTATATATGACACTGTTCAAATGTAACTAGTAAAAAAAAGTCATTCATGATATGGCGTTGCATGACATTTAAAGGACATCGGGGTGGGGGGGGGGGTCATTCAAAAATCAATGCATATGTGTTAGAATAATTTTCTTATAGCATAGGCGGAAAATTGGTTTTGCTATGAGGAATTTATTTTTTCAGGACGATAATGCATCAAAGAGCAAAGTGGGTTAAAGATTTTCTTCAGAAAAAGTATTTATAATCAGTGGTATAATCAGTGATTAGTACAAATCTAAATCAAATTGTAAATTCATGATATCCATCTTTAAATAAAAACGGTATATGAAAATGATACATCAAGTAAAGAAGATCTATTAATCGCTACTATGGAGAATTGGTACCAATTTCACAAATAATATTGCTTCAGTGAAATCCGCGCTTGAAAGAATTCAGAACTAAGAATTACCTCGTATTTTTTGTCAGTGAATTACAGAAGTTTGTAGTCAATATTAGGTTATTCCATAAAATTGTCTTCTGTATAAATTGGGAGGAGTTATTCCATTATTTTAATAAATTAATCTTGTTTGCTTAAAGTAAATATTATAAAACCAACACATTCAGCTATTATGGTCTACGTCTTATTTTGTATTTGTTTATTTGCTGCTAAGAAACAAAAGTTGAATATACTCTCCCTTAGATCCCCAATATTTGTCAGTGATAGTATATATATATATATATATATATATATATATATATATATATATATATATGTATGTATGTATATATGTGTGTGTGTTTGTAAAACAAGTCTGATGAGGCTAGAACTTATCTTTTTAGTTTATTGTTGAAATAAGAAATATAACGGGATGACGGTTTGTTAAGTGTATCTTTCTTTGAAAGTTATATATACTAGCAAATATATGCACCCTCCGGGTGCAAGTATTTAAGTTTTAATGTAATAAAATATTGTATTAAATTAGAAAGGCTAATGAAACTAAATAAGAATACAGATAAAAAGATTTGAAACAGAGGGTGTATAATAAAAAATGGAACAACTGAAACTTACTCTTCCATCACTCTCATCTTTCATTGTTATTTTTTTCTAATTTAAGTATTTAGTTATAAGAGGCAGTAAAGAATAAAATGACAGTTATTTTATCTTGTTAATGGATTTCATTTAAGATTCATTGAAGAGATGTTTGCTTATATTCATTAAAATAAAACCAAACAGTTAGAAATCAATAATACTAAGCACATATTTATTAAATTCGATTTTTTAATATTAATATGCAAATTAGCCATCCCATTCACATTGTAAAGCGCTATTTTGTTGTATATATAAATATAATTGCATGTTGACAGTATGTAGACATAGTTAACAGTATTAATAATGTAAGACAATTTTATTAATAATTGAGGTTTAGATAAAAATAAAATCATGGAGAATGTGATGTCTATAACTAAGAGAATTGTGACTTGAGTAGGAATATAGTTTCGGTTACAGACAGAAAAACACACAATCTCCATTATAATAAGATATATATATATATATATATATATATATATATATAGCTTTATCTATACTGGTATATTTGTCGTCTGATTAAAAATGCACCTATAATAATCTTAAATAACTAAATTTAATTTAAACCTAATCATAGTAGGATGGTAATTTTCTTGTGAATGACATCTTAAATTATAAACAATTGATATTTCAACATATATTCGTCATATAATAAATTATCAGATACACGTGTTGTAATAGTGAACAATAAAAAAATGACCCTGAGTTCTAATCCAGGACGAGGATTTTTATATTTCACATAGTGCTAATACACTTGAGAAAGGTATAAAACCAAATATTATTCCTCCAGATATAGGTAAATAGTAGGGCAGACTAGGATATTTGACCTCGGCTAGGCCACCAGTCTAGGAAAAGGAAAACTTTAATTTCAAACCAGTTAGACTCCGCTCTTGTGTCATATCCTACTCGTGTGGAGGGGTTAGTATGTATATATATATATATATATATATATATATACACTACTTGATTTTCAATACATTGATTTTACAATACTTGATTTTCAATGCATTGCTATAGTAAAATCATTGATTTTACAATACTTGATTTTCAATGCATTGCTATAGTAAAATCATTGATTTTACAATACTTGATTTTCAATGCATTTCTATAGTAAAATCATTGATTTTACAATACTTGATTTTCAATGCATTTCTATAGTAAAATCATTGATTTTACAATACTTGATTTTCAATACATTTTTATTGTAAAATCATTAATATTCATTTTGAAATACCTGGTTTTCACTTCATTTCTATTGTAAATCATTGATTTTACAATACGTGATTTTCAATACATTTCTATTGTAAAATCATTAACATTCATTTTGAAATACCTGATTTTCAATGCATTTCTATAGTAGAATCATTGATTTTACAATACTTGATTTTCAATGCATTTCTATAGTAAAATCATTAACATTCATTTTAAAATACCTGATTTTCACTTCATTTCTATAGTATATATATATATATAATATATATATATATATATATATATATATATATATATATATATATTATAAACAAACAATGAGGCACTGACATGTTCAATGTTCCGAAGCATTTCGCTCCAATTTTGAAATGTTCTACAACTGGATAATGTTAATTTCCTTTATTTTGTCATCCGATCAGAGAAACGTGAATTGCTAGGTTTTCAGAAAATTAGAAATCGCTTAACATGTTTTGGACGCCATAGTTGTTTGAGTCTTTGAGGCCTATTTTTGCTTCCACTAAATGTAGTGAATAATCAGTGGATTACTTTTTCTATTCTACTTTTTTTTACTCTTTATTTTTCTATTCGCCATTCACATTATCAAAGTTTTGCTTTCTTTGAATGTGCGTTTGTTATTTTTTTAGATATAATCTTTGTTGCATTTTTTCTTTACTTCCATCCTTGTTTACACATGACCCACTTGTTTGCCTGTATCTTGCTTCTTGTTGTTCTTGTTCCTTTCAGGAATTTTTCAATATATCTATGTATCGATAACCATCCAGAGATTCTATACAGTCTTACCTTTTTTTTTTTTTTGCAACTTGAATTTCTCGATAATTTGTTATCTGAATTATTGAATTATTATCCTACGAGTGTTCGGATTTACAAGTTGATACTCGGTTGATTTTTTTTTATTTATGTTGGGTGAACTCGCAAATCGGTCGGAAAATTAAAACATATTACAGGGTGACCAAGAAAAAACAGAACCCAATTTATTATTTTCCCATTAAACCAACCCTTAACCCCAACCCTAACCCTAATGCTAAACCGTAACCCTAAACCCTCTAGTTAAAATTAAGTTTTATTACAATTTGTGGGTTCTATTCTTTCTGGGCCACCCTGTATACAGTGTGTATTCCTCTAGCCTTTCCTTGAAAAGCAGAAGAGCAATTCACTGTAAATAAACTGGAGGGTATATCAGGATAGCTGGTATCTGGTTGTTGGGCTGGATGACATTCTTGCTGTTTTCAATCTGGAACAATCTTGGATACGCATGAGGATATTTTGACTTGTGCTGTTCATAGTTTTTAAATCACAACGCAAGACACTTTTATTTTTGCTCGTGAGTCTATTTATTATATACCCAAGTTAAAATTCCTTGGAGAACAGACACGCCTCTTACGTCTCTTACCCCAGCCGCTTAGTTCCAACTCATCTTTCATGGTCTCCTCTCACTTCGCCAGGTGACACCTGTCGACAGCTAGCGTTGTGCTGACTCATCCAAAAATATTTCTACTATTATGTACATGTAACTTATTATTTTACAACTTTTCCCTACATCACTACCTTCAGATTTGCCTCAATTGATCAAAATCTCGCTGGAATGAGTGTACTGGATTGTTTGCGGTTGGATTTTATGGCTCGACATTCCTTCGTTTATTTTATGGCGAAGAAATATTCATTTTTTGGGGGGTATACTACCACTCAGCGTCAGAGTGGATATGTGATGAAAGGGTACGACTCACTCCCAGAGCCCCAGAATTGGAACGACACCAATAGATGTAGTTTGTCATATCCAAGTGTATTGGAAAGAAAGAAAGAAAGAAAGAAAGAAGAAATTTATTAATCAATAGTAGTACAAATTATTTAAAAAAAATATAAGTAAAAGAAAAACTTTATTGGTTTAAACTACTATTGAAGGGAGGCCATGCCTAATAGCGTGAAGCTAATCCCATGAACATTACCACCCTTGGACGCTCACAGGAAACGATACATGAAACACACAACGTAAACATATACATATATATCATATATAAATTATCATATATAAATTATATCACATATATATAATATCATATATAAATTAGCGATGTGAGAATCTAAATGCAAATCTGTTGTTTATAAGAGACAATAAAATGATTTTTCAAAAGTGTTTTAAGGACAAAATAATTTACTGAAACAAGCTTCATCTTTTCTTTATCAAAAAATAACGACTGGATGTGAAGATAACTATTTTGTAGAAGCTTTCTGTTTTATTAATTATTTTCAACACCTACATGAATAATACACCTACAGTATTAATACCTTTTAGCACACCTTGCATTTATAAATAACTTGGTAATTAGACATATTAATTAAGCTAAGTGGAATTAGCATCAGCATGGCCTAGAATATATTGAATGTATCCACTTTATGTCCACCCTGTCGTCTGGAGCGTTAGAATGCACCGACTGCACCTCTGCAGAGGGGTAAGACTCCCCCAATAGGGCCACCTATTGGCCGTGGGTGGCGACCCGTGATGCTTAAGGATAGAGCCCAGGTGGATGAGCAGTTCATGACATGCAATACTCCACTTTGGCCCTATCTTGGGCTAGACGGGCGGTCGGAGAGGCCCCCTCCCTCCGATCAATCGTCTGGCCACGTCAAGCCCTAGCACCTATATGATTGCCCCAACCCTATTGCTCTTATGGCAAGCCCCAACCCCTTTTTATCATATGGGTGCTAGAAGGCGGTGGCTGCGGGTCTACATGTCCTGGGAATGACATTAAACTCTATCTAATGGTGAGGTTCCAGTTTTGGAGGTTTGGGGAATGTGAAGCACCCCTTCATCACCATTGGTCCCTGGTCCACTCTGGACCCGGAGTGGTAGTACCTGTTTGGGTCCCATCTATGGGTTAAATAGAAAAATGTATTTATAAGCAAAATTGTATTATCCATTTAAGAATTGATTTATTTCAAAACTTTCTTGGCATTAAATGACCCACTGAGGTTGATATGCCGTAAAACAAAACAAACCAAACCAATCCACTTTATGTACTTAGCAACCCCTACGCACAAGAAGGTTGCAACACAAGGGCAATTTTCTAAGCTGAGTTTAAGTTAATTTTTTCGGGGCGGCCTAAAGTCGGTATCAGCAAGTCAGCGATGGGGCCTATCTCCTTTTCTATAGCACTAGACCAAGGAGATTGTGTTGGCGTCTAAGGTGGGGCGCCACACTTACCATCAGCTCCTTACTTTACCGCACAGATCCCTGTGTTATTCATATGCTGAGTTGGCGAGGACCAGTATCGAACTAGGAACCTTGTAGAGTCTAGCCGAACGCTCTACCGACTGAGCTAACCCGGTCCCTTAAGTAAGATGAGGAGATTAACCCGACAGTATATGGAGAAAAGTTAGAAACAAACAGCGGATGTTATGATGGAAGGACATTTATAGTAGATGCTCGGACATTTCGGTTTACAATGGAAACCTTTTTCAGGACTGTGAAAATGAGAGGAAAACAAGAATGCTAACTGAGTTTAACTGGTATTAATTCAGCGTTTTTTCCTATACTTGTTGGCATGCCAAGTTTAGTTCCCAGTTTGCCCTAATATTTACCGATATTTCGAGGGAGCATAATTAAATCCATACCCTTTCCAAGGGTACTAGAGCTATGTGAAATGCTAACAGCCACGTCCAGGATTTGAACTAGTCTCACCGTGTCCATTTCATGAGCCGATAACCATGCCATGACAAACATATTCTGCAATATCCAATGTAAAGAAGGAAGAATCACCCTAACATAGACAATAAATGACGGTATGCTAGGTATGAAACTTAAATTCATCCAGTGGTGAAATTCAGGTTGTGAAGCGCATATATATAATTTTTAAGTGATATATATATAAGGTTATAAGCTGCCTGTGTTGTAAACATTACTGACGTAGGAAATGAACACAGCGTGTTCAAATCCTGGACAAGGCTGGTTACATTTCACATAGCCCAAATATCATTGGGAAAGGTATAAATGCAACTACTATCTCTCCAGATATGGTTAAATAGTAGGGCAAACTGGGATATTTAACGTTGGTTATGTAACTAATGTAGGAGAAGGAAAAGTCCGAATTCAAACCTGTTAAACTCCGCTGAAGACATCGACCCTCTCTCACACACTTCTTGCGCGGATAGGTTGGTAAATCTTATTATAATGGAGATTGTCTGTTTTTCTGTCTGTAACCGAAACTATATTACTACTCAAGTTACAATTCCCTTAGTTATTGACATCGCATTCTCAATGATTTTATTTTTATCTAAATTTCAATTATTAATAAAATTGTTTTACATTATTAATACTGTTGACCATATCTACATACTAACAACATGCAATTATATTCATATATACAACAAAATAGCGGTTTACAGTTTGAACGGAAAGGCTAATTTGCATATTGATTTTAAAAATGTGATTTTAATAAATATGTGCTTAGTATTATTGATTTCTAACTGTTTGGTTTTATTTTAATGAATATATGCAAAAATCTCTTCAATGAATCTTAAATGAAATCCATTAACAAGAAAAAATAACTGTCATTTTATTCTTTACTTCCTCTTTTAAGTAAATACTTAAATTAGAAAAAATAACAAAGAAAGACGAGAGTGATGGAAGAGTAA
>CM042158.1:65626991-65677403 GCA_023376005.1 Doryteuthis pealeii | reverse complement strand
AAAAAGAGATGTTACGTTTCTTAACGATGATAAAACCGGTTTACATCATGATTACAATTCCTTAAGAGGAAAATTGGTTTACTCTGTTTAATATTTTTTATAGTTACTGGAAATGCCTTGGTTGCGGCAACGTTTATAGTGTCACAAAGTGGATTGTGTACCGGGTGCAATGTTTCAGTTCCAGTTTTCTTTAGAAAATAATTTGTCTTCTTCAGTTTATGGATTGAATGAATAAGGCAAAAAATTGTAAATTATGTTATACTGTATATAGTTTATTTACTAAGCGTTAGGGCTTAGATATGGCACAAGGCCAGAAGTATAAAATGCGCCCTATGAGAATCGAACTCTCTTAAAAATGTTTTGCACACCACCATTAACACCACGTGAGGTTTTTTACCCATGTAGAAATTATATGTATGTACCTAATCTAGAATGCGCACAAAAAGTACAGGATCGACGATATGTGTTTCTGTTTAAAAGGAAGAGGTCCTAAGTTTTTCAATATAGGTTTTTCTAAAAAAATTATTAGATAAAATCTAAAGTAGTTATTAATAAACTAGATATTTGTTTTTAGAGTCTAAGAATAGGAAATTTGAAAGCTTAAAATTAGGCGTTTCATATAAAATGAATTTTAAATTTAATTTTAACATAGCAAACCATACTTAATTAAGTCACGAAAGTTGCATTATAAAATTCATTTATTGATAAATCTACACTGAAATTTCATTAAAATGGAAAATTTCCGCCTGATTTTTTTTTTTTTTTTTTTTCAGTCGGGCTGGGGGTAAATTTATTTTGTAAATACAGATTTTACCGTCATCTTAGACCAGGTTAAACAGGTTCATGTTTACGAAAATTTTGCAGCAAAATGGACCGAAAAATTATTTAAAATGTAATTAAAAATAAATTACATTATTGTGCATTTTTTAACAATGTAACCCGATCACAATGGGTGAACCAACGGGTCGAGTAGTAGAGATGTTAGAACAGCAAAGGAACAGAATCAGAACAGCAAAGTGTGTAGTGGATATATTTCGCTAGAGCTTTGAGTCGCAACATCAGTCTTTTTTATTGATTATCTATTCGCAAAACTATCAGCATGTGCACACAAATTATAATTAAAATGAAAATGGGTAAAAAAAATCACCCTGAATTTGACTTTCTCCTCCGCTCACTGACACTAATCCAAGCCTGCTACCTACCCTTTCAACCCCAACCTTTTGCCTATGTATCAAAATGTATCTCCTCACATCCGCAACCGAAATGTCTACCTCATTTCCTCACACTTCCTTGCCCTTCTTCTTTTTTCCCCTTCATCTAATTCCCCACCCCCCCACTAGACAAATTTCTTTCTCCTCCCATCCTTCCCCCTCAACACTGAGTTGAGCCAAACTCCAGCCTATACCCCACTACCTGCCCCTCTCCTTTTTTATTACTCCATTTAGCCACTTCTTTGACTCTCCGCCGCTACCAACTCATCCGCTCAAAATGTATTTTTCCCTATATATCTGATTTCCTCTCTCGATTGGACTGTATTTCTGGATCGGTCTTTCCCTTTCTTCGCAAATGATCCACATGCTGACCCATCAAACACCTTTCTAACAAACCTAAACCACCCACTTGACTCTCTCCCCATCCACCCCGCTCCTGTCCACTTTTCCCTCTATAAAAACACTTGTATGGATACCTTTAATAAACAATAAAATACTGATGATACAAAGTCTCAAAGCTGCTAGCGAAATATATCCTAACACTTTGGGTTGCTGAGGTTCTGTCCTTGTGTTCTCACATCTCAACTACAATTAAGTTCGGATTTATTTCCTATCCTCTTTTCCTCATATATATATATATATATATATATATATATATATATAATAATATATGGGTTACCAGTAAGGTGGTATAGAATGATTTCTAAGTTGAATCTTTCGTGCTAACAGCGGAATAGGTGGAACTTGGGAGCAATATAGACTTGTAAGGGTTAGAAATTCGGGTCTATTTTGATGGGGTGTGATGAGATCTAAGGTTAGCTTAGTATAAGCCCGCCCCGATGAATCTAGGATGGCATTACATGTTCAATAAAGGTGGTACTGATGAAACTTATGCACCAAACACCTGTGGGTAGAAGAGAAATAGATCTCTAACCGTCTAAAGTATGCCCGAAATTTTAGTGTCCTTCTTTATCAACTCTCTCTCGTTCTCTGCTCTCTCTCGTCTCTCTCTCTCTCTCTCTATATATATATATATATATATATATATATATATATATATATAATATATATATATGAGAGCACTGAAGACTTGAAGTAAATGGTGCTTGTAACGGACATTTGTTTCGCCAAACGTGAATCTGAATATTCGTTGTAATATTAGACAAAGTACATTAATTTTTCTTTACTTTTTATTGTTTAGTTTAATATTCAAGAATAGTATTTGAAAAAATATATTTCATGTTTTAAAAAAAAATATTTATGATTATATAATTAAATAAATGGTGTTTTTGTTGTTGATTTTTTTTTAATTTTTACTTACTGATATTCCATGTTCCATTTTAATACTGAAATATTCCATTTTGGAAATTAACTTAAAGATAAATAGAAAGATCTATACGGTGTACTCCTACCAGAATCTTTATATCAAAACAACCTATTCTAAAAATAAGAAAAGATGCCATAGATCTACCTTAGGGAATTTTTATATCAAACAACCTATTCTAAAAAAAAACTTATATGTATAAATTGAACAAATAAAAAGGCGTCCTCATCGTTTGAGTGATGTTTAGGCAAACTAACACTCAGATATCATACTACTAAATATCGGAGTGCTCCTCACTGGGATGCCCATACTTTGTGACCTTGCGTTTAACTTCTATCGGTGACGAAGGTGTTGTTTAAAAATACCTATCTGGTTATAGTTTATGTAGTTTCCATCGTGTACAATGGGTAGCAAGCGAGCATAAGAAAGATCCCTTACAATTGAAAAGCCAAGTGTGATCCTCTTCGGTGCGCATACTTGGCGCATTATGCACATCCAACGCTGTGCCCAAATGGGTTGGATGATACCTACTTAACATCAAAATACTAATTAGTCCACCTTGTCAGTTTGTACATTTTTTCCCCTTTTGTTTTGTTTCTGGCAATAATAACTTCAGGGGGATTCTCTTAATACCGACAAAGTTTTGAATGGATACTTACTTTTTTATAAAACATTTTGCTTATTAAAAAACTATAAGATGGGACCCTAACAGGTCTACACTCCGGGTGAGAGTGAACTCAGGTGATCAATGAAGAGCTCAGCCTCCGCTTTCTAGCCTCCCTGTGATAAAATGGTTTGGAGCTTGCAATAGGGTTGGGGCAATCATATAGGATTAGGGCTTGACGTGACCTGCCGATATGAATCGGTATGAGGCTCTCCACCACCCATCTAGCTAAGTAAGGACCTAAGTAGAGTCTTGCATGTCATGGACTGCTGCAGCCACTTGGGATTCTCCTTAAGGCACACACGGGTCACCACTCCGATGAACAGGTGGCCCCCAAAAATTTTTTGCGGGGGGGTTTTTAAAAGTTCCAGTCGGTGGTATTCAAAACGCCCCAAGCTGACAATAGTGGCATTTTTTTGTAATGCAGCTTATCTACATGTAGAAAGGGTTAATATCCAAAGCCAAAGTTATATACTTTTAATCAACTTTCAATTGATGAGTGTTATGAAAATAATATTGTTTTCTCAAGCAATACTTTGCTAAAACCTATCGAAGATTATTATAGGCTAATAGTAATTTAAGTCCTCACATAATCTACCTTGATTCTTACAGTCGCAATTACATTAGCATTTCACGTCTTTATTCTAAACTTTGGCTTCATATGCAAAGACTCATCTCACTATATGTGACCAGAATGGCATATTTTGCCATCTTGGTAAATTCTTATTGAAACTATTAATGACCAACACAGTTCAACATGACACAATGCGACAGCAAAAGCCGGATATAAAATCAATATCAATGTCATATACCTACAACCTCGTATGTGCCAGTTGTCCACATTTAATTCAGAAGAACAACATGTTCAGACACTCAAACATAGTAGAATAGATTTCAATACAGCATTTCTAGATGCAACTGAAAGTATTTAGGAAACCAGTTTATTAGAATGTTAAATGTCGACTTATAAAATTAATGAATTATTTTATAAAAACCAAACCTTTGGTATTATATAGAATTGTTCGGACTATTGTCCTCATCTTTATGTTTATCTAAAAAAAAAAAAACGTTTTGGTTGATGTACCCCGGCGTTATCTAGGTTGTTTTTTGGCGAATTTCAGGAACTTATCGGCTGCTGGAACTTTCGTATTGAAGTTGGGAAGCCTTCTTGTGAACTAGGGAGCCTTCATAAAGGCTAACTATTTCAATAAAGGCTCCCGTGTTTGACAAGGCAGGTTTCCGGAGAACGAAAGATAAATTTCCAAGATCCGGGAAGTTCCCGAGATTGACAAGAAACACCAGAAGAAGAACGGAGAAGCGGGATGCGTCAAAAACGTTGTAATAGACAACAATGAAGATGAGGATAAATGTCGCTATAGTCAAATAAATTACTAAATTATTAAGTTTTATCTAATAAAAGGAAGAGAAAAAGAATAAAAACTAATTCAGATAGCGTAACTCATTTTTTCAGGAGAAATATTTAAAAAGAAAAACCCTAATATCTGATCATCATCATACAGAATCCTGGGTGTGCAATCAACAATTTGAATTATACGTTCTTGATTTAGAACAACGTTGATCTTATAGAAACAGAATCAATTTTCTTAGCAAGCTGTAAAGGATATCCGGATTTTTCCTATTTGGCTAAAAGGAAATGAAAAAAGAAAATACCGGCTTAAAGCTGGCTTTAATATTATCGATAATGGGTTTTCGTTTCAAGTATTGGTTTAGTCAAAGATAACGCAATTATCATTTCGCGCCTTAACTCTGCTGCCCGAACGGGCAAGATGTAATTCAACTGTTCGAAATATGACACAAAGGTTAAGATTATTGCTGGGGACATAAATTATCACAAATCCATCACATAATAATTCCCGCGAAGATTATTCCATTGTGTAAGTAGACTTATTGTTCATGGCTTTATATTTTCGAATGAAGATACTGAAGTAGATATAGCTAAAAGCAATGACAAATTTATCATCTGATTCTTTATCTTCACATCTGTACAAAAGGTGACACTGGTCCGACACGTTCTAATTAGTCAAATCTTATCACAGTGGATTTTCATTGTAAGCAGTGTTTACTCGTTTCTTGTAGTCTGGCCGGCCAATTGAAAAATCAAAGAATGATGCTGTTAAGCATTGAAATAATGATTTTATAGTCTGGAAAACTTCTAGTCTTCTGTTAGAATGTCTTGGAAAGTTCTTTTTGGCCCAAGGTAAAAAGTGATGAAGTCATTTTTTCTGGACCTTTTGGAGATGATGTACGATCAAGACATATGTTGTATGTCAAGAATACTACGGATACTTCTGGTATACCTGTCTTGACGTTGAAGTATCTATCATATGAGCGTATGCTTGAATATGGATAATACGATGCTTGATAGGTATAATTTTGATTTTTTAGGAGCTGAGGTCCTCATTTTGGTATCTCTCCTGTCGGAGTAAACGTAGAGTGATGGCAATGAAGTGTTTATCTGCTCCCAAATATCTGGAATTTTGGAGTGCCTCACCATCAGAAGTAGCTTTAGTGTCATATCCAGAAGCAACCCTTTTGTAGGGTCTTTACTGCTCTACCAGTGGATACAGTCCACACGTATATCAAGTCCCATCCAGAGGGAATTTAATACAATAATCATTTTGAATATTATTGGTATTTGTCATTCGTTACAGATTCTTTTAAAATTAAATCTGATTAGTCGGAATGATTGATTTATTTTATGTCTGGAATTGTCTTCCTCGCACCCCCACCCATATTCTTTTAATATTTACCTTCTATTAAGCCTGCATTTTTTTTAAGCCCTTCTATATTTTTCTTCTGTTATTAATCTTCATGATATTATTATTATATTTATTATTATTATTATTATTATTGTTTGTTGTTGTTGTTGTTTGTTGTTGTTGTTGTTGTTGTTCTTCTTTCTTCTTCTTCTATTTCTTCTTCTTCTTCCTTCTTCTTTACACTCCGCTCTTCTGCTTCTTCCATTAATTTATCAACATCTTTCTTCTTCTTCCCTCCTTTTCCAATCATGCTTGTTGTTGTGAGGAAACCACGAAAAATACCGCTGATTTACATTAGAAAAAGGATAACTAAATCTAGCAAGTATCCACTAGCGTATGACTTGATTACAATTGAAATACTGAGACTATTACGCCTAGCCCTTAAAAATAATGACGCAATATACTGTAGGTTGTTTCAAATGTTCTCTACCAACACAAAAAACAGATTGACAAAGAGCTGGTATGGACAGTATAATTCGCACTGCATTTACAAGTACATAAAAGTTTACCAGTTTGTTAATCTCTAAAAGTGGCGAGTAAGATTAAATTAATTAAGTTTAGCCTGTCTATGATAACTAAACGGTTACATCGTTATTTTCATTACACCGCTGATTCAGCTTAAGGTCTCGGACTGGTGGTATGTGATTGGATTCCATCTATGGGTATGATAGATATGTTTGCAAACTATTCCAATTCAATAGGATTGTGTGCCCCCCCCCAAAAAAAAAGAACGCCATAAATACCAAAAAAAATTAGATGTAAAACGTGCAATTAATGCCCTTCCCTATCAAGGCTGACATGGCGTTAAAATAAATGCTAGCTATCATCTAAAGTAGATTATAACTACGAGGGTGGAAAAAGATTCTCTCAAATAAAAGACATTGTTTTCGAAAGTTGTTTTGATGAACTCTGAATGACATTAGCACTTTTTTTGTCTTGCCCTTCGTTCACTTTTTTGATAAACTGAATAAAACTTGATCATCATCATCATCATATCATCATCATATATGTCGCGTAATTAGCACGGATATCCATGACAATCTCTCGCCAACCCTCCCTATCATTCATTATGCCAGATAGGTCCTCTGCGCAACATCCAGTATCTCGCATAGTTGGTCAATGTAGGTCCTTGGTTGGCCGGCCCACATTAGCATGTCCATGTGTTGGCCTCCATAGGAAGACGACGCTTATGAGCTCGTCCTTGCTTCTCCAGCAGTGTCCAGTATATTCTGTCCGTCTCACTCGGATGGTTTGTGAGATGGGGAGGGGTAGTTGGCCATAAGGCTGCCTTCCGTGTGGGGAACTGTTTCCGCCGACTTGTTCAAGACCGCACGCAGCACTTCTTGTGATGTGGTCCCATCTAGCTTATTTCTCAGGCGCTTCGTTAGGATCCAAGTGTGGCAGCCATACAGCAGTACTGATATAAACTACAACCTGGAAGAATTGCGCTTTAACTTGTCGGTGAGATCGGAATTTCCATATGACTGATAATTTGTTTTTGGCCGACATAACTTTATAGAAAATAAAATAAAATAAAATGTGGAAAAATCACCGAGAAGAGATTTGGCATTGTTTAGCCGTTACTTGATAGATATCTTATTATAATGGAGGATTGTATGTTTTTTCCTGTCTGTAACCGAAACTATATTGAACTATACAAATCACAATTCCCTTTTGTTATCTGCATCCATTCTCATGATTTTATTTTTATTAAACCTCAAATTATTATTAAAATTGTTTTACATCATTAAGACTGTTGACCATATCTACATACAAATAACATGCAGTTGTATTTATATATACAACAAACAGCGGTTTACAGTGTGAATGGGAAGGCTAATTTGCATATTGATATTTAAAAAATTGATTTTAATAAAATATGTGCTTAATATTATTGATTTCTAATTGTTTTTAGTTTTATCTTATTGAATATGAGCAAAATTCTCTTCAATAAATCTTAAAAGAAAATCCCTTAACAAAAAAAAAAAAATAACTGTAATATTATTCTTTACTTCCTATTTTAAACTAAATAGTTAAATTAGGAATAGTGAGTAATTGAAAATGGTGGAAAAGTTAGTTTCAAAGTTGTTCTATTTTTCAATCATACCCCCTCTGTTCCAAATCTTTATTATCTGCATTTTATTCGTTTCATTGGCCTTTCTAATTTAATATGATATTTTATTATATTAAAACTTAAATACTTGCACTCGCGGAGGTTGCATATATTTTGCTAGTATTTTAAATGCTTATAGGGACGGTTTAGTTCAATCGGTAGAGCATTTACCTAGGAATTGCAATTTTCAAGGTTTGATACTGTTCCCTACCAACTCAGCACGTGAGTAGAACGGATTGGCTAATCTGATCTGTGCACTAAAGCATCTGGGACCTGACCGTAGATGTGGTGCTCCACTTCGGCAATGCCAGGAATTTGTGCCGTACTATGGTATACACGGATTCAGCTGTTAGAAGTATAGGCTTCTCAATGGAAATGACATTTATCACTATTTTGTCGTTAACACCTGAAAAGAAAAAAAAACTTGGCAAGTTGAAAGACCCAAGATAACAAAAAAGTCGGTTTAATACTTTTAACCTATTCGTCAAATTCGGAAATGCAAGTAAATAATTTACTTAGTTTATTCACAAATAAAAAAAAGGAAAAGAGAACTCGGATATAAGGGAGATAAGAAAAGAGATTTCCTAGAGAAAGGTTACAAAGGAAAATAAGAAAAGAGAGAAGTGATAAAAAGAGTGATTCAAAAGAGATTTTATTTATTTATATTTGAAATCTAAATTGTTACATTGGGAAAAAGTTTATAATGATAGGAAAATGTTTGGTTTCTTAGTTAAACCTTGTGGGGTTATTTATGCCATAGAACCCGGATTTTGTTTATTAATTGTTAATAGGTATTCAAATTTTAAAATCATTTGTTAAACATACTTTTTAAACATATTTGTTCTATTTAACTGATAGATGGACTCTAACAGGTACACGCCACTCGGATGTGAGAGGACAGGAATAATGCTATGAAGGGGCATTTAACACACTCTGAGATTAAAAAATGTGACTTAACGTTAGATGAAGTTTAACATCATAACAGGAGGTAAGAGGAAATAGGTTAAATCGAGACGAAGCTTTCTTGTAATTGAAAAAGTTGTGGCTTTGGCCAACTAATGATTGGTTTGTAGTGCAGCTCTTATATCATCGCTTGTGGCAGGTCACCGAATCGAATAAAATGGTTGAAATCCTTAGAAAATGTTGTGAAAAAAATTCTGGACGATAAGTTGTACTAGATGGATCACTGCGGAACAACGACTGGGAGGAGGGCAGTCAACACATATGGCTAACTGTGTTCAATGACTATGATCAGAAGATTAACGAGAAACATTTGTCACGATATAAGAATATATATATATATATATATATATATATATATATATAATATATATATATATATATAATATGGGTGCTATATTTATAAGTAAACAGTGCTCAATATAAGAGCTAGAATATTAAATCTTAGTTAATGTAGCATGTGCATGGATTCAATGGCGCCTAGTCCAGTGAACCGGTTCTCTCTGTGCAATTTTTAGACCAACGTTCACTTTCTACACACACACACACACACACACACACACACAAACATATATATATATATATATATATATATATATTAATATATATATATATAGAAACTATATTAGTAGAGAGAAGAGAGAGAGAGATACAGAGAAGAGCAGAGAAAGAGAGACGAGAGAGAGCAGACAGACAGTGAATAAAATGGGTGGGGTCTAAAACATGTAAATTATCCTTTTGAAACTTTGTATCTAAAGAATATGTTTAATGTTAAAAACAATTCGTTTCCTGTAATATAGTATAGTGTTATGAAATCGTTGTATAATTCTCTCTTTTTCATTTCACTTCTAAGAGCCATTTCATTTCCAATGGTGAATTTTTATTGGCATGATCCTGAGGCAATTATTTCCTGTGTGAATCATTAATAGAACAAGATAATTTCCCAATTTGTCAAGCTAAAATGTTAATATAGAATTAATAATCGGAACAGTATTATGAGAATGACAAGAAAATTGACCATTGGCTTCTGGTCGTGGTCAGTTATATTATTTCTAAATAGTGATTTAATATAAGGTTTGCATAAATTGCTGACATTGGTTTGGAGATTCCTTTAACAACCAGAATATTATAATATAGCGTTTTTTATCGATATATAAAGTCGTGGAGAAACTATTGTTGATATCAGACAGACAGCGCTGGACTGAGGAGATTCTTTTTTGTATCTGAGGTAGAGCGCTACACATACCATCAGCTACAGATCATAGTCGTGCTAAACATGCTCTGAGGTATAGAACATGATATGAACTCAAAAACATGTGGTACCTATGGAGGATGCTCTACCGACTTAGTCGGTAAAGAATTCACATAACTCTAGCATGGTAATCTTATCTATGCGAAAATATATGGGATATGAGGGACTCCACATAATAAAAATAACTTCACTGGTGTGCGCTAATAATAATAAGATACTCTCCTTTGCTGTTCGGTTGATATCGACAATAGTCAACTAGCAGATTTTCAACAATTTAATCGATAACTTGACGAGAAGAACATACTTTAATGGTTGAATAATTACCTGTATGTTTCTATCCCATGCATATTAAAATTGAAAAAACCGATAGTTATATCTCTTAAATGAATCTTACTTATAGGCATTATTGTTTTATAAATAATTTAGTAAGCAGTCGTATATATATATATATATATATATATATATATATATATATATATATATATATATATTATTATTATGTGTGTGTGTGTGTGTGGTGTGTGTGTGTGTTGTGTGTGAAATGAATATTTTTGAAAAAAAAACGATGTTTTAATTCGTGAAAGAAACTGTTTCGACCTTTTATTAAAGCGGTCTTCATCAAGAGCGAAATGTTTTGTGATGAAAGACGGTGTGAAGTAAACCGTTACAAACAAAATGGTACAAACGAACGTTCATGTTCGGAGCCGGAATTTTTTAATAATTTTGAATATCTTCCTGTTTCTTGTGTTGTTGACATAGTGATTCGGCCCGACCCATTATATCAATCACTGAGTACTTAAATTATTTGATCCTGCTATAAGGTCTACTGACATACTATGTATCATTTTATGTTGCTTTTGACCTTCTCTATGAAATAGAAGTTCCTTTGATCTCCCAATTTAGTCCCCTATACTACTGAATTATGTATATATTTACCTAGTTCCTTCCAAGAGCTCAATGCGACAATATTTATTTTTTAAACGGAGAATACTTGGATTTAATTCAGAGTTGTCCATCAAGTCCAGTTGTCACACTAGGAATAGACAGCCAAGTCTATCCTACTATTTGTCCATAATTGAGGAGAAGTAAGATCCATTCATTATCAAGGCTATTAACGTAATGTGGAACCACCTACTTCAGGGTTTGAACTCGGGTCACCGATTACGTTTCTGCAACGATAACCGTTACGGTACAAGCGCCTAATGTGCCTCAGCCAGAACGTTGTGTTAATTCCGTATGAAACTTGTTAATCCAATAATAATATCTCTGCTTTATAGATTTTTCATTAGATTTTAGAAATGGTTTAATAAGATATATGATAATTCAAAGCATAATTCAGCACGCAGTACTATATGAATATTTTAAGTTATTTTAAATTGTGATTTTATTGCAAAAATATTAGATATTGACTGAACAATAACGGAAGAACATGTGGACAGTAGTCATAGCTCTAAATTGTCCAGTTTTGACTGAACCATTTCATAAGATTAATATTAACAAAGTCTATTGGTCAAAGGTATTTCGATTCTCTGGCTGAATGCAATTATCCTCTTTTGTTCAGAATAAGCTAACATGTTGATATAAAGCTAATCAGACGATTCGAAGGTGAGTGACACAAAGGTATCCACAAAACTAGCGCGAACACATGTGATGGTTGTGGTAAATGAAGTATAACAGAAAAGAACCGAACGCAATTATGGCTTTGTATTGAATCCCCATTTACGAATCTATATGAGAGCTGAATAAGTACTTACCAAAACTTTTCTTGGAAAAATTCCAATTTATATACTCCCCTTATGTTTTTAATATTCACTAGTATATAAATGCTTAGAAAAGAAAATAGATGTTCAACATAATTGCTTTGTTATTGCATAGGATAACTTTAGAAACTTATAATTAACGATTGAACAAGCAAGTTTGTATAAATTGATTTTAAGCAAAAACAAGTTAAAGGCAAGTAAAAAAGTAGAACATTTTCAAATTGCAGCTACACCTTCACTTATGAGTGATGTGCTTATGAATTATCCGAGTTACGAACTATCACTCGTCGATTATTTCCTTTCCTTGAGAACTAATATTTGAGGTACGAGTGAGCTTCACATAGCTTATGCTAATAAGTTTACTAAAAAGATATAAGTTTGCAAATGTATTAAATAAAATCCAATTACAAAAAAATATTAATGCATATTAATTGAGGCAATGGATACAATGGTAGGGTTACTACAGTTCTAAGTGGCAATGATCTGTAGATTGCAGGTTCAATACTGACCACGGCCGATGATAAAATAGATTACTCAAAAGTATATTTGTAACCGGTGATGGTTAGCGGAAGGAGAACGGTCTGCTCCGTGGATTTAATAGATGGTTCGGTTTGAATTCTGTAAAAGCTCCCAATTAAGACTTGAAGGCTCCCATGTTTGATGAGAAGGTTTCTAATTTAGAGGATAAGGTTCCCGAATTCGACAAGAAACACCTGAAGAAGGAAGAGGACACACGACAACAAAAATTGTGTATATAACAATAAAAATGGACAACTGTCCGAAAATCTAAATAAAACAATTATCAAGCCTCAACTAAAAAGATAAAATAAAATCAGACAAATAGAATATAATAGCAGAAAATGAAATTGTTATATAGCTATGTGAATAACTTTTACATTTCATGGATAAACTCTAAGAAAGTAGAGACAACAGAAATAATATAGGTAGGAATAAAGAAGCACCTAAAGCAAAAAAAAAACCTACTTCAATTTCTTTGGAAGCCGTTGAAGATGTTGACGAATTATATTGTAGAGATATTTATAGACATTGCCTGATATACAAGCATTGAAGAAAAGAGACAGTATGTGGACCCTAAAACGCTTGTGTTTCTTTCTGTCAGTCTCTGTATTTTTATCAAACGTTTTGGCGATATTGCATAACCAGGTAAAAAAAATATCTTGCAGATATATCTTTGTATTTAACGAACGTCTGTTTTATGAGGAAACCCATAAAACATGTTAAAACAGCTGCACTGTTTTCAAACTTATAAATGTTGCTGTGAATAAAAACAAAAGTTGATATCGCTGAGAAAAAAAGGTGATATGAGACAGCACTTGAATTTACGAGGCTTAGCATAGCATTGCGCGGATCGATGTTTTACACATACACTCTTCTTAGGAAACAATTTACTCGCACTTATATGAGGGATGCTCCAAAATGGTTTCACACATTATTATTATGTTCTCTCAAATGTCCAAAGTCTTATTAGATTGTAGCATTGTGAAACGATGTTGTTTGAAATAAAAGCAGTGGAAAAAATGTCCCCGTGGTTATTCAAAGACATTACTTGAAACTCTAAGATTTAGAAATACTGTTACATCCTGGAAAAGAAGCACTGTGGATAAAATCAAATATGTCGGGCGCCATAATTTCTACCAGCTCTAATGCTAACCTGCAATACAGTTGATAGGCAATTTTCATTCATCAATGTTGAATGCAAATATACATCTTTTCTGTGACCGGAGTTCGAACTACTACACTGTTGCAGTCCTTATATGTTAGTCAGAGCATCACAGGGACTCCCTCACACTATTGAATGACACTTTTAAAACGAATTGATGACATTAAAAAATGGCAATATTGTTAATGTTCAGCCGCTATATATATTGTTACATAATTATTAGAGACCTAATATTTTATGTGCAATAGTGTAGAAACAGATGGCGTTTAAAGTGCAGCTGACGGCCTTGAAGATTGAGTGAAAGCTTGACCTCAGTCCTAACCCTATCTTCCGGGGATAGCGTGAGAACCGGTAGAGAGGACCCTTTCTTCCGGTTTAGATAGTAAGTAGTTCAGTCAGTTAGCGACTAGCACCGAGCTCGACGGAGGGTAAGTCGCGTTACACGCGCTCGTCTTCGGCAGATTCTGGTTGGGGATTTAAAAATAAAGTAAGATCAAAGCAAATCGGAGTCTTGTGTTATTTACTTCTAAAACTAACAATACACAGGGCTTCTGATAAAGAGAAATCCCAATAGAAAGACCAGACCCGAAAGTCCCCAAGAAAGTCAGACCTTAGAAGATTCAAGACCAAGACAAGATGTTATAAGATTCTAAAGACGGTCAGAAAGAATAGAGTAAGAAAGAAGTAAGTAAAGAAGAAGGGTATGCAACAATATTACCAGTGTGTTGAATGCAAATATTTTTTTTCTGTGACTGGAATTCTTATCACTTACTACAATGTCACATTTTAGCAGCGTTATGTCACTATGCTCTTAGGACTTCTCACATTCGTATGATATAATCGTAGTCCAGCACGTTACCTAAAATGTCACAGAGACGCCCTCTCGCATTTAGATGAATATTGTAGAAATAATCCCCTGATATTTTAAGAAGCAATAGATACGCTCCGATGCAAGTTCTTGGATAATTAGTGTTGTGGGTGTTTTAAGGGGTCAAAATAATACAAAACGATGGGTAACAAATGTAGGAAATGTATTAACAAAAGAGTAGACAATTACAGTAAAGAAAAGTGGGAATTGCGTCCGACAAATAGAGCTAGGAGCTGACTCGTATTTGCTTGCTTCGGCCATAATTGTTCCTGTTACTTATAGTAACCTCGGCGCATTCCACTAAGTCTATAGGGTATATCACCTATAACAGTTAGGTTTGTGAAATAAATAAAAAACGCCCAAGGTAGTTTTTTTTTTCAGTTTTCCTATTATAAATTTTATATTTCCATTGTTTCCCTCTACGTGTACATGGCAAAAATATCATGAATCATTATCGTGTTAGTATAAGCATTTATTCTAAAACAACTACACAAATACATAATTAAAACAGTTCAATTCTAGTAAACAGTTTCAATTTTAGTAAACTAAACAAAAAACAAAAAAAAGTGACTAACAAAATAAATGCATTCTCTATATAGGGTCAGTTTGAGCGATCTAGCAGTGATGGAAAGGGAAATTGAGTATATCTCGTATCTTCTATTTGAGTCAATCCCCTCAGAGATAATTCCTTGTCGATAGTCGTGACTGATCCAAAGCCGTCTATTTATATTTTGTCGCAAATTTTGGGCACATCACGTGATTGTTATATCCATCACAGAAGTTTCTCCATACTTTACTCTATTCATAGAAATAAAACGTATTTTACTTACCCAATATTATTAAACACAAGAAAGCAAAGCAAAATTGTAAATTTATAGTATAGGAAACAATTTATGTTCGGCTGGCCACGTCAAGCCCTAGCACCTATATGATTTTCCAACCCTATGGCCCTTATGGAACAGCCCCAACCTTTTTTTTATCATATGGGTGCTAGAAGGCGGTGCTGGGGTCTACATGTCCTGGGAATGACGTTAAACTCTATCTGATGGTGAGGTTCCAGATTTGGAGGTTTGGGGAATGTGGAGCACCCTTTCATCACCATTCTCCCTGGTCCACTCTGACCCGGAGTGTAGTACATGTTAGGTCCATCTATGGGTTACATAGAAAACACATGAGTTGATAAAAAAATTGTATATCCATTAAGAATTGATTTTATTTCAAAACTTT
Organism: Doryteuthis pealeii; assembly: GCA_023376005.1. Classification (NCBI taxonomy): domain Eukaryota; kingdom Metazoa; phylum Mollusca; class Cephalopoda; order Myopsida; family Loliginidae; genus Doryteuthis; species Doryteuthis pealeii. Next base: position 65,661,563 of record CM042158.1, on the reverse strand, counting down.
ATCGGCATTAAATGACCCACCGAGGTTGATATGCCGTAAAACAAAAAAAACCAAAAACAAAACAAAAACAAATTAGTTTATTATTATGTTAGAACAAAATTTCTAACTCCTGTCATTTACAAAACATCCATCAATTTGATGAAGGTTTAAATAAACCGAAACGTTTAAGGCGTCGATAAATAAATTCATCTATTTTTGGAAAACTTCGTTTTTTTCAAATTTCTTCATATTGTCGGATTATTTCCATATTTGCTCCCATATATTTATATATATATATTCTTTTTTTAATTTTTTCCTTTGGTGATTTCACGGCATGTTAACACTTGTTGGGTTATTTTATGCTGACAACGTTTTAATCTATCAATTCTTGATGGTATTGAAAATTATTTTCTTAACCAATTTTTAAACAAAGTTTTGTTAACTCATTTTCTTCTATTTTACCTAAAACATCGGAAACCCTAACAGGTACTAACCAAACGGGGCAGAGTAAAAGTTGGAATAATGGTTATGAAAGTGTAATTGACACTTCCCAGGGTGCCAAAACCCTAACACATTCAGCCACCGCGATCTAACACATATATGAAATAAATTGTTGTTTTAATAAATTATGTTTATCTAAATCCAGCTTCAAACATTTTATATTCTTTCCAAGTCGTCTGCCATATCAAGGTAAAACTACCCAAACGCAATATAATTTGACAAATCAATTCTTATTACATTTTAAACAATACAAATTTCTTCGGGTCTGTTGTGCGTGATAGTGGTCTGTCATCTCAAGTACATACTCAATGCCAATATTAGTTGTCAAATCTCTCACTTCTCACATTATGTGATAAATCTATTATCTCACATTCTGTTCTTTGAGTTAATTTTCTCTAATATCAATCACACTCTTCACTATTGGTCTTTGAAACAAGTCAATGGACATTTCATTAACACTTTTAAGAATGTTTTTAAATGGATATGAAAATCAAATCATTTCTACATTTGATCTTGAAGTGTAAATCGACTAAAGCGTACATGGTCGGAAGCACGGAAGAATACTATGTTTTAGGAAAATATTAATCACAGTTCTTGACGGCGAATTGAGACATTTGGCTCATGAAGTATACTGTTTCTTAAGTTATTCGTATCTGTTTGTCCATGGCAGCTGGACTTGAGAAAGAACGCTGAAACACTTGCATAAAATATGTATATCTTGTTCTCGGAAATGGGAAGACTGTGGAGAGGAAGAGAGAGTCGAAGATTATTGGATTGAATCGCAGAGGATGAGAGGAGTCATTTCCGGTTTTTCTTTCAACAGACTTTTGTTCCATTCTAGAATTCCTTAATTTTTTTCCAAGAGCTATCTTCGTCTACTTTCGGTCAGTGTTGGCTCCAATACAACATTCATTAGGTCTTACTCAGTGGCCATATAGAGGATTAACCAAAGAGAACTGACCAAAAAAAGACCGGTGACAAGAAGAAAATAGAGATGGAGAGAGAGAGATTCAGGGAATACGTGCTGTCGTAAACACCTTGAATGATGATGATGATGACTGATGGAAGGAATTCAATTGCTATAAGTTTGAATAGAACTGATCCATTGCTAGAGGGGGAATAAATAAAGAATTATATATGTGATAATAAGCAACCTGGTATAAAAAAAACATTCAAGAAAAGTAAGAAAAAAACAACTTTAAATGTGAAGCATAATAAATCTAGTATGGCAATTCATATTTCGAGGGGATATTTAAGTATTTTACAACAACCATCGCTTGGGGATTGGATAACTGTGAGAACCGCATTTGCAGGCCTGTTGGGAAATTCGTGCAAGGCCTGTATGGATTTCAACACAGAGGAAATATCTTCTTAGCAAGAAAAGACCCGGGAATAAACATATGTATAATATATGAAATTGCCTACTCGCTTTGGGAAATAATATTTAAGCAATATACAGCTATCATCGCTGGAGGGAGAGCCATTGAATCTGCATTTATGGACCTCGTGCTAATACATAAGCCATGTGCATAAATATTGGAATCAATGTAGTTACTCGTGATGATGATGTATTTAGGCATCGAATGAATCAATATATTTGCCGCAAAGTCTGCTCTCGTTTTAGATATTTCATTGAACAGAGGAGATTTTTAGAATACTAAAAAAATCCTGACTTTTGTATTACTAAATAAATATATGAACACTAGAGAATGGATTGGCTGAAATGCCAGAGTAACAAAAAGGTTAAATTGTGTAAACAATTATTGGAATGGTTTATTGTGTTTAATACATTTATAGTGCAATCATTTTTATGACCCTATTGAAACTAGTTATTTTTGTATCCACCTTACCTGTAGTTGGTACGTGGGAAACATTTTGGGAAATTTTCTAAATCGGGGTTTGAAAGGCTTTTATACTTCCACAGGTGCTATTGAAAAAACAAAAAACCTGTGTAGCAATATTAAAAAATGAATGAATAACATTGAATTTGGATTTTTAGCAAGCTTCAGCGGGTCTAATCATGCCTGATGTTTTGCAAGTTTGAAAACTTTGGTTAACTATTAAAATTGTTGCTTAATTCATATACTAAAATCAAGGCTTAAAAACACTTAAAAAGACCTCAAAACAGGCATTTTTCACTTTGTTTTGACGCATGTAAAAAAACTTTAAAACGCTTGTAGAACGCCTTAAAACTATGAAATAATCCAACTGTTGTTTTCTAGTTAGGGGCCAGCCCGTACACCTTACCTGATAGTTGACGTTTTCTAAAGTCCTTCAGTTTATTCTGCTCCAGTCTATTTAATTGTTATCATTCAGTATATCAGTGACAAAAATGTTTTTGATCGTTTGTATTTGGTGATACTATTCTTTAACAAAGCTAGAATGAAAACCTCATTTATTTTTTAACCAGTTATATAAATCAAATTCTTACCTGTACTATATTTATATCTGACAGTTAATTTAGTTTTAAACATAAAGTAAAACTGATTTATTCATTTAGATTCAGGAACATTTTTTGACAAGTTGTTCATTTTCTTTACATTGTTCTTTCTTTGAAAAAGTTTTCCTTATTGTTTTCCTTACTTACTTTAATAAATGATTTATAACGGTTTGTATGAAACAAAAAAGAACTACTATAAGTAGTATTTAGATATTTTCTGTGTGTTCTAAAGGTGGCGGGTAGGAAACTATCAAAGTAGTTTTTGTGTTACGAAAGAAGAGGTCTCTTTGGTTTGAATTTAGAGGGGTTTTTTTTCCTAGACCGGTTGTCATCCAAGTTTAAGAAGCCCAGTCTTCCCTATTGTTTACGAATAACTGAAAGAAAAATTGTATGATTCTAACTTTCCAAAGGGTATCGAGTCCATTTCCTTCGATGGCATTCATTACACAAGGAACATCCGCAAATAATGCACGCAAAATATCATTTGTAAGTCTTATAATGACGGAAAAGTTTCCATTTATAATTATGTATGGAATATTTAGTTTACTACATACAATCAATATATGATTACAACATACACACGCACACAGATATATATATATATATATATATATATATATATATATATATGTGGATGTTGTGTGTGCGTGTATATTGTTGTAAGTCATATATGTCTGCATGTAGTAAACTAAAATATTCCATATATAATTATATATATATATTACTATATATAACTTATACTATAATAGATTTTTGGTATGTTTGTTTTTTTTTTTATAGAAGCAAGTTGAATAAATATATTTATTATATTTCTGCTTGAAGGCAATTAAATAAAATGCATTTGTACTCGAATAAGATTCGATAATTATAGATAAATAAATCTTGACAAGAAAATCCCGCAAAGGATGGCTGCTATGCAGAACACGCGTACAGACTGTTTTCGCGACTTTATTAATCTTCTTCAGCCGATGGAAAACTAACGACTCCCTCCGACAGGATCGAAACCGGGACTTCACAGGCATAGTCAGAGACCATATCCGGTTCCCGGCCGCCGGTACATAGCGAACATCCCTGCGAAATTAACCTGTGTCAATCATGAAACATTATCACGCCCCTGCATAGCAGGCAGTAGATCGTTTTTTTTTTTATATTTATAAACAAACGCCGCGCCGTTTTTAGTTCTTCGGCGAAAGTGAAATAATGATTTTTGGAATGTTTTTTTTTTTTTTTATAGATAGCAAGTTGAAATAAATTATTATTTAATTTCTGCTTGAAGCAATTATAAATGCATGTATCGGATAAGGATTTGCGATAAAATTATAAGAAAATAATCTTGACAAGAAAATCAGCAAAGGATGGCCTCGCCTATGCAGAACACCGTACAGAACTGTTTCGACTTTATTAAGTCTCTTCAGCATGTATACTAACTGACTCCCCTCCGACAGGAATGCGAAACCGGGACTTCACAGGCATAGTCAGAGACCATATCCGTTCGGCCGCGCGTACATAAGCGAACAATCCCTGCGAATTAACCGTTGTCAATGAATGAAACTATTATACGCCCCTGCCATAGCAGCAAAGTTAGACGTTTTTTTTTTTTTCTATATTATCGAATCTTATTGCGATACATGCATTTATAATTGCTTCAAGCAGAAAATAATAAATAATAATTTATTTCAACTTGCTTCTAATAAAAAAAAAACAAACATCCAAAAATCGTTATTCACTTCGCGAGAGCTAAACGCCGGGTTGTTTACTAATAAAAAAAAAAAACGGTCTACTTGGCTGCTATGGCAGGGCGTAATAATGTTGGTCATCATTGACAAGGTTAATTTCGTCAGGGATTGTTCGCTATGCCGGCGGCCCGAACGGATATGGTCTCTGACTATGCCTGTGAAGTCGCCGTTTCGATTCTGTCGGAGGGGGAGTCGTATAGTATACATCGCTGAAGAGACTTAATAAAGTCGAAACAGTCTGTACGGTGTTCTGCAAATAGCGAGCCCACTCCTTCTCGCGCGCGCATCTCTTTCTTCGCTCCAGAGTTATTTTCTAATAATTATCGAATCTTATTCGATTACATGCATTTATAATTGCTCAAGCAGAAATATAAATAATATTTATTCAACTTGCTTCTATAAAAAAAAAAACAACATGCAAAAGATCGTTATCACTCGCCGAGAGCTAAACGGCCGGGTTTGTTTTACTCACAATAAAAAAAAAAAAACGTCTAGCTTGCCTGCTATGGCAGGGGCGTATAATGTTTCATGCATTGACAAGGTTAATTTCGCAGGGATTGTTCGCTATGTACCGGCGAACGGATATGGTCTCTGACTATGCTGTGAAGTCCCGGTTTCGATTCTGTCGGAGGGGAGTCGTTAGTAATACATCGCTGAAGGACTTAATAAAGTCGAAACAGTCTGTAGCGGTGTTCTGCCATAGCGAGCATCCTTTGCGGGATTTTCTTGTCCAAGATTATTTTCTATAATTATCGAATCTATTCGATACATGCAATTTATAATTGCCTTCAAGCAGAAATATAAATAATAATTTTTATTCAACTTGCTTTCTATAAAAAAAAAAACAAACATCCAAAATCTTATATATATAATATATATATATTATATATATATATTATATATGGAATATTTAGTTACTACATCAACAATAATATGATTACAACATATACACGCACACACATCACACATATATATATATATATAGTATAGTATATATATATATATATATCTGTGGGGCGTGTGTATGTTGTAAATCATATTATTGTTGTATGTAGTAACTAAATATTCAAATAAAAAAAAAAAACAAAAAAAAAAACCCATTAATTATAAATGGAACTTTCCGTCATTATTAAAGACTTATCATGATATTTTGCGTGCATTATTTGCGATGTTTCCTTGTGTAATGAATGCATCGAAGAAATGGACTCGATTACCCTTTGGAAAGTTCACGAATCAATACAATTTTTTCTTTCAGTTATTCGTAAAACAATAGGGAAGACTGGGCTCTTAAACTTTGGTATGACAACCGGTCTAAGGAAAAAAAACCCCTCTAAATTAAAACCGAAGAGACGCCTCTTCTCGTAACACAAAACTACTTTGATAGTTCCTCCTACCGCCCACTTTAGAACACACAGAAAATATCTTAAATACTATTATAGTTAGTTCTTTTTTTTTTGTTTCATACAAACCGTATAAATCATTTATTAAAGTAGAGTAAGGAAACATAAGGAAAACTTTTTTCAAAGAAGAACAATGTAAAGAAATGAACAACTTGTCAAATGTTCCTGAATCTAAATGAATAAATCAGTTTTACTTATGTTTAAAACTAAAATTAACTGTCAGATATAAATATAGTAAAGGTAAGAATTTGATTTTATATAAACTGGTTTAAAAAAATTAAATGAGTTTTTCATTCTGGCTTTGGGTAAAGAAATAGTATCACGCAAATACAAAACATCAAAAACCATTTTTGTCACTGATATACTGAATGATAACATTAAATAGAACTGGAGGCAGAATAACTGAAGGACTTTAAAAACCGTACCAAACTATCAGGTAAGGTGTACGGGCTTGGCCCCTAACTAGAAACAACAGTTGGAATATTAATTCATAGTTTTAAGGCGTTTCTACAAGCGTTTTAAGTTTTTTTTACATGCGTCAAAACAAAGTGAAAATGACTGTTTTGAGGTCTTTTTAAGTGTTTTTAGCCTTGTTTTGCAGTATATGAATTTAAGCAACATTTTAATAGTTAACCAAGTTTTCAACTTTGCAAACTATCAGGCATGAATAGACCGCTGAAGTCTTGCTAAAAATCCCAAATTCAATGTTATTTCATTCATTTTTAATATTGCTACAACAGTTTTTTTTTGGTTTTTTTCAATAGCACCTGTGGAATGTATAAAAAGCCTTTCAAACCCGCCGATTTAGAAAATTTCCCAAAATGTTTCCAACGTACCAACTATCAGGTAAGGTGGATACAAAAATAACTAGTTTCAATAGGGTCATAAAAATGATTGCACTATAAATGTATTAAACACAATAAACCATTCCAATAATTGTTTACACAATTAACCTTTTTGTTACTCTGGCATTTCAGCCAATCCATTCTCTAGTGTTCATATATTTATTAGTAATACAAAAAGTCAGGATTTTTTAGTATTCTAAAAATCTCCTCTGTTCAATGAAATATCTAAACGAGAGCAGACTTTGCGGCAAATATATTGATTCATTCGATGCCTAAATACATCATCATCACGAGTAACTACATTGATTCCATATATTATGCACATGGCTTATGTATTAGCACGAGGTCCATAAATGCAGATTCAATTGGCTCTCCCTCCAGCGATGATAGCTGTATATTGCTTAAATATTATTTCCCAAAGCGAGTAGGCAATTTCATATATTATACATATGTTTATTCCCGAGGTCTTTTCTTGCTAGAAAGATATTTCCTCTGTGTTGAAATCCATACAGGCCTTGCACGAATTTCCCAACAGGCCTGCAAATGCGGTTCTCACAGTTATCCAATCCCCAAGCGATGGTTGTTGTAAAATACTTAAATATCCCCTCGAAATATGAATTGCCATACTAGATTATTATGCTTCACATTTAAAGTTGTTTTTTCTTACTTTTCTTGAATGTTTTTTTTATACCAGGTTGCTTATTATCACATATATAATTCTTTATTTATTCTCCCCTCTAGCAATGGATCAGTTCTATTCAAACTTATAGCAATTGAATTCCTTCCATCAGTCATCATCATCATCATTCAAGGTGTTTACGACAGCACGTATTCCCTTGAATCTCTCTCTCTCCATCTTCTATTTTCTTCTTGTCACCGGTCTTTTTTGGTCAGTTCTTTTGGTTAATCCTCTATATGGCACTGAGTAAGACCTAATGAATGTTGTATTGGAGCCAACACTGACCGAAAGTAGACGAAGATAGCTCTTGGAAAAAAATTAAGGAATTCTAGAATGGAACAAAAGTCTGTTGAAAGAAAAAACCGGAAATGACTCCTCTCATCCTCTGCGAATTCAATCCAATAATCTTCGACTCTCTCTTCCTCTCCACAGTCTTCCCATTTCCGAGAACAATGATATACATATTTTATGCAAGTGTTCAGCGTTCTTTCTCAAGTCCAGCTGCCATGGACAAACAGATACGAATAACTTAAGAAACAGTATACTTCATGAGCCAAATGTCTCAATTCGCGTCAAGAACTGTGATTAATATTTTCCTAAAACATAGTATTCTTCCGTGCTTCCGACCATGTACGCTTTAGTCGATTTCACTTCAAGATCAAATGTAGAAATGATTTGATTTTCATATCCATTTAAAACATTCTTAAAAGTGTTAATGAAATGTCCATTGACTTGTTTCAAAGACCAATAGTGAAGGTGTGATTGATATTAGAGAAAATTAACTCAAAGAACAGAATGTGAGATAATAGATTTATCACATAATGTGAGAAGTGAGAGATTTGACAACTAATATTGGCATTGAGTATGTACTTGAGATGACAGACCACTATCACGCACAACAGACCCCGAAGAAATTTGTATTGTTTTAAAATGTAATAAGAATTGATTTGTCAAATTATATTGCGTTTGGGTAGTTTTACTTGATATGGCAGACGACTTGGAAAGAATATAAAATGTTTTGAGCTGGATTTAGATAAACATAATTTATTAAAACAACAATTTATATCATATATGTGTTAGATCGCGGTGGCTGAATGTGTTAGGGTTTTGGCACCCTGGGAAGTGTCAATTACACTTTCATAACCATTATTCCAACTTTTACTCTGACCCCGTTTGGTAGTACCTGTTAGGGTTCCATGTTTAGGTAAAATAGAAGAAAATGAGTTAACAAAACTGTGTTTAAAAATTGGGTTAAGAAAATAATTTTCAATACCCATCAAGAATTGATAGATTAAAACGTTGTCAGCATAAAATAACCCAACAAGTGTTAACATGCCGTGAAATCACCAAAGGAAAGAAATAAAAAAAGAATATATATATATAAATATATGGGAGCAAATATGGAAATAAATCCGACAATATGAAGAAATTTGAAAAAACGAAGTGTTCCAAAAATAAGATGAATTTATTTATCGACGCTTAAACGTTTCGGTTTATTTAAACCTTCATCAAATTGATGGATGTTTTGTAAATGACAGGAGTTAGAAGATTTTGTTTCTAACATAATAATAAACATAATTTTTTTTTTGTTTTGTTTCTTGGTTTTGTTTTGTTTTACGGCATATCAACCTCGGTGGGTCATTTAATGCCGATAAAGTTTTGAAATAAATCAATTCTTAATGGATAATACAATTTTATTTATCAACTCATGTTTTTCTATGTAACCCATAGATGGGACCCTAACAGGTACTACCACTCCGGGTCAGAGTGGACCAGGGAGAAATGGTGATGAAAGGGTGCTCCACATTCCCCAAACCTCCAACACTGGAACCTCACCATCAGATAGAGTTTAACGTCATTCCCAGGACATGTAGACCCGCAGCCACCGCCTTCTAGCACCCATATGATAAAAAAATATGGTTGGGGCTTTCCATAAGGGCAATAGGGTTGGAAAATCATATAGGTGCTAGGGCTTGACGTGGCCAGCCGAACATAAATTGTTTCCTGAAGTACTATAAAGTTTACAATTTTGCTTTTGCTTTCTTGTGTTTAATAATATTGGGTAAGTAAAATACGTTTATTTCTATGAATAGAGTAAAGTCATGGAGAACCTTTCTGTGACTGGATATAACAATCACGTGATTTGCCCAGAAACGTTTGCGACAAAATTAAATAGACGGCTTTGGATCAGTCCACGACTAGTCGACAAGGAATTATCTCTGAGGGGATTGACTCAAATAGAAGATACGAGATATACTAAATTTCCCTTTCCATCACTGCTAGATCGCTCAAACTTGACCCTATATAGAGGAAGTGCATTTATTTTGTTAGTCACTTTTTTTTGTTTTTGTTTAGTTTACTAAAATTGAACTGTTTTACTAGAATTGAACTGTTTTAATTTATGTATTTGTTGTAGTTAGTTTTAGAATAAATGCTATACTAACACGATAATGATATCATGATATTTAGTGCCATGTACACGTGAGGGAAAACAATGGAAATATAAAATTTGATAATAGTAAAACTGAAAAGAAATGAAACTACCTTGGACGTTTTTTATTTATTCACAAACCTAACTGTATCAGGTGATATACCCTATAGACTGTAGTGGAATGCGCCGATGGTTACTATAAGTAACAGGAACAATTATGGTCCGAAGCAAGCAAATACGAGTCAGCTCCTAGCTCTATTTGTCGGACGCAATTCCCACTTTTCTTTACTGTAATTGTCTACTCTTTTGTTAATACATTTCCTACATTTGTTACCCATCGTTTTGTATTATTTTGACCCCTTAAAACCCCACAACACTAATTATCCAAGAACTTGCATCGGAGCGTATCGTATTGCTTCTAAAATATCAGGGGGATTATTTCTACAATATCATCTAAATGCGAGAGGGCGTCTCTGTGACATTTTAGGTAACGTGCTGGACTACGATTATATCATACGAATGTGAGAAGTCCTAAGAGCATAGTGCATAACGTGCTAAAATGTGACATTGTAGTAAGTGATAAGGAATTCCAGTCACAGAAAAAAATATATTTGCATTCAACACACTGGTAATATTGTTGCATACCCTTCTTCTTTACTTACTTCTTTCTTACTCTATTCTTCTGACCGTCTTTAGAATCTTATAACATCTTGTCTTGGTCTTGAATCTTCTAAGGTCTGGACTTTCTTGGGGACTTCGGGTCTGGTCTTCTATTGGGGATTTCTCTTTATCAGAAGCCCTGTGTCATTGTTAGTTTTTAGAAGTAATAACACAAGACTCCGATTTGCTTTGATCTTACTTTATTTTTAAATCCCCAACCAGATATCTGCGCAGCCCGTGTAACGCGACTTACCCCTCCGTCGAGCTCGGCTGCTAGTTAACTGACTGAAACTTACTATCTAAACCGGAAGAAAGGGTCCTCTCTACCGGTTCTCACGACTATCCCCGGAAGATAGGGTTAGGACTGAGGTCAAGCTTGTCACTCAATCTTCAAGGCCGTCAGCTGCACTTTAAACGCCATCTTGTTTCTACACTATTGCACATAAATATTAGGTCTCTAATAATTATGTAACAATATATATAGACGGCTGAACATTTAACAATATTTGCCATTTTTTAATGTCATCAATTCGTTTTAAAAGTGTCATTCAATAGTGTGAGGGAGTCCCTGTGATGCTCTGACTAACATATAAGGACTGCAACAGTGTAGTCAGTTCGAACTCCGGTCACAGAAAAGATGTATATTTGCATTCAACATTGATGAATGAAAATTGGCCTATCAACTGTATTGCAGGTTAGCATTAGAGCTGGTAGAAATTATGGCGCCCGACATATTTGATTTTATCCACAGTGCTTCTTTTCCAGGATGTAACAGTACTTTCTAAATCTTAGAGTTTCAAGTAATGTCTTTGAATAACCACGGGGACATTTTTTTCCACTGCTTTTATTTCAAACAACATCGTTCCACAATGCTACAATCTAATAAGACTTTGGACATTTTGAGAGAACATAATAATAATGGTGAAACCATTTTGGAGCATCCCTCATATAAGTGCGAGTAAATTGTTTCCTAAGAAGAGTGTATGTGTAAAACATCGATCCGCGCAATGCTATGCTAAGCCTCGTAAATTCAAGTGCTGTCTCATATCACCTTTTTTTCTCAGCGATATCAACTTTTGTTTTTATTCACAGCAACATTTATAAGTTTGAAAACAGTGCAGCTGTTTTAACATGTTTTATGGGTTTCCTCATAAAACAGACGTTCGTTAAATACAAAGATATATCTGCAAGATATTTTTTTTACCTGGTTATGCAATATCGCCAAAACGTTTGATAAAAATACAGAGACTGACAGAAAGAAACACAAGCGTTTTAGGGTCCACATACTGTCTCTTTTCTTCAATGCTTGTATATCAGGCAATGTCTATAAATATCTCTACAATATAATTCGTCAACATCTTCAACGGCTTCCCAAAGAAATTGAAGTAGTTTTTTTTTGCTTTAGGTGCTTCTTTATTCCTACCTTATATTATTTCTGTTTGTCTCTACTTTCTTAGAGTTTATCCATGAAATGTAAAAGTTATTCACATAGCTATAACAATTTCATTTTCTGCTATTATATTCTATTTGTCTGATTTTATTTTATCTTTTTAGTTGAGGCTTGATAATTTGTTTTATTTAGATTTTCGGACAGTTGTTCCATGTTTTATTGTTATATACACAATTTTGTTGTCGATGTGTCCTCTATCCTTCTTCAGGTGTTTCTTGTCGAATTCGGGAACCTTATCCTCTAAATTAGAAACCTTCTCATCAAACATGGGAGCCTTCAAGTCTTAATTGGGAGCTTTTACAGAAATTCAAACCGAACCATCTATTAAATCCACGGAGGCAGACCGTTCTCCTTCCGCTAACCATCACCGGTTACAAATATTTTTTGAGTAATCTATTTTATCATCGGCCGTGGTCAGTATTGAACCTGCAATCTACAGATCATTGCCACTTAGAACTGTAGTAACCCTACCATTGTATCCATTGCTCAATTAATATGCATTAATATTTTTTGTAATTGGTATTTTTATATAATACATTTGCAAACTTATATCTTTTTAGTAAACTTATTAGCATAAGCGTATGTGAAGCTCACTCGTACCTCAAATTTAGTTCTCAAGGAAAGGAAATAATCGACCGAGTGATAGTTCGTAACTCGGATAATTCATAAGCAGCATCACTCATAAGTGAAGGTGTAGCTGCATATTGAAAATGTTCTACTTTTTTACTTGCCTTTAACTTTGTTTTTGCTTAAATCAATTTATACAAACTTGCTTGTTCAATCGTTAATTATAAGTTTCTAATAAGTTACCTATGCAATAACAAAGCAATTATGTTGAACATCTATTTTCTTTTCTAAGCATTTATATTATATCGTGAATATTAAAAACATAAGTGGAAGTATATAAATTGGAATTTTTCCAAGAAAAGTTTTGGTAAGTACTTATTCAGCTTCATATAGATTCGTAAATGGGGATTCAATACAAAGCCATAATTGCGTTCGGTTCTTTTCTGTTATACTTCATTACCAACCATCACATGTGTTCGCGCTAGTTTTGTGGATACCTGTGGTGTCACTCACCTTCGAATCGTCTGATTAGCTTTATATCAACATGTTAGCTTATCTGAACAAAAGAGGATAATTGCATTCAGCCAGAGAATCGAAATACCTTTGACCAATAGACTTTGTAATATTAATCTTATGAAATGGTTCAGTCAAAACTGGACAATTTAGAAGCTATGACTACTGTCCACATGTTCTTCAGTTATTGTTCAGTCAATATCTAATATTTTTTGCAATAAAATCACAATTAAAAATAACTTAAAATATTCATATAGTACTGCGTGCTGAATTATGCTTTGAATTATCATATATCTATTAAACCATTTCTAAAATCTAATGAAAAATCTATAAAGCAGAAATTCATTATTATTATTGGATTAACACAACGTTCTGGCTGAGACACATTTGAGGCGCTTGTACCGTAACGGTTATCGTTGCATGAAACGTAATCGGTGACCCGAGTTCAAACCCTGAAGTAGGTGGTTCCACATTACGTTAATAGCCTTGATAAATGAATGGATCTTACTCTTCTCCTCGAATCTATGGACAAATAGTAGGATAGACTTGGCTGTCTATCCTAGTGTGACAACTGGACTTGATGGACAACTCTGAATTAAATCCAAGTATTCTCCGTTTAAAAAATAAATACTGTCGCATTGAGCTCTTGGATAAGGAACTAGGTAAATATATACATAATTCAGTAGTATAGGGGACTAAATTGGGAGATCAAAGGAACTTCTATTTTCATAGAGAAGGTCAAAAAGCAACATAAAATGATACATAGTATGTCAGTAGACCTTATAGCAGCATCAAATAATTTAAGTACTCAGTTGATTTGATATAATGGGTCGGCCGAATCACTATGTCAACAACACAAGAAACAGGAAGATATTCAAAATTATAAAAAAATTCCGGCTCCGAACATGAACGTTCGTTTGTACCACTTTTGTTTGTAACGGTTTACTCACACCGTCTTTCTATCACAAAACATTTCGCTCTTGATGAAGACCGCTTTAATAAAAGGTCGAGACAGCTTTCTTTCATCGAATTAAAACATCGTTTATTTTTTCTAAAAATATTCATTTCACACACACACACACACACACACACACACACACACACACACACACATATATACATATATATATATATATATATATATATATATATATATATATATATATATATATATACGACTGCTTACTAAATTATTTATAAAACAATAATGCCTATAAGTAAGATTCATTTAAGAGATATAACTATCGGTTTTTTCAATTTTAATATGCATGGGATAGAAACATACAGGTAATTATTCAACCATTAAAGTATGTCTCTTCGTCAAGTTATCGATAAATTGTAGAAAATTCTGCTTAGTTGACTATTGTCGATATCAACCGAACAGCAAAGGAGAGTATCTTATTATTATTAGCGCCCACCCAGTGAAGTTATTTTTATTATGTGGAGTCCCTTCATATCCCATATATTTTACCGCATAGATAAGATTACCCATGCCTAGAGTTATGTGAATTCTTTACCGACTAAGTCGGTAGAGCATCCTCCATAGGTACCACATGTTTTTGAGTTCCATAATCATGTTCTATACCTCAGAGCATGTTTAGCACGACTATGATCTGTAGCTGATGGTATGTGTAGCGCTCTACCTCAGATACAAAAAAGAATCTCCTCAGTCCAGCGCTGTCTGTCTGATATCAGCAATAGGTTTCTCCATCGACTTTAATATCGATAAATAAACGTATATTATAATATTCTGGTTTGTTAAAGGAATCTCCAACCAATGTCAGCAATTTATGCAAACCTTATATTAAATCACTATTTTAGAAATAATACACTGACCACGACCAGAAGCCAATGGTCAATTTCCTTGTCATTCTCATAATACTGTTCCGATTATTAATTCTATATTAACATTTTTAGCTTGACAAATTGGAAATTATCTTGTCTATTAATGATTCACACAGGAAATATTGCCTCAGGATCATGCCAATAAAAATTCACCATTGGAAATGAAATGGCTCTTAGAAGTGAAATGAAAAAGAGAGATATTATACAACGATTTCATAACACTATACTATATTACAGGAAACGAATTGTTTTAACATTAAACATATTTCTTTAGATACAAAGTTTCAAAAGGATATTTACATGTTTTAGACCCAGCCATTTATTTCACTGTCTGTCTGCCCCTCTTTCTTTCTCTGTCTCTGTCTCTCTGTCTATGTCTCTGTCTCTCTGTATCTCTCTCTCTCTATATATATATATATATATATATATATATATATATATATATATATATATATATATATATGTGTGTGTGTGTGTGTGTGTGTGTGTGTGTGTAGAAAACGTGAACGTTGGTCTAAAAATTGCACAGAGGAGAACCGGTCACTGACTAGGCGCCATTGAATCCATGCACATGCTACATTAACTAAGATTTAATATTCTAGCTCTTATATTGAGCACTGTTTACTTATAAATATAGCACCCATATTATATATATATATATATATATATATATATATATATATATATATATATATATATATATTCTTATATCGTGACAAATGTTTCTCGTTAATCTTCTGATCTATAGTCATTGAACCACAGTTAGCCATATGTGTTGACTGCCAACTCCTCCCAGTCGTTGTTCCGCAGTGAATCCATCTAGTACAACTTATCGTCCGAGAACTTTTTTCACAACATTTTCTAAAGGATTTCAACCATTTTATCCGATTCGGTGACCTGCCACAAGCGATGATATAAGAGGCTGCACATACAAACCAATCATTAGCTTGCCAAAGCCACAACTTTTCAAATTACAAAGAAGCTTCGTCTCAGATTTTAACCTATTTCCTCTAACCTCCTGTTATGATGTTAAACTTCATCTAACGTTAAAGTTCAAATTTTTTAATCTCTAGAGTGTGTTAAATGCCCCTTCATAGCAATTACTTCCATGTCCTCTCACATCCGGAGTGGCGCTACCTGTTAGAGCTCCATCTATCAGTTAAATAGAACAAATATGTTTAAAAAGTATGTTTAACAAATTGATTTTAAAATTTGAATACCTATCAACAATTAATAAAACAAATCGTCTATGGCATAAAATAACCCCACAAGGGTTAACAAGAAACCAAACATTTCCTATCATTATAACTTTTTCCCAATGTAACAATTTAGATTTGCAAATATAAATAAATAAATCTCTTTTGAATCACTCATTTTTATTCACTTCTCTCTTTTCTTATTTTCCTTTGTAACCTTTCTCTAGGAATTCTCTTTTCTTATCTCCCTTATATCCGAGTTCTCTTTTCCTTTTTTTTAATTTGTGAATAAAACTAAGTAAATTATTTACTTGCATTTCCGAATTTGACGAATAGGTTAAAAGTATTAAACCGACTTTTTTGTTAATCTTGGGTCTTTCAACTTGCCAAGTTTTTTTTTCTTTTCAGGTGTTAACGACAAAATAGTGATAAATGTCATTTCCAGTGAGAAACCTATACTTCTAACAGCTGAATCCGATGTATACCATAGTACGGCACAAATTCCTGGCATTGCCGAAGTGGAGCACCACATCTACGGTCAGGTCCCAGATGCTTTAGTGCACAGATCAGATTAGCCAATCCGTTCTACTCACGTGCTGAGTTGGTAGGGAACAGTATCAAACCTTGAAAATTGCAATTCCTAGGTAAATGCTCTACCGATTGAACTAAACCGTCCCTAAAATACTAGCAAATATATGCAACCTCCGGGTGCAAGTATTTAAGTTTTAATATAATAAAATATCATATTAAATTAGAAAGGCCAATGAAACTGAATAAAAATGCAGATAAAAAGATTTGGAACAGAGGGGGTATGATTGAAAAATAGAACAACTTTGAAACTAACTTTTCCACCATTTTCAATTACTCCTATTCCTAATTTAACTATTTAGTTAAAATAGGAAGTAAAGAATAATATTACAGTTATTTTTTTTTTTTTTGTTAAGGGATTTCTTTAAGATTTATTGAAGAGAATTTTGCTCATATTCAATAAGATAAAACTAAACAATTAGAAATCAATAATATTAAGCACATATTTATTAAAATCAATTTTTTAAAGATCAATATGCAAATTAGCCTTCCCATTCACACTGTAAACCGCTGTTTTGTTGTATATATAAATACAACTGCATGTTATTTGTATGTAGATATGGTCAACAGTCTTAATGATGTAAAACAATTTTAATAATAATTGAGGTTTAAATAAAAATAAAATCATAGAGAATGTGATGCAGATAACAAAAGGAATTGTGATTTGTATAGTAATATAGTTTCGGTTACAGACAGAAAAACATACAATCTCCATTATAATAAGATATCTATCAAGTAACGGCTAAACAATGCCAAATCCTTTCTCGGTGATTTTTCCACATTTATTTTATTTTATTTTCCTATAAAGTTATGTCGGCCAAAAACAAATTATCAGTCATATGGAAATCCGATCTCACCGACAAGTTAAAGCGACAATTCTTCCAGGTTGTAGTTATATCAGTACTGCTGTATGGCTGCACCACTTGGATCCTAACGAAGCGCCTTGAGAATAAGCTAGATGGGACCTGCACAAGAATGCTGCGTGCGGTCTTGAACAAGTCGGGGAAACAGTTCCCCACACGGAAGCAGCCTTATGGCCAACTACCCCTCCCCATCTCACAAACCATCCGAGTGAGACGGACAATATATACTGGACACTGCTGGAGAAGCAAGGACGAGCTCATAAGCGTCGTCTTCCTATGGAGGCCAACACATGGACATGCTAATGTGGGCCGGCCACCAAGGACCTACATTGACCAACTATGCGAGGATACTGGATGTTGCGCAGAGGACCTATCTGGCATAATGAATGATAGGGAGGGTTGGCGAGAGATTGTCATGGATATCCGTGCTAATTACGCGACATGATGATGATGATGATGATGATGATGATGATGATGATCAAGTTTTATTCAGTTTATCAAAAAAGTGAACGAAGGGCAAGACAAAAAAAGTGCTAAATGTCATATCAGAGTTCATCAAAACAAGTTTTCGAAAACAATGTCTCTTTAGTTTTGAGAGAAAGCTCTTTTCCACCTCCGTAGTTATAATCTACTTTTAGATGATAGCTAGATTTATTTTAACGCCATGTCAGCCTGAATAGGGAAGGGCATTAATTGCACGTTTACATCTAATTTTTTTTGTTTTATGGGTTCTTTTTTTTGGGGGGGGGGCACACAATCTATTGAATTGGAATAGTTTGCAAACATATCTATCATACCCATAGATGGAACCCAATCACATACCACCAGTCCGAGCCTTAGCTGATCAGGGTGTAATGAAAATAACGATGTACCGTTTAGTATCATAGACAGGCTAAATCTTAATTTAATTTAATCTTACTCGCCACTTTTAGAGATTTAACAACTTGGTAAACTTTTATGTACTTGTAAATGCAGTGCGAATTATATTGTCATACCAGCCTCTTTGTCAATCTGTTTTTTGTGTGGTAGAGAACATTTGAAACAACCTACAGTATATTGCGTCATTATTTTAAGGGCTAGGGTAATAGTCTCAGTATTTCAATTGTAATCCAATCAATACTCTAGTGGATACTTGCTAGTATTCTAGTATCCTTTCTAATGTAATCAGGGTATTTTTCGTGGTTTCCTCACAACAACAGCATGATTGAAAAGGAGGAAGAAGAAGAAAGATGTGATAAATAATGGAAGAAGCAGAAAGAGCGAGTGTAAAGAAGAAGAAGAAGAAGAAGAAGAAGAAGAAGAAGAAGAACAACAACAACAACAACAACAACAACAACAACAACAACAATAATAATAATAATAATAATAATAATAATAATATCATGAAGGATTAATAACAGAAGAAAAATAATAGAAGGCTAAAAAAATGCAGGCTTAATAGAAGGTAAATATTAAAAGAATATGGGGGGGGTGCGAGGAAGACAATCCCAGACAATAAAATAAATCAATCATTCGACTTAATCAGGTTTAATTTAAAAGAATCTGTAACGAATGACAAAACCAATAATATTCAAAATGATTATTGTATTAAATTCCCTCTGGATGGGACTTTAAATACGCTGACTGTATCCACTGTAGAGCAGTAAGACCCTACAAAAGGGTGCTCTGGATATGACACTAAAGTACTTCTGATGGTGAGGCTCCAATTCCAGATATTTGGGGAGCAGATAACACTTTCATTGCCATCACTCCTACGTTTACTCCGACCAGGAGAGATACCAAATGAGGACCTCAGTCCTAAAAATCAAAATTATACCTATCAAGCATCGTAATTATCCATATCAAGCATACGCTCATATGATAGATACTGTCAACGTCAAGACAGGTATACCCAGAAGTATCCGTAGTATTTCTTGACATACAACATATGTCTTGATCGTACATCATCTCAAAAGGTCCAGACAAAAATGACTCATCACTTTTTAACCTTGGCAAAAGAACTTTCCAAGACATTCTAACAGAAGACTGAAGTTTTCCAGACTATAAAATCATTATTTCAATGTTAAAGCATCATTCTTTGATTTTCAATTGGCCGGCAGACTACAAGAAACGAGTAAACACTGCTTACAATGAAAATCCACTGTGATAAGATTTGACTAATTAGAACGTGTCAGACAGTGCTCACCTTTTGTACAGATTGAAAGATAAAGACATCAGATGATAATTTGTCATTGCTTTTAGCTATATTCTACTTCAGTATCTTCATTCGAAAATATAAGCATGAACAATAAGTCTACTTACACAATGGAATAATCTTCGGGGAATATTATGTGATGGATTTGTGATATTAGTCCCCAGCAATAATCTTAACCTTTGTGTTCATACGAACAGTTGAATTACATCTTGCCCGTTCGGGCAGCAGAGATTAAGGCGCGAAATGATAATTGGTTATCTTTGACTAAACAATACTGAAACGAAAACCCATTATCGATAATATAAGCCAGCTTTAAGCGGTATTTTCTTTTCATTTCCTTTTAGCCAAATAGGAAAATCCGGATATCCTTTACAGCTTGTAAGAAAATTGATTCTGTTTCTATAAGATCAACGTTGTTCTAAATCAAGACGTATAATTCAAATGTGATGCACACCCAGGATTCATGATGATGATGATCAGATATAGGGTTTCTTTTTTAAATATTTCTCCTGAAATAAATGAGTACGCTATCTGAATTAGTTTGATTCTTTTTCTCTTACTTTTTTAGATAAAACTTAATAATTTGTATTATTTGGACTAATATGACTATTTTCCTCATCTTTATTGCTATCTCCACAATATTCCGACCGATTGGTTCTCCGTTCTTCTTCTGGTGTTTCTTGTCAATCTCGGGAACTTCCCGGATCTTGGAAATTTCTCTTCGTTCTCCGGAAACTCCTTGTCGAACACGGGAGCCTTCATGTAATAGTTAGCCTTTATGAAGGCTCCAATGTACGACAAGAATGTTCCCAACTTCAATAAGAAGGTTCCAGAGTCCGATAAGTTCCTGAATTCGCCAAAAAACACCTGGATAACGCCGGGGTACATCAACCAACACGTTTTTTAGATAAACATAAAGATGAGGACAATAGTCCGAAAAATCTATATAATACAAAGGTTTGGTTTTTATTAAAATAATCATAATTTTATAACTCGACATTTTACATTCTAATAAATTGGTTTCCTAAATATTTTCAGTTGCATCTAGAAATGCTGTATTTAAATCTATTCTACTATGTTGGAGTCTGAACATTTTTGTATGTCTTTCTGATAATATGTGACAACTGGACATATCGAGGTTGTAGGTATATGACATTGATATTGATTTTATTTCCGGCTTTTGTGTCGATTGTGTCATGTTGAACTGTGTGGTCATTAATAGTCAATAGAATTTACCAGATGGCAAAATATGCCATTTCTGGTCACATATAGTGAGATAGAGTCTTTGATATGAAGCCAAAGTTTAGAATAAAGACGTGAATGTAATGTAATTGGACTGTAAGAATCAAGGTAGATATGTGAGGACTTAAATTACTATTAGCCTATAATAATCTCGATAGGTTTTAGCAAAAGTATTGTGAGAAACAATTATCATTTCATAACACTCATCAATTGAAAGTTGATAAGTATATAACTTTGGCTCTGGATATTAACCCTCTACATGTAGATTAAGTGCATTACAAAAAAATGCTACTATGTCAGCTAAGGCGTTTGAATACACCGACTGAACTTCTGCAGTGGAGTAAAACACCCCCAATGGGGCCACCTGTTCACCGTGAGTGGTGCCCGTGGTGCTTAAGGATGGAATCCAGGTGGCTGGACAGTCCATGACATGCAATACTCTACTTAGGTCCTTACTTAGGCTAGATGGGTGGTTGGTGAGGCCTCATCCGATCAATCGGCTGGTCACGCCAAGCCCTAATACCTATATGATTGCCCCAACCCTATTGTAAGCTCCAACCTATTTTATCACATGGGTGCAAGAAAGCGGAGGCTGAGCGTCTTCATTGATCCCTGGTTCACTCTCACCCGGAGTGGTAGTACCAGTTAGGGTCCCATCTATAGTTTTTTAATAGCAAAATGTGTTTATAAAAAAAAGTGAGTATCCATTCAAAACTTTGTCGGTATTAAGTGATCCCCCTGAGGTTGATATGCCATAAAACAAAACAAACTAAACCAAACCAAACAAAAATGTGTTCCCTTATTCGTAAACACAATTAGAGTCCTTTTTTATGCATCGGGAAAGATGTACAAGGGAGTTGGGATATCTTATTAGGCAGGATCTTATTGTCAAGTGTTGGTATTTATCTAACCCATTCGCTACGGTTAGGCTGTGACAGGATAGGTATTTTAAACAACGCCTTCATCACCGGTAGAAGTAAACGCAAGGTCACAAGTATGGGGCATCCAGTGAGGAGCACTCGATATTTAGTACTAATTGATCTCTATTTTTAGAATAGGTTGTTTTGATATAAAGATTCTGTAGGGTACACCATTATAGTATATTTCTATTTTATCTGTAAGTTAATTTCCAAAATGGAATATTTCAGTATTAAAAGGGAACATGGAATATCGTAAGTAAAAAAAACCAAAAAAACAAACAACAAAAAATCAACAAAAAAACACCATTTATTTAATTATATAATCATGTCTATAAATATTTAAAAAAAACATGAAATATATTTTTCAAATACTATCTTGAATATTAAACTAAACAATAAAGTAAAGAAAATAATGATACTTTGTCTAATATTAAAACGAATATTCAGATATCACGTAGGCAGAAAAATGTCCGTTACGAAGTACCATTTACTTCAAGTCATCAGTGCTCTCATATATATATATATATATATATATATATATATATATATATATATATATATATAGAGAGAGAGAGAGAGAGAGAGAGAGAGAGAGAGAATTGTAAAGAAAAGGCATAAGAAATGAGCATTTTGCGGTTAGAGATCTATTTCTACCCACAGGTGTTGCTGTATACCTATAAGTTTCATCAGACCACTTTATTGAACATGGTAAGCAGGAGATTCATGGGGCTTTATAGAAATAGATCTATAACCACAAAATAGCCGAATTTTAAACCTTTTACAATTATATTGCTCCGTTATATTCCGCTGTTGGAAGAAAGATTCAACTTAGAATTATTCTAATACCACCTTACTTGGTAACCCACATATATATATATATATATTATATATATATATATATATATATATATATGAGGAAAGAGGATAGGAATAAATCCGACTTAATGTAGTTGAGATGTGAGGAACACAAGAACAGAACTCAGAACCAAAGTGTGTGGGATATATTTCGCTAGAGCTTTGAGCTTGGTATCATCAATATTTTTATTGAGTATTAAAGGTATCATATAAGTGTTTTATAGAGGGAAAAGTAAACGAGGGGGTGGATGGGAGAAGAGGTCAAGTGGGTGGGTTAGTGCTTGTGAGGAAAGAGTTTGATGGGTCAGATGGGGATCATTAGGAAGAAAGGGAAGGAGATCAGATAAGATAGTGGAAAAATACATTTTGGAAGGGGTGAGTTGGTAGCGGCGGAGGGTCAAAGAAGTGGTAAAGGGAGTAATAAAAAGGGAGAGGATAGGTAGGTGTGATTTAGGAGGAGTTGGTCAATCAGTGTGAGGGAAGGAGGTGAGGGGAGGAAGTTTGGTTACTGAAGGGGGTTGGGGAATTAGAAGAAGTGGGAAAAAGAGAAGGCAAGGAAGTGTGAGGAAATGAGGAGACAATTTAGGTTGGGATGAGGAGATAAATTTTGATACATAGGCAAAAAAGAGGGATGAAAGAGGAGGTAGAGGCGGTGGGATTAGGTCAGTGAGGGAGGAGAAAGTCAAATTTATGGGGGATTTTTTTTACCCATTTTCAATTTTAATTCAAATGTTGTGTTCACGTGTGATAGTTTTGCGATAGATAATCAATAAAAAGACTGATGATGCCGAGCTCAGAGCTCTAGCGAAATACATCCCACACACTTTTGTTCTGATTTCTGTCCTTGTGTTCCTCACATCACTACTCCATATATATATATATATATATTATATATACATATATATATATATATATATACTAGAAAAGACGTGACCCGTTGGTTCACCCATTGTGATCGGGTTACATTGTTAAAAAATCACAATAATGTAATTTATTTTTAATACATCTTAAATAATTTTTCGGTCCATTTTGTGAAAATTTATCGTAGACATGACCGTTAACGCTGTCTAAGCTGACGTAAAATATGTATTTTACAAAATAAATTTACCCCCAGCCCGATTGAAAAAAATTATCAAAAATCAGGGAATTTTTCAAATTTAATGACATTTTCAGTGTAGATTTATCAATAAATGAATTTTATAATGCATTACTTATTTTATTTCAAAACTTTCTGACTTAATTAAGTATTTCTGCTATGTTAAATTAACATTTAAAATTCATTTATAATATGAAACGCCTAATTTTAAGTTTCAAATTTCCTATTTTTAGACTCTAAAAACAAATATCTAGTTATTAACTACTTTAGATTTTATCTAATAATTTTTTTAGAAAAACTATATTGAAAACTTAAGACCCTTCCTTTTAAACAGAACAAATATCGTCGAATCCTGTCCTTTTTGTCGCATTCTAGATTAGGTACATACATATAATTCTACATTGGGTACCTCACGTGGTGTAATGGTTAGCAAGCTAGATTCGCAAACCATTTTGAGAGAGTTCGATTCTCATAGCGCGCATTATACTTCTGGCCTTGTGCCACATCTAAGCTAAGCTTAGTAAATAACTATATACAGTTATACATAATTCACATTTTCGCCTAATCATCAATCCATAACTGACGAAGACAAATTGATTTTCTAAGACAACTGGAACTGAAACATGCACCCGGTACAACAATCCCACTTTGTGCTCAGTCGGTTGAGCGTTCGGCTAGAAACCACAAGGTTCCTTGTTCGATTCCGGCCCTCGCTAACTCAGCGTATGAGTAGCACAGGGATATATATAAGTAAGGAGCTAATGGCAGGTGCAGCGCTCCACCTCAGACGCAAAAATAATCTCCTTGGTCTAGCGCTAGTGAAAAGGGGATAGACTCCCTCGCTGATAGGCTGATACCGACTTTAGGCCACCCAACAACTTATAATGAAATATTTGAACAGATAAGCCGACTTTTTCCTCTTAAGGAATTGCAATCATGTATCAGTTACCATCGTAAGAAACGTAATCGGCGACCCGGGTTCAAATCCTGGACGTAGATGTTTTCACAGTAATGCCATTGAGAAAGGCATGAATCCATATCTGCTCCCCCCAGCTATGGACACGCAGTACATTTCTGTGAATTATGTAAACAGTAGGTTATCTCAAAGTTCCAGCTTTGTGATTGTTTTACACCAGCCTTAACTGGTGGTCGTTCACTGAAGACTGAGTATCTCCAGGACTCTTCTGAGTATTCTAACCGATCTTAACAATGCTGTTATTTTGAAGATTACAATTCTCCCTCTGATTTACAATTTATTGTGTCTTTTATCAAAAGAAAAAATTGAGAATAGTTTCAAAGGCACCAAACACCAATTGATATCACTCTTATACTCATGTTTCACAATGTATTTCCCTTTTATTAACCATGTCCATTCCTTCTCGTGTGCATTCTCACCTATTTTTCGCTTGAACTATCCACATAGTTTTTTTTCTTCTCATTTTTGCTTCATGATTGTTTTTTTGTTCATATGTTTTAATTATTGTTATTGGATTCTGTAATTAGTCTTTCTTTGTTTTTTTTTTACTGTAGTCTTCGAGTCTTCAAATTGTCGCATCTACGCAGTTCCCAATGCTGGCGAGAATCAACTTCACTCAGTTTAAATATCAAAGTTGTGTCATCTCCTTCCCGTGACTGAAGAGTTGAGTACATACATTTCTCTCAATATTCGTACACGTGTTCAATATGCGAGTTATAATCATGTAACTGCATTAATTATAAGATTTTGGTTTGGCAATATCTTCGTAAATATTCGCGAATTTATCTTATCTTTTAATCATTTTTTTTTTTGTAACAAATAAATCCAAATTTCGGCGAGGCTACAAGCAATCCAATTAAATGTCATTCATTGAATGTGTGAATATTTAATAACCGCATTAACATTCCTGCTGAGTCATGGGCAAAAAAATAAAGCAGGTGTTTAATTATGGAAGAAATATAAAAGACAAATATATAGAATGGGTTGGGTGCCTTGCGTGCAATACTGGTTGGTAAATTAGACTACCAAGTCATTTCTAATGAGATCGTACACACCCATCTACACACATGTCTCTTAATTACGGCTGTGATCACACACACACACACACACACACACACATACACACACTCACTCACACACACACATACACACACTCTCTCTCACACACACATACACACACTCACTCACACACACACATACACACACTCTCTCACACACACATACACACACACTCTCACACATACACACACACTCACACACACACTCACACACAGACACACACACTCATACACACACATATACACACACATACACACATACATACACACTCACACACTCACACATACACACACACACATACACACATACCCCACACACACAGTCACACACCCACATAAACACATCCTCACACACATACACACATACACACACACATACACACACACTCATACACACACATATACACATACATACACATACACACATATACACACTCACACACACATACACACACATACATACACACACACACACACACACACACACACACACGCACACCGATGCTTATATGCTCGCACCGATACACATACATACATGAAAGCTGCGCCTGTACGCATACATAGTATAAAGTAATGTCATTTTTTGCGTCTGAGAGGGAGCACCACATATACCATAAGCTCCCCGATCTACCGCACAAATCCAAGGCTTGAAACCCACCCACTGAGTTGACAAGGGCTAGTACCGAGCCCGGTAGCTTCTTAACCATGCGAATGCTCTAACAACTGGACTAAAAGAGCCCATACATACTAGACGCATATCAATTATTGCACCTGGATATGTTAATCTAGAGTCAGAATGTCTTATATATATATACACCAAGCAGTTTTGCATAATTTATCTCTCCTAGATAGGACATGTGCCAAGTTTAGCATCAATAATAAGGAGTCGTTCTACTGTTTTGTATCAAGGTGAGACTCATTTTTTTACGTTCCTCAAACAAGAAAACCACTCCTTACTTTTCCAGGAAAAACGGATCCCCGGAGAGATACCCTACCCTGATAATCAGAGTCCTCTATATAGTCCCCCGTAGCCAAAGTAACACATTTGTCTAGGACCAGAACATAACTTTGTTGCCTCCGTAACAATAAACGCCTGAAAAATATGAATCTCTTCATAGACCTCTCCATAAATTTCTGATAGATATCTTTGAAGACATAATGCACATTTTCCTAGGTAAAATATATTTTCAACTTCCTATTTGAAAAGTGCATAACATCTAACAATATGTTCAGATTTGTTTGAAGTTTACAGGAAAGTATATCAATATATTACAATAGCGTTTACTGTCACTAATGGTGTATTTGGTTTTCAATGGAAAATTGATACTAAGTGACACTTATTCTTATTTTGGTAACTTGAAAATATCGGGTAAATTTATGCATAGAAACATTGCCATGTGTAAAATATCTGTCATAAAATACTAACAGAATTCAGATACCTAGGTAGTAATATCTCATCCACAGAGAGTGATGTTAATACACGAATAGGAAAGGCATGGTCAGCCACAAACAGATTATAAGTCATATGGAGGTCTGATCCCACTGACAAGTTAAAGAGACGATTCTTCCCGGCCGTGGATATATTTGTACTGCTGTATGGCTGCACTATTTGGACCCTAACGAGGTGCCTTGAGAACAAGCTGGATGGGACCTGTACAAGAATGCTGCGTGCAGTCTTGAACAAGTTGTGGAAACAACACCCCACAAGGAAGCAGCTGTATGGCTACCTGCCCACTGCCTCACAAACCATCTGAGGGAGACGGACTACGCATGCAGGGCACTGCTGGAGAAGCAAAGATGAGCTTATAAGCAACGTTCTCCTGTGGAAGCCAACACATGGACACCACGAAGGACCTACGTTGATCAACTATGTTAGGATGGTGGCTGCTACGCAGAAGACCTCCCAGGGGCAATGGGTGATATGGAAGGTTGGCGAGAGATTGTCATGGATATCCGTGCTGCTTGTGTGACAGGATGATGATGATAGCAAGTAATGAAACAAAATAATATCAGCAATACAATCAAGATACTTTGTTTCGGAATAGGAAAGGATTTGTCCAAACTTGATCCAGATGTACTCAGTCAACTTTAAAAGTTACATCAATATACGAACTTAAATGATCTAAGAATTGTAGAAAAAAATAATTAAGGAAAGAAAGAAAGTGAATTAATATTATTAACATTGAGGCATTCAGTTTTCTTCAGAGCGAAATAGATGTTACTACATTGCATACTGTTAACTGATATATTCTATATCTTCTTGAATATGATGGCTGAGGTAGATAGTTCAGTTTAATAAGGAAAGAAGCCCTCGGGTAATCACGTCTGGTATCTTGCAAGGAAGGGTATTACATCATTCATATGTAAAAAAAACAAACAAAAACAAAACAAAAAAAACAATAGCAAACATTGAAACTTAAAGTGGAGTCATTTTCTTGCATGTAGAAAATTTACTTGATAACAGGTTAATTCACATTGGAGTTCATTTTTGATAATTGAAAACATACTGAAATTTTTTTTTAATTACATAAAAACAAGCCATAGAAAAAGGTCTCTGAAGTTGTGTTCTTCAGATATTCGATCAGGTGTCGTATTAAATAACACAATATAGCACCTGACTGATTGATAAAAAACATGTTCTCTTTTGTATCCATCATTAAATTATTGATCTGAATCAAGGACTGTTTCCTTGAAGTTATATGGATGCCTTATTTCAAGGTAAGAGGAATTAACCATACGAGCAAAAATATGAGCCCTCCGTCTGTAAGTATTTAAGTTTTAATGTAATGAAAGATATTAAGTTAGAAAAACAAACGAAATTAACCAAGAACGCCTATAAAAAATATTACACTTATTTTAAATATATTTTAATTGATTTCTGTAGGTTGATATTAATACGTTGTAGAATACAACAATACTATTAGAGATCAAGAACAATTAGCTTTTTAAACCCGGTTTTGTTAAATCAGTTTGCCAATTGACCACATAATATATTATGGAAACTTTTATTTCTTAATGATATATAAGACATATTGCAGGACTATAAACGCACTAATAGAATGGGCTGTTTTGAAGCAAATCTAACTCAGATTTTCATATATACATCGTTGATAAATCAGATAAATCTACTTATGATTTTTTGACGATAAATGTACTAATGATTTTGACTATAAATTATATAGTCATTTATAAACTTACGCAATCACTGGGGGTATTGTGACGTAGTTTCGGTTATAAATAGACGCCGAATCTTCATTATAATAAGATATTAAAGAAGTATAAACGAAGATATTATATTTAGATTTTTCAGACTCTCGTCTTCATCTTTACTGTGGTATGTAAAAACACAATGTTTAGGCCGCTGTATCCTCCGGTCTTCTTCATGTTTTTTCCTGTCTATCCGAGCGTAATAATAACCCAATATGGGAAATAACCCAATATGGGAAATAGTTTTGAATAGTTTGAATAGTTTGACTGTTCAAACAAGGTGGTCAAATAATTACGTCATTGTTTTTTTGCACGCCTATCGAGAAGCGTCACGAGAAGTGTCACGATCATTAAAGAAAACATATTTATTGGCGTTTTCTGCACAATTCGAAGCGTAAAATCCAGTGGCTTCAGTCATTTTCCGATATTTCTTATGTTTATATAATTTACTTTAAAAAAGAATTGTGCTACAATGCCTAGAAGACTGGAGGATACCACGGCCAAAACACACACACACACACACACACAATATATATATATATATATATATATATATATATATATATGTGTGTGTGTGTGTGTGTGTGTGTGTGTGTGTGTGAATTTCTTGGTACATAGCATAGTGTCACAACCTGTCAATACCATTGAAGATTACGAATTTGTTTTTGATAATTTCAAGTTACTTGAGAATATTCTCGCTGAAAACCAGTTCGTAGACTCAAATATCAACAGGAATACGTTTAGAACTCTCACATCTTAAAACTAAAGACAGATTATGTTCTTTAATCTTGGTTAGGCAACCGGTCTAGGTGAGGGAAATCTCTGAATTCAAACCCGTTCATTTTCGCTTGATAAATCGACCTCGCGTTGTGGACTAGCCGGACATACCTTGCGTAGAGAGTGAATGTGCTGGTTCAGGACTATTTAAACAAGGCTGTCTGAAAACATCGACTGAGACTGCAAGGATTACAGAACCATTACGCGAACTGTCTACCTCAGGGTATTAGCACTCTGTTGCGAGTTACTATATGACAGGGATGTAAGTTTTTAAGTGCCATCCTTGGCCAGTTGAAAAGGGCTTTAAAAAAGTCCTGTTTATGGAATCCTTTGATGAGCGTATAAGTCCTACCCTGCGTATTGGTAAAGGTCCAGTGATTTACTCCTATGTCCGTCGTCCATGAATATCACAATATCACAATATTATGACCAGTAGGGTCGGTTTAAGTATTGTATCAACCTCAGAGTACTGTTAGTGATTGGCCAAGAGTTAGATCACATGTTTTTGGCCCAGTCTATAAGTAGGAGCTGGCATTCATCACACACCTTATATCCAGAAATTCTCAACAAGGGGCACATGTATTTTAAATGTATTAGTATACTGGATACTGTATGATCTAATATACAACACATTGTGCCACATCCTGCTCGTGCGGAGGGGGTTAGTAAATATATGTGTTATCATATATTGGCAAAATAGTCTGACCTAACCTAACGCATTCAGGCATTTCCTAACATGCCGACTGACATATTTCAATATATCCTCTGACATCTGTTAAGGAAGTCTATTGGCCGACAACAGCTGAGATATAGTCATGTGTGGAATTGAGACGTGAAGGTATTCAATATGGACACCAATGTCTTGGAAAACCCTGTAGCCGACCATGCGTGGCGGTAAAGTATCCTAAACCAAGACAGGTGAATAAAATCTGAGGACCACAGAGGCAAACAAATGAGCACAAAGATAGAAATGCAGAAATTCCAATAGACCACCCATTCTACGCAGATGTGACCTTTCTGACAGAGACTGTCACTCTTGTATCGATCACTTTAATCACAATATACACCGTTCCAGACAGAACTAGAATCTATATCAACCGTGCTCAAATTTGACTGACTGAGGCCACACACACAGACACATAGACACACACACACACACATATATATATATATATATATATATATCTTATTATAATGGAGATTGTGTGTTTTTTTGTCTGTAACCGAAACTATATTTCTACTCAAGTCACAATTCTCTTAGTTATTGACATCACATTCTCCATGATTTTATTTTTATCTAAACCTCAATTATTAATAAAATTGTCTTACATTATTAATACTGTTAACTATGTCTACATACTGACAACATGCAATTGTATTTATATATACAACAAAATAGCGGTTTACAGTGTGAACGGGAAGGCTAATTTGCATATTAATATTAAAAAATCGAATTTAATAATTATGTGCTTAGTATTATTGATTTCTAACTGTTTGGTTTTATTTTAATGAATATAAGCAAAAATCTCTTCAATGAATCTTAAATGAAATCCATTAACAAGATAAAATAACTGTCATTTTATTCTTTACTTCCTCTTTTAACTAAATACTTAAATTAGAAAAAATAACAATGAAAGACGAGAGTGATGGAAGAATAAGTTTCAGTTGTTCCATTTTTTTATTATACTCCCTCTGTTTCAAATCTTTTATTATACTCCCTTTGTTTCAAATCTTTTTATCTGTATTCTTATTTAGTTTCATTAGCCTTTCTAATTTAATACAATATTTTATTACATTAAAACTTAAATACTTGCACACAGAGGGTGCATATATTTGCTAGTATATATATATATTATATATATATATATATATATATATTATATATATATATATAATATATATATATATATATATATATATATATTGTGTGTGTGTGCGTGCGTGTGTGTGTGTGTGTGTTGAAAAAATAAAGTGAGGGAATGAAAATGTTGAATGGACAAACTTGCTCTGGTGATGACCCCTTTTTGTATACTTAAATTTTATATTTCTCTTCTTATTATTTCATTTTATTTTGCATTTAAATTATAAAAGATAGAATACTATGTGTACAAGAACAAATTCTCGCTTGAAACACGTGTCGGTACCCCCAATAAATAAATAATTTTTATCCATTCAACATTTTATTTCCTTCATTTATTTTTTTCAACATAACTGTCAGATTCACTTCCATTTTTCAACTTACACACACACACACACACACACACACACACACACACACACACACACATATATATATATATATATATATATATATATATATATATATATATATATATATATATATATGTTTGAGTTAAGGCACCGTGGACATGGAGACAACACCTGAATACTGACAGTTTTTCATGTGATTTTACGACCAGCTGGAGAAATTTGTAAACAGATTTGCTTAAATACCCCCTGTTTGATCCTCCATTGCGGTAGTAGTGGACTAGATTTTGATTGGTCAATTTTTATGTGAATCATGAAGTTTACACGGATATTTGTATTAAAATGTTTACCGGATACAGTTGTTTAAGGCATTATCTCCCTCCTAATTTACCTAATATCTCCCCTCAGAGAAGGACCAAAAAGAATGTATTTAAGCAAACCGATAAACACATTGATCCTATATTGGGGCGCTGGTAGATGTCGTCAGTGATGTAGTATGCATGGATGACTGTGAAGTTTCGGGTCTTTCAACATCATACTTCTCTCGCCAGGATGAATCTATCAGAGATTATCAAGCTCTGATACACCTATCAAGCTCTAATCAACGTACCAACTACATTTAACACTATATGCTTCGGAATATAGCACCCATATTACCAATATATATATATATATATATATATATATATATATATATAATGAATAGAGAATGAAAAAATGAGAAAAGTATTGGCATGAAAAGGTGCTCAATTCTAATGAAGCAGAGCAGATTTATAATCAATAGTAATATTATGGATTTACACTCATAACTTGGTAATGCAATCATCAGATGAGTCCAATGGTTGAGATCAAAAATCGCTAAAAAAATTACTGGCTTTGAAAATCTCAACCATTTCACGACTGTTTTTTAAGATCTCAACCATTGGACTCATCTGATGATTGCATTACCATGAAACTTCAAGTTATGAGTGTAAATCCATAATATTTCCATTGATTATATATATATATATATAGAGAGAGAGACAGACAGACAGACAGACAGAGACAGAGAGGGAGAGAGACAGAGAGGGAGAGACAGAGAGACAGACAGGCAGACAAAAACAGATAGACAGGCAGACTGACTTAACGGAAGCTGAGAGAGCCAAATATAGACAGTGAACAAAAACATTTTTTGGGTGGGTTATGTTATCTAGTTACACACCTTTTAGCATTACTACCAATTTCCCAATCGAGAATAAACATATACAGACAGTCTGACGTTATTATTCAAATCAAATATACCTCAAAAACTCAAAACGTTCACAACCAATAGTTATCTAATTTGTGAATTTACAAAAATTGACTGACTGAAGTTAGTATGACGATTAAACTAACATTAGCTTAAAACTCCCGAAACTATTTCTTGTCCATCATATAAGTTTAAACATTGGTAAAGGGGAAGATTTAAAAATGCTGAAAATCAGAAAATAACAAATCAGGTAATTAATTTATTATCTATCTATCTCTCTCCCTCTCTCTCTCTCTCTCTATCTGTCTATCTCTCTCTCTCTCTCTCTCTCTCTCTCTCTCTCTATATATATATATATATATATATATATATATATATATATATATATATATAGTGTGAGATGGTCACTGTTTCAGCTTTTGCTGGAATGGCGTACCAAAGGCAGTATTATTGGTAGAGTGCTCAATATAAAATAGAGCTGTTATATAATATAATAAAATAAATATATAAAGGTATTACATATCTATTTATTAGGTAACAAAGGAACATTCACGACCATATTGGTTTCATGCGATGCAATCATCAGGTGAAGATGTGTCAAATGTAAGGAAAATCGAACAAAATTTTAAAACATTTCCGAAAATTCAATAGACATGGGATGTGTATGATTGGATAAAAAGATGTGCGTATGCATGTGGTGGTAATTTGAATGTATGAGAGTGTTATATATATATATATATATATATATATATATATATATATATATATATATATATATATATATATATATATATATTGTATTAGCACTTTGTATTTGTTTTTTCTCAGTCTTAACCCCTGGATACTGTGCGCTTCCAACGATCGTACTCGTACCCACCGTTAAGCCACTACTCATACATTAAAGTATATATATATATATATATATATATATATATATATATATATATATATATATATATATATATAGTAAATGTTATGCTTAAGTAATAGGTACTAGGGATTTTTACTATGAAACAATTATTGCTTAAGGTACCTAAAATATTTTGCATACATGCCTGATACCTAAACTATGAACACCCCTGATCAAGAAGGGATTTTTAAAGTGCGCCAGACAACGG
>CM042158.1:65604491-65619491 GCA_023376005.1 Doryteuthis pealeii | reverse complement strand
TAAGTTTATGCTAAACAGATTCTCCTGGGTTTGTAGCTCAACACCACAATGTACAAAATTTAATAGTTAGAGGAGTAATGGTTTTCGCCGTAGAAAGTAAACACGGCAAGACGAGTTCAAATCCTGAATGAGACGGTCTGTCTTTCACGTAGCGCTAATACTCTTGATAATCCTAATAATAGTAATACTCTTAATAATAAGAAAATAACTTAATAATAGTAATACTCTTAATAATAAGAAAATAATCTTAATAATACTAATACTCTTAATAATAAAAAAATAATCTTACTCTTAATAATAAGAAAATATTCTTAATAATATTAATACTCTTAATAATAAGAAATAATCTTAATAATAGTAATACTCTTAATAATAAGAAATAATCTTAATAATATTAATACTCTTAATAATAAGAAAATAATCTTAATAATAGTTAAATGACTAATAATATAAGAAAATATTCTTAATAATAGTTAATACTAATAATAATTAAATAATATTAATAATACTATATTTAATAATAAGAAAATAATCTTAATAATATAGATACTATTAATATAGAAAATAATCTTAATAATACTAATACTATTAATAAATAAGAAAATAATCTTATATAATACTAATTACTCGTTATAAATAAGAAAATATTCTTAATAATACTTAATACTACTCTAATTAATAACTAATTACTATTAATAATAGAAAATAATTCTTAATAATTAGTAATACTATTAATAATAGAACAATAAGGGCTTAATAAACTAAATACTATTAATTAATGAGAAAATAATCTAATATTGTAATACTCTTTAATAATAGAAAAATAACCTTAATGAAATATCCTTAAACCATTAATAATAAAGAATAAGAATATCCTTAAATCGTTTGCCAAATGATACTCTAATAATCTTAAAATACGAAATATAACTTCTTAATAATTACTATATTACTGATAATAATAAGTAACATATAATATTAATAATAGTAATACTATTAATAGATAATGAAATATAATATGTCAATGAATACCTTAAATATCTGTATTAATTAATAAGAAATAGGTCCACACCATATCTCACTTTATACTCCCTCCAGCTGTGTAATTGAGACCTCGTAGAGGACTCGGCTCTCTCTAGCAATAGTAGCAGTACTAGTGTATTTAATATTCATATAAGTTGAATGATCAATCTATATATCGATACCCAATGGGAGAGATCTCTCTTCAATGTTAGTAGAAAATACTTTGAGCGGTTCCTCTATCTCTCTCCTTCCTCATTAATAGAGCAAATTGCTAATTTCAAAAAAGAACACTTTCTATCACAACAGCGGTAAGATCAATTTAAAAGTTCAGAATGTTATATCTGTTCCCTTTATACAGTGGCTAGAAAACATAATTTAAAGTATACGATAAATGCACTTTTGTTAAAGTTAATCCTATTAAATAAAATTGGGATAGATTTATTCCCTCTCTCTTGGATGCTGCACAAGTTCAATTTTTAAACGATTTACAGCTGTTTTGAATTCAGAGATCCTGTTCTCTCTAGATTGGCCTGCTTATATAATGTGTGCCAACCTAACGGAGAGAAGAGATTACTTTCATCCTTTTCTTCGCAACGGTATATAACGCAGCCTATACGTATAAACGCCAAAATTGCGATATGCTGGATATAGAATTTAGGTCATTCTGAATCCCATTCCCTGACTAGGATAATGGTTACGCTACAAGCGCATGCAAATAGAAAACACACCACACACCACACAAACACACTACAACCACCACACACTACCACCACCAACACCACAAACATACTTATTACTATGATGATAGGTAATAGATTAGATTAGTATAGATAGATAGATATAGTAGTCATAGAGAGACGAGAGATGAGAGAGACGAGAGAACTAGAGCAGGTCAGAATCAGAGAAGAGAGAGAAGACGACTTCATATATAGATCTTCATATTATTTACATACCCTTCTATATACACGGTTTAGTAACCATTCATTACAATATTCTGCACTCATTTAAGACGTAAAGAACAGATTCGATTAAACCCTAAATATTAACCTCTGCATTCATATATATATATGTGTGTCGCTGCAAGATCTCCATTACCCATCTCATATTTGTTTTGAGACGTATCTAAGTACCTTGCGCGCAATCATAACAAAGAATAAACCTTACTGACCAGAAAACAGAAAGAATATATATGAATAGAACCCAAAGATTATAATATGATAAGAATGGTTTATTTATTATAGTGTAATAATTATAGCCTATAATATATACCATCAGTATATATATCATATACTATATTATATGTGTGCTGCTGTCTGCTGCTCGTGTCTGTTTGTATTTACTCTCATTTGGATTGTCTCTCAATCAGTCCACAACATATTTTAAACATCTTTACTTAAACCATTAATGTGATGTGTGTGATTGCATTAGTGTGTGCGCGCGGCCCTTGAAAATGATGGTATAATCGAATCAAGCCTGTCTCACTCACGTTGTTTTTTGGTGTCTATCTGGTATATCAATTATGTCCGATATATCATCTCCTCTCGAACCAAAAATTCTTTTATCTTTGCTACATTCTTCATTTCATCTTTCTTTCGTGTGTGTGTGTGTGTGTAGCATATTACCTCTTTTCTTTTCATTTCTTTTATAATAAAAACAGAAGGCTCCATATATGTATCTGGAGGGATGGGCTTTCTATATAGAACGAATTGGATCGGTCGTTTAACAAAGCGTTTTGCAAGATGATAATAAACTCGATATTATATATATACAGGAAGTGTGTATATGATGTGAATATACATACATATATAATATACAAATACATATACCTGGCCTGCGCTATGTGTGTGTGAACTCTTGCGGATATGGCTTTGCAAAAAAATTTCGGCAGAAGCACACTATCGTGTTTACATACTTCATCATATCGTCTGCGAGGCTTCGAGTGTAGATAAAAGTCACTACAAGGAGGAATATTAACCTACTCTAAACACTCATCTAATGTCCGTTTGGTTCACAAAGAACAACTCCGTAGGGTTAGCCGTATCGCCTGTCAGGCTTTGGACAGCCGGTTTAAATACCACAGCACATAAGGCGCTCTCCTATCTAGTAGCTCTTGATGACGGCCTAATAGGCCGAAAAGTACCATACAGAGATTGATTTTTCTCGGATGTGTTCTTAGCCTTATACATTTAAATAGGCATTCCCGCCTTAATTAAGTTAATTATTAATGATTAATTTTCATAAATTAGGGTACGACTTCCAATTAAGCTCACATATTCTCCCCAAAAAAAATGTATATGTATATATATTATCAAAGCGCGTGTCCAGTGCGATGAGTAGGATGCAAGGAAGAAGATGAGTGTGGTAAAGCGCCAGTATTAACCAGTCAAGAATTCAAAGTTTTTCCTCAGCCGACGCGAACCCAAAGTTGTAAAAACCAGTCTGTCGGACTATAAGTTGAAAGCGAAATAGTGTGATCCATATCTTTTCCAAAGCGTATGGATGAAATGGAAACACGCCTCATACAGGATTTGATCAGACAATATCCCAATTTCCCTACAGATAGTAATCGTTATCGTAGGTGCCTCTTTCTTTTCTTCTCTGTCTGTCTTCTATCTTCTAATGCGCTCTAAGATAATTCTATAACTAACAAGAGTAAATCAAGATTCTGGTCTATTCTTAAGAATAATGGGAATATCCGATGTACTGAGACTACTAACTTAACTGGAGAATCAAGATTTAAACTTAATACAAAAGCCTTGCGTGTCCATTGTAGCTTTTAGTAGACTAACAGACAGACATATACTTACTTCTGGATATTATTTTATCCGGAACCCAGACCAGAACCACACTGCGCCGCTGAGAAGTCATACATCTCTGCCTAGCTTTCTAAACTCGCAAATACTACTTACCTGCAACTCAGACTACGGCAACTGACCTTTACTGAGTGCCCACCTTTAAACCGCGAAGCGGCT
The DNA here is from genome assembly GCA_023376005.1 of Doryteuthis pealeii. NCBI lineage: Eukaryota > Metazoa > Mollusca > Cephalopoda > Myopsida > Loliginidae > Doryteuthis > Doryteuthis pealeii. The sequence continues at coordinate 65,615,499 of CM042158.1, read as the reverse complement.
TGCATATCGGGGCTCTCCGTTCTCACGATTCTATTCCCAGAAGAGCAAAGGTGAGAGTCGACGGTCAAGCCATTGTCACTTCACGTCTCAAAGGCCGACCTCAAGCTGTTCACTGATCGCATTAAGGATTTCAATTATACCTTCAAAAATAATCAAGGGATCCACAGTATACATGTAACAGTAACCATTACACCAGGACCTCCACTTGTCATATGCGTATCAATATTTAGCTTTCTATCAATTTAAACACTTTACGATTACAGGTACATTTGTTTTAAATGACTGTTTTACAAGTTCAACTATATCGCCAATAGCCTATTCAATCCTATAGCGAGTTAAACGGTGACTAAGCATTCCTTTACTTTCTACTCTAATAACAACATCTCTTAAGATGTCTACCTACGGTCACTTATATTGATCTGCGGTGGGTCCAAATCCATTTTCACGCTATTTCAAACAATTCTCGCTCTCTCGATCCATAATAAGACCTAAACGACTAATCTTAATTCTTCGTATCCAGTTTCTGATTGATCACCAAAGTTATGCGCACTACCTCAGTTTCATCGTAAGATCTATGAGCGCTTATGTTAGCCATCCAAACGTCACTAAACATGATTCGACCTACATCAAGGTCAAGTTTGGAGAACGTAGAGGAAGATGGTTTGAATTCGAGAAGCTTCCTTGCTTTCTCTCCTAGACTGGCTTGCTAACCAAGGACTAAACCAACCCAGTCTACCCTAGACTATATATCTTATACTATTATAAACCCCCTCCTACTCATTGCTCAGCACCCCGTCTCGGAGTACGATCAATACTCCAACACGCCACCCGTTGGCTACAACTCACCCAAAACGCAAATGTGGTTTTAAATACGTCAATCCGATCCCGATCTATTCCTATTTCCATCTATGTCCATATAATCGTTATGGTATGTCTTTGATTTTTATTATTATCATCTATATAATATCACTTTTTGCGCGACTCAGACATTTTCTTTTAATAAATGCAAGTGGCGCATAACTGCTGATCTAATCTACCATGAAGCGAAAAACGCGTTGGATATGTGAGACAGAAAGGAATGTAAGTCGTAACAATTGAGAAATCTTTTTTTTTCCTTTTGTTTTTGTTTTCCATAATAGAAAATACATATTACTCCATATTCAATTTGGTCGAAGTTGAATACGGATTTTCTTTAAAAAAATTGTGTTCTACCTCATTCGATATGAAAATGTCTACTATTTACACATTGTTAGGGTGAAAATAGAATGAATTCATGTCTTTCCCAAAGATAATAGTCTGAGGTGAAAACCAAGCTGCAAGTCACAATTCTACCCCAATTCTACCAGGCTGTTGTGACATCAGTGCTACTCTATGGTTGCACCACTTGGACCTTGACGAAGCGCCTGGAGAATAGGTTATATAGGATCTGCATAAAACGCTGCGTGCGATCTTGAACAAATCGAGGAAACAACACCCCACAATGAAGCAGTTATACAGCCAACTGCCCCCGTTCACACAAACCACCCGAGGAAGATGGGCAAGACATGCTTGACACTGCTGGAGAAGTAAAGATCAACTCATGAGCGACGTCCTTCCATGGAAACCAGAATATGGACATGCTTGTACGGAACGTGCATCAAATACCTACATAGTCCATCTCTGTGTGGATACTGAATGCTGACCGCAGGACTTATCAGGGACAATGAGTGATAGGGACGGTTGGCGAGATATTGACATGGATATGCGTTCTGCTGGCGGGACGATGATGATGATGATGATGATGATTGATGATGAAACCAAGCAGCTTCATCCAGGATTTGAACTCGGATCGATAATTCCATTGCCTTTGATGATATCGTTATGCTAAACACGTTTCTAAAAGTAGTTATGTCTGCATGCCATACATACATAAATACATTTAAAAACCTGTTTTAGCGTTGAAGACCTACAGCAGATATTCTTGTTGATAATATATTATAGTATATAATATATATATTATATATATATATATATAATCTTGTTCTTTGCATATTACTACTAAATATTGGTACAGGTTTTTTGTAGAACTTGTTCAAATGTGTCTTTCTGGGCTTTTTAAGCTCACATTATCGATTTAAATCTTTGGCTGCTTTAAACCGCTAGCAGTAACTCCCCCCTCCACAGCGAACCTACCGTAAGCTGCTGAGAGTCATTATAATTGAGCAGATTACAATAATAATAGGACTTTATTTAGATAGAATGAGTTCACAGGTGAATAGAAATTTGAAATATCCTATCATACAGGTACAAAATACCAAGGAAATTTATTAGTGCCGTGGTGCAAATTTGGTTTGCAAAAAGTTATGAAGTTAAAATGAAAAGATACAATGTGAGATTAATTTTAGTCACTACTGTCTCTCTTTGTCGTTGTCTTACATCGGTGGTTTGATGTAATTAATTTACTGCGTATGTATTTTTAATCTATTTTATTGTATGAGCCGAGAATGAATTAATTGAAATTACATTTGATGAAATCGCGAAACATGTTCTTTATTGAAGAAACCGATTAATGACGTAAGTCAAGCTAGAACTGTATTTCAATTCAGTGAAACTAATTTATTTCGATTTTTCACTATGGCGTTTACTTTTACGTTATAATTTCAAATTAATATTTCCACGAAATAGTGGCTTTATCAACAAAACCGTTGTTGCACCATCTATACAGTTTGAGATAAAATTAAAGGGTTAAGTCTGCTCTTTATTAATTGGAAAAAATATTTAATACGAGACTTCAAGACTGAAATTCGATTGTATTCAAATGATTTTATTTCTTTATATTTATGACTTTAAAAATTGCAGTCAGTTTGCAATTATATTATAAAGTATTTTTTTCTGTTGTCTGCAAGTATCTGATGGAAGAATGAAGTGGTTTTGTTATTCTATGATTGATTAATATGAGCTTTTTATGAGACTATCGTCTGATAATACAATATAGATATAATTCATATATAATATATATATATATATATATATATATATATATATATATATATATATATAGTGGTGTGTGTGTATGTGTGTGTGTGTGTGTGTGTGACTGTGTGTCTGTGGGTCAGTGTCTGTGTGTCTGCGCATGTGTTTTAATATATGTAGTTTATATAGTGATTATATGCATTTGTAAGCAGGAAGATAAAACGTTAATTATATAATATAATATATAATTATATATTTGTGTATGTGTTTTACCTTATATATACACAATATATATATTATATATTATATATATATATATATATATTATATAAGAATGTGGTGTATATATAGTACAAACACACACACACACACAATATATATATATAGATATATAACGCAGATATAACACTTGTATGTATCTATTGTCGGTGTACTCGTGAGTGTGTCTGCGTATTATTATGTGTATGTGTTAATGTGCTCTCAGGTGAACTTCTCTTTGGAGTTAAGTAGTTCTCAAGAATAAGAATTATTTTGAATTTTGACGCAATGTTTCAAAGAGACCAACCGAGTCATTTGTTTACTCAAACCCTAATAATGTGACATTTAATCTAATTTATTAGGGAAAATATAAATTGCGGGTGTGGCTTTTGTCTCCTTTGTTTTCTGTTCTTTTTGAATGTGAAGAATTTTGTTCTCTCGCTAGTGCAAGGAAAACAAAGAACAGAAAAACGAATAAACGGAAAGTTTTCTTACAGAGATGCTGCACTGTGAACAGCATGTGAATGGAGAACATATACTCATCTTTATTATAATGTCAAATGATTATTTCTTGGATAAATAAAGAAAAACGTATTCCTATAGAAGGCAGAAAATGATATACACAAGCTGGCAGAGAGGGACACACACACACACACACACTCACACTCACACACAAACGCATTTATATATATATACTTGCATGAATATATGTATATATATATAAATATATATAAAATAACATATTTTGATATAGAAGGAAGGCCGCCCTGTGCGTGATTTGAAACCGGACCGCCAAGCTGACAGGCCGATACCAAACCGCTACACCAAACGGACTTCTTAGATTTTACGATTTGGGTTTAGAGTAGGTAATATTCCTCTTTTCTAGTGAATTTTTTACACGACGATATGATAAGTTGTTAAAACAAGGTATGTTTGGAATGCTTTTTGCCGACAATTTTTGAGAATATGTGCTAATTGGAGTCTACCTAATTTTAAATTAATTATTAATAATGAATAGGCGGGAATGCCTATTTAAATGTATGGCTAAACAAATCGAGAAAATCAATCTCTGATGTACATTTCGGTTTAGGCCTCATCAGCAGAGCTATAGATAGGAAGGCCGCCTGTGCGTGATTTGAAACCGGACTGCCAAGCTGCGGCCGATACCATAACCGAAAAATATATACACACCTTTTATATGTACGTTTGCGTTCGCAACATTCTTTGAATCATATCAAAGTAACACTTGATATCATCCACTTATCATATATAATATGTGTTTATAGATATGAGTTTGTATATATTTCCCCACGACTCTAACCATTAGCCACGCGCCTCCATCCATAAAAAGCATATATAAGTTTATAATATAACGGCAACCCCAACCCTTACTAACCCCTAACCCCACCCTAACGCTTAACCTCTAAACCATATATATATATAATTATATATATATATATATACGGCATATCAGACCTTTATATATATATATAATATATATATATATATATATATATATAAGAGAGAGAGAGAGAGAGAGAGAGAGGAGAGAGAGAGAGAGAGATAGAGAGAGAGAGAGACGAAGAAACAGATTGTCGGAGGTAGAAACAGAGAAAGATTTACAAGTGTAATCTGGATTTTCTGATTGAAAGATAATATGAGAATTAAAGAACAGCCTAAAGAATAAAATAAAATCATCATTTCAAGAAGAAAAAAACACTGATTAAAAAATTCCAAAAATATGCCATTTAAAAAAAAGAGGGACACAAAGTTGATTTAAGAGATACGAGGGCTGATAGTGGGTAAACAAGGAATATTGTTCAGGATCTCTAATCAATTCTTAAGACTCTTTCCTAATTAGAGTCCCCAAATACGAGATCCAATTAGACTAGGTTCGTTTTTAAGAGGCTCGAGGAAGTTAGCGACTCGCTTTAAGATACAGGTAAATTGAAATCAACTTTGAAAAAAGATGTGGAATTTGAAGAACGTTCATAATCCACGAGAATATTTCACCTGATCATTAAAATGTTTTTCACTTGTTTTTCTCATTTTCTTCTGCTCAATATTCCCCTTCATTTCATACAATTTGGAATATACTTGCACTTAGTTTCCTGGTTCCTCATCTTATATACAGTTTTGCTACAGGCTATGTATTTAAGAAATACTTTATTGTCACATATGAAAGCTATATAAATAAGCAATTCACTTCTGAAGAGAGAATAGAAATGTAAAAAATCAATAGAATTCTCAGTGGGAATTATCAATTGGTGCCTAATTTGACTCACAGTCATATGTGCAATTGATGGATTTTAATGGTATTCTAACCCATTTAGCTTTATTTTTAAGCATAGGGTTGTGTTCATAGTACGTTCATACGTATATTTGTTGTGAATAGAAATTTGTTAGAAAAAACAACAGATATTATTAGTTTTGCTGACAGATCTGTTTCGACCTTTAATAAAGCGGTCTTTTTCAAAGTAACTATATTTATGAGGACAGACGGAATAAATAAACCATTAATCACGAGGTACAAACAAAACGCTCTCGTTCAGGGCCGGAATTTTTTTTAAATTGAAAATGCGTATTTTGTGTTAAAAATAAAATAAATTTTATTTTTAAGCCAGAAGCATTTTTATCCATAAGAAAAACTCAAAAGAGTTTGAAGTAAAAGTGTATAAAAAACGTATAAAAAATGTTCAAGATGTATTCTAGCTACAAAAGCAAGTTTAAAAAATTAAAAAAGTATGTTCACAGCACAATTGTTGAAGATGGAAAGTTTCTGGAACTTGTAATATTGACAAATCCATAGTGTTGTGGTCCTTATCATATTCGAAATGTAGCCTCCGGTGATGATGTTAAACAGTCCAGTTAAACATTTGTTGTGTAACTGTTTCTTATGCTTTTGTTTGTGCACAAGCTCCTATCAAATATGAATAAGTTTTAAACATGTCTATTAACCATTTATTTGACCCTAAAACATGATACTACTCCGATTGAGGGTGACCCCACACTCTCCAGATCTCTAGAAATAGATCCTCACCGCCTGATACAGTTTAGTATCTTACAAAGTACACCCCTTTTGGGGAGTGGGGAGCCTTACCCCTCTGATAGAGATGCAATCATATAATTCAAATTCCCACCAACATCAATAAAGGGTACACACCGTGATGGTAAACGTTGTATAATAACAATCATATTGTCATATATTACAGGGACACCCCTTTCGGGGAGTGGGGAGCCTTACCCCTCTGATAGAGATGCAATCATCTAGTTCTAATTCCCACCAACATCAATAAAGGATACACACTGTGATGTTAAACGTTGTATAATAACAATCATATTGTCATATATTACTGGGAATGGAATCCTATTTTTTTCAATATGTTTGACAATATCTCGGAAGAGGTGAAACAACGATATTTTATGGGACTTTTTAATTCACCCTAACAATTACTAATTACTCAGTTCACTTTGTATCTTTGCCTAATAAACTTTTTCCATTATCTTTAAAGCTAGTTGTGTTTTTTTTAATATGATTTCTCTGCTAACTCTGGTGCTTGAGTTACAACATATATAGTATACGACCACGATAAATATTATTGCATGCAACGATGAATTGATGTGTTTGTTAATCGCTGTTGTCCTACCTGCACAGTGTAGAGTAGAAACGGACTGTCCCATTACGTAATAGGGGCTTCTACATCGAACATTAAACTATACAATCTACCTCCTCCAATGGTATATAAGAGCCTGGCGTTTAGAGGTCGAGGAACTCGTATTCACGCTGAATGCAGGAAAGCATTTTAGTGTAAATACCATTACTATTACTTCGTTGCTGTTACCTCTTACTCATAACTGAATGTTAGATCCACGCAAAAGAATTGAACATTGAATTCTTGTGTTACATAATTATCAGATTCCTAATAGTTATGTACAGTAATGTAGAAACCAAAATGGCTGTTATAAGTTCAGTCAGTGAACGATTGTATGACAAGGCTTGACCTCAGTCCTGATCCTCCTTCCAGTGGATACCGTGAGAATCGATGGAGAAGACTCTCTTCCGGTTTAGATCAGAAATAGATTTTAGAGATCGGCCAAGACCACGACGGTGGTAAGTCGTGTTACGCACACTGCCGACTCAATCTGCGCAGGTAGTCTGGTGGGGATTTCAGAATAAAATATGATCTAAGTTAAATCGAAGTCTTGTGTTATTATCTAAAAACTACCAATGACACAGGGCTTCTGATAAAGAGAAATCCCCAATGGAAGACCAGACACGAAGTCCCCAAGTCGAAGTCCAGACGTTGGAAGAAGAATAATAGAAGAAAGTAAGGAAAGAGAGTATTCAACACTTGTGAACAACGCCCATTTCCATTCTGTGCTTCTAATTTTCATTCCAAGGACATCTTAGCGAATATCACGTGATCGACTTCATCGAAAACCCAAGTAATTAGCTTTTGGATACAGATTAGAAATTTATAACAGAATCTTGTAAATGAAATACGGAAGATCAACAATGATGTTTCTAAGAACACTGCATAATAATTCATCTATATGTACTACAAGTATAAATCAAATAATCCGTGGACAACCACTGCTGCTGTGGACACAGTATCTCCGCTGTTAAAAGAATTCCAAACATTTGTACTATTTGGTTGCCTGTGTCGAAAGCGACATAAATCTCAGATAACATAAATCTCCAGTTTTATGAATCAGTGCCGGGTCCACATATAATAATATACAAGATTCTCCTTAAATGTCCTTAAGGGGGGGCTATTCGGTTGGGGAATAGCAATAAATACCGAAAGCCTTATATTTCCAGTTGAAAATCGCCTTAACCAAATAGAATTTTAATACTTTATCATATCAGTTAACTCAAATCTAACTTCCCTAGCACCTATATGATTTTCCCCAACCCTATTGCCCTTATGGCAAGCCCCAACCCCTTTTTATCATATGGGTGCTAGAAGGCGGTGGCTGCGGGTCTACATGTCCTGGGAATGACGTTAAAATCTATCTGATGGTGAGGTTCCAGTTTTGGAGGTTTGGAGAATGTTGAGCACCCCTTCATCACCATTGCTCCCTGGTCCACTCTGAACCGGAGTGGTAGTACCTATTAGGGTCCCATCTATGGGCTAAATAGAAAAATGTATTTATAAAAAAAATTGTATTATCCATTAAGAATTGATTTATTTCAAAACTTTATCGGCATTAAATGACCCACTGAGGTTGATATGCCGTAAAACAAAACAAACCAAACCAAACAAATCTAACTTACAATTAACATTAACTTTTGAGAGCAAAGCTACTGGCTATTTTCATTTTTACTGGAAATATGAATATATCTTAGGAAATATTTGAACAGAGGCCAATACATAATTGGAGCTGGTATTTTACTTTTTCACCTAATATACCTACAGAATAAGGTACGTGTTGTAATGGTTAGAATCGTAGGAAATGGAATCGTCGACCCGAGTTCAAATCTTGGACGAACCTTTTTGCATTTCACATAACGCTAATACCCTTGGGAAAGGTATAATCAACTACTCTCTCTCCAGATATGGGCAAATAGTAGAGCGGATTGGGCTCTTTAAACATGGTTAGGTAACTAGTCTAGGAGAAGGAAAACTCTGAATTCAAACCTCTTAAACTCCGCCTAAGAAATTGACCTTGGGTCCCATCCTGCTCGAGCGGAAGGGCTGGTATATATATATATATATATAATATATATATATATATATATATATATATATATATGTTGTGTGTGTGTGTGTGTGTGTGTGTTTTAAGTTGAGCGTTATTACGAAGCATCTAAAAATAAATGAATGAACTCGATGTTATGGAGTACTGGATTCACTTATTTTTTTATTATTATTTTTATCACAAATTTTCGGCTTCGTTAGATACCCTTTATCAAATGACTGTTGTTCCTGTTCAACGGATCCTTTGTCTCTGTTGTTTATTGACAGCGGTAGCGTCTGTAAAAAAATTATAATAACGGAGTATTCCGATGTCAGCGTTCAGTCCCCTCACGTGAGTTTGTTTTTAGAATCCATTTAGTTTCTGCTTGTTTTCGAGATTGCGTTGTTGGAAATGCTGTTTCTATTAGAATGCATTTGAGGTGTGTAAGGTTGTGGTAGGGTGTTAAAGTGAAGTGCTATTGTACTATCCGGGGATTTGAGTTTATTGTGGATTTGTGGTTATTTAATCTTAGTCTAAAAGATGTTGATGTTTCTCCCACAAATCCACTATTTGTGCATTGTGTGCAGTATATGTAATATATGATGTTAGCGCTATCGCATGTTAGGTGTGGCGGATATATATATATATATATATATATATATATATATATATATATATTCCTGTATAATGAAGGAAAGGAAATCTTCCCGTACATTATATAATATTGCTTGTGTTGAGTATGCTTATGGCAAAGGTATTGTACAAGATTCTCCTCAAATGTTGTTAAAGGTGGCAACAGTCGATTTCTATTGGAGAATGGCAATAAATACAAAACACCTTATGGTTAAATCGAACTTAACGGACCTAAATTTTACCATCGTATGTCACCCCGCCGAAAGAAAAAAAATACCAAAAATCGGGGAATTAACCGAATTTAATGAAATGTTCAGTGTTAATATGTTAATGAATAAAAGATGTAATGCACTAGTTATTTTCTTTTAAAACTTTCACATTTTTTCAGGTCAGTTAACTTTGAACAACATATCTTTGAGACATAACACAGATGCTCAAAGATACGTGGTACAAATTTAACTGATTTGCAAAAATATGTAAAAGTTTTTAAATAAAATAAGTAGTGCATTATAACTTTTATTCATTAATATATCAAAACTAAAGATTTTATTAAATTCGGTTAAATCCCTGATTTTGGTTTTTTTCTCTCTTTCGGTGGGGTGAGATACGATGGTGGAATTTAGGTCCGTTAAGTTCAATCTAACTTGCCTTATATTTCCTGTTGAAATTCACCATAACCACAGAGAATTTTAATACTTTTACCTTGTCAGTTAATTCAAATATAACTTACAATCAACAGTACCTTTTGAGAGCAAAGCTACTAGCTTATCTTTTTACTGGTAATATGGGAGTATCATATGAAATATTAGATGAGAGACCAATACGCAATTTAGGCTGGTATTTTTGTCAACGTATATTCCTATACTGTGATGGAAATAAAACCTTATCGTATAATATAAAATTGCTAGTGCACTGTGTGCTGATGGCAATGGTATTGCAACTCCTAAGCTACGGCTTATATCTAGATGATCACCTGATATTTTGATTGCGGTAGAGCTTCTAATTCCTTTTTTTCCAATATGGCACGTGCTTGGAATTATTACGATCTAAACCCCTTGGGAAGCCATAAATCCTTCTTCTGACGTATTAGTTCTTCTTCTTCTTCTCTTCTTCTTCTTCTTCTTCTTCTTCTTCTTCTTCTTCTTCTTCTTCTTCGTAGTTGTAGTGGTAGTAGTAGTAGTAGTAGTTTTGTTTGTTTTACGTCATATCAACCATTTTCGGGTCATTTAAAGCCGAATCATTGACAAAGAAACAACCCAGGTTGCTTACAGTATTTGCAGTTGCTTGATTCGTCAATTATATATTGAATAGGTTCATCGCAGCTTAACTTCTGTGATCAAACGGGAACTGTTGCTTTCAGTCTATTATTATTATTGTATGTGTTTTTTTTGTTTTGTTTTGTTTTATGGCATATCTATCTCAGTGGGTCATTTAATGCTGATAAAGGTTGAAAATAAATTAATTCTAAATGGACACTCAATTT